>OU343217.1:243395616-243449447 GCA_910596185.1 Chrysanthemum makinoi | reverse complement strand
CTGCATTAGTAGTTTAATTAATTAAATCCCTATCAAAACCATTATTATTCTGTGACAATTAGACTTAGTAATAATCCGACACACATAGCTCTTGGGATGACCTTGGCTTTACCATTTACTACACTACACATGACCGGGTACACTGCCCGTTAGTGCATTAGGGTAGAACATAGGTATAGCGAGACACTATAAATATTAAGACCACGGTAAAACCGCATCAAGTTTTTGGGGCGCTGTCGGGGAGTTATATTAGGATTGATATTAAGTCTTTCATTTCATTTTTAAACTTTTCTCACGATCATATTTCAAGTTTTCTGGTACCATGGAAGTTATTAACATCGATGACCTCACTCTTGAGGAATACTTGGCATTGACTAGAGCAGATCAAGGGTCGGGTCTCGTAAGACCGGCAATCGGAGCGGATGTTCGCTTCGAGATTAAAGACCAATTTATGAGGGAGCTTGGCTAACCCTTTTCAAGAAGCGAGGGACGAAGACGCATATGAGCACGTTGAAAATGTCCTATACATCGCTATCCTTTTCAACATTCCGGGCGTGTCTCATGATCTTGTTATGCTCGGGGTCTTCCCTATGACTCTCACCGGAGCACTAGAAGATGGATAGAAAGATTTCCGCCGGGCGGTTAACTGATTGGGCACTCTTGAAGAAACACTTTATCCAAAGATATTGCCCACCATCGAAGATTTCTCATCACTTTGGAGATCCATAACTTCAAACAAGAAGACGGTGAAACTCGTATCAAGCTTGGGACAGATACAACGATCTTCTTTATAAGTGTCCTACCAATGATCTAAATAACCAGCAGAAGGTCAAGATTTTCTACAAAGGAATAAATGTTACTACAAGACAGATGCTGGACTATCAAGGACCTATCCTGAACATGACTCCTACTACTGCAATTGAAGCCATTCAAAAAATGGCGGACCATTCTCAAAAATGGCACGACGGTGGAAGAAACCAAGGCGGAAGCTTAGACGGAATTCCAGCAATCGTTAGTAAACTTGAAAATCTCGGTAGAGATATGCTGAAAATCAAAGAAACTGTTCATGCCATCCAAGCCGGCCGCGAAAACTGTGGTGGGGGACATTTAACTAAAAATTGTCCTAAAGTTGACAAGGAAGATACTATCGAGGAAGCTAAATATGGAGAGAATAGGCCTTTCTACGGGGATAATCGTAATGGGTTTCGTGGAGGACCACCACCGTATTATGAGCGTAATGAAAGAAGAGCTAACCTAGAAGGAATTATTAACAAGTACCTTGTGGACACTACCAAGAGGCAAAAGGAGCAAGAAGAATGGCTTAAGAATTTCCAAGATAATACAAACAAAAGCCTCTCGTCCCATGAAACATCACTTAAGAACTTGGAGACTCTAATCGAAAAACTTGGTGACGAGGTTCAAAGAAGGAACGAGGAACAAAAGAGCAATTTCACTATATGTAAAGCGGTGTTCTCTGACAACAACAAGTGCTCTGATAAGTCGGATACTGATGGCGAAAGTGAGTTACGCCGTAATCACACTCCAGAATTACGGCATAACCAAAATTCAAGCAATGACATGGGCGCCAATGACAACAACCCTAAAAGAAGGAGTCATTAGTGTAAGAGTATCGCAATTGATGATGGAGAATGCTACAGCTTGTGGGCCTCATGTGATCCTCAGAAATCTTGCGATGGTGGTGTTGATAAGGAAAGGATAAAAGATCACAGATACAAATGGACTACACTAAACGACGAAGAAAGGTTAGCCAAGTTCTCAATCAACGAAGTGGAAGGGCCGCCCATTAAGCACTACTGCAAAACCTTACTCATCATGGAAGATGAGATTACTAACGCTTGGCCAACGTGCAATCCTTTTTGTGATTATTGCAACGGAGGAGGTAATGTGAAGAACGAAGTTTGGATATGCCCACACGAATCTGGAAGACACGACGTTGATTTTGGAAATCTATCATTCAGTGATTGGTATTTAATAAGATTCAGGGACGCTATAATTAATTCAACTCTGTTCAGAAATCTGGAACTCAAATATGAGAAACACATTCTTCGGGGGAAGACCATTAAGCCCCTCGATGATATTCCTTCTGAAGATGACTATGATGATGAAGTTCGGAATCATTGGTGCGAACAAATTAAAACCAGTGACGGAAAAGTTTGGGCCTCCTGCAACCCTTTTGAATATGAATGTGATGGAGGAAGCAACATTGAGAGAGCTGGGGAAGACGAATTCCTTTGGACTTCGACTAATGATTCCGAAAGAACAGAACTGCCTTGGCCAAATGATCTCGGATTCGACGATTGGATCAAAATCAAATACGGAAAAATTGACGCGTTGACTAAAAAGAAAATCTGGGAAGGGTGTATGAGTAAAAATCAACCTAACAACAAAGCTCCTAATGAAAACCGTAAGATGACACCAAAGGCTCGTCTAAAGTAAATAAAGAAAAATGCAAACAAATTCTCAACCAACTTGAAGATACCGATTCCGACAATGATTTCGATTATCTCGAGTTGCAAGCTAAGACGGTTTCATTGACCCGATGATGAAATACACGAGAAACGAAGATGCAAGCTTCTTGGCATCCCATTTAAGAGGCCACCTCCTGTTATAGCCGAAAAATTTGAGTTTACGCGATACCATTTGGGGCCTGAAGAAAAATTTTGCAAGATACGGAAAATTGAAACCAAAGAATATCTGCACACTGCAACAAATTTCAGATGGGTTAGGCGAAACTTAATGAAGACGTTGAGGAAGTAGGGCAAGTTCAAAGGCCCCCATAGGAGCCCCGCGGCTCTGAGTCTAACTTAAAGACCCGTTAATAAAGAAAAGTGCTCTTTCGGGAGACAACCCGAATTATCCCTTTCTCTTTTTTTTATTTCCTTTCATTGGGTTTTGTGTTTTCTAACCATTTTGCAGAAATGAGGAACTAATTGCTGCTGCGATTCGATCTGCCGCGAGTTACGGCGTAACTCATCTTGGTGATTACGCCGTAACCAACATTTTAGCAGCAGAATTCTTGATGCATTACCAATTATGGCGTAATACCATCTCGTGGTTACGCCATAACTACTCGCTTCACACTCATACCAGGTTTTGCGATTCACGGCATAACTCCTAATAGGAGTTACGACGTAACTCTCCTGCTTTAATTCTTTCATTTTAAAACACGAACCTTGTATTAGTTTTAAATGAACTTTGTTGGTGTGTTCCTGTAAACCCTCACGAGACTTCACTCGTCCACTTGGGACACCAAGTGGTTTAAAGGGCTTGTTGCATTCGCTAAATGCAACCGTGATTCCTACGAAAGTGAGTTAGGTTTGTTTTTCATTTTATTTTATTTTTCTTTTTAGAATTATGCTTGTCGGTATTGTGATTTCATGGATGGAAGTTTGTTCATGACGCTTAAACGAAGGCACGGTTCTTTCTCGTAGGCCTTCTTCTTTTTGGAGCCAATTTCAGGGAAGTTCTCGCTCTAATTCTACCTTTCTCTTCACCTTTATTTTAATGCCTAGTACAAAAGGGACTTTGTACAATTCAAGTGGGGGGACGGGAGTAGAATTATATCTTGAACTTTATTTCGCCCTCATTTTTCTAGTTTATTTTGAAAATTTATGTCATTTTGAAAATTTTGACATGTTTTTCCGAACCTAACTAGATTAGACCTTAGCCGAGCACATACAACCCTTGACATTACATGGTGAGATTAGCCTTATCCGTTTCCAATATTTTACCCCAAATCCACCAAATTATGAGTGTGCCGGTAGCTTGTAAACTTTAGAACTTGGCCTTTGCATCATTTCTAGACCATAGACGAGGTATGTTAAGTTAGCTCGATGTATTTGGACTTTTCAATTTTAGAAGGCAATATTATAGAATTATCACCCAAACAGCCTACCATTATGAGTCTATCGATTAGTTACCTCGACTTTTCGACCCCCATGTGAAACCCTTTTGTTGCACTCACCTTTAGTGCAAGATACCCCTAGATACACCCTTCTGAGCCATTCCTTTCATTTTGTCACCCAATACATTGTTTCGTTACACCCTTTAGTTTCTCTTACCCTTGGAAGTCATCATTTGCATAAGTTCAAGGTTCGAGTGGAAAGGTTTGGAAATCACGCTTTCATCGACAACATTTATGAAGATCATTGAAGACCCCCCGAATTCCCTTTGTTCATTTCAAGTGGGGGGATGTTATGTTATTTTGTTATGTTAAAAAAAATTAAAAAAAAAATAAAAAATAGTTGATGGAGTTATGATATGAAAAGTGCGATGTTATAAGCACTATAGTATGAGCTTTATTGATTAGTATCGAGGAGGCTACCTCAGTCACATTAAAGATTGGAGTTGGAGGTATACCAACTGAAGAAGAAAAGGTAGTGTGCCCATCACGACATCCTCTAATGACGCATCTACCTTGCATTTCATGATCCGGTCTCTAGACTTCTAAGCTTGAACTTTGGGCGGACGGTAAGTGGTGATGACTTAGTTATAGATTCAGACTACCTGCTTGTTTTTCATTTTACACCAATTATATATCCCATGTCTTATCCTACCCTTTAGTCATGAAGCGTGTCTAGGTGATGCAGCGAGCAATCTTTGGTGTCTTGGCCATGGATTTGGTCATGTATAATTGATTGTGTCCACTTCGGCGTGACATGTTAGTAATGATGAGTCACCCCTTAACCTTTGTCGTGTCTACCCATATTGCCTTCGAGAATTGTTTAGCCCTTAACTCTAGTGGTGGAGATTTGTGTAACCGCCAAGCTTATGATAGAATAAATGCTATGACTGTGCGATTGAGTGATCACCCCAAAATTGACACTTAGAATAGTTGAGAGATTTGAGTGTTTGTTCCCCTTTCGTGAGGTGTTGGCTTTGTTTTTCTAGCATAAGGATTTGCAAACTCATATTTTCCAGGTTTTGGGAGACATATTTTTAGGAATCTATCTAATAAGGTCTACTTGAGGGCAAGTAGAATTCAAGTGGGGGGATATTTGATAACATCAAATAATCCTAAATATTAAGTGTCAATTTCCCCCGATAATGCTCGTTATTTATATCATTTATATGGATTTACGCTTGTTTTCCACTTTCAGGTAAATTACGAGCATTGGAGCTAAAGAGACACGGAAATGGAAACATTACTAAAGATTTATCACAGTATGCTTATTTGGAAGAAGTTACGGCGTAACTCGTCTCTCACCTTACGCCGTAACTATTGCGTGACCCAGAAGTCCAACTTATCAAGAGGTTACGGCGTAACTGTTGGGAATTCTGCTAAGTTAGAATTACGATGTTACTACCGAAGGATTTCGAAGTTCACTTTGTTTCTGGAAGAAGAAGAATCTGCTGAAGTAGTATAATGCGTAGATAGTTTCTGCGGAAATAGTTATTCCGTGTTTTATATAGTTAGTTAGGATATGCATGAGCTTTATTAGGAAGTGATAATGTATATCTTATTTAGTTTTATGATTATACGTTTCTTAGGAAACAAGTTAGGGTTCCTTGCCTATAAAAGGAACACAATAGTATGATTGATGTAACGAGTTGAAAAACAAAGTTTTAGTAATATAAAGATCCATAGAGGATCAACGTGTTCTTAGTTATTGTATTTGTGCTTATATTTGATTTCCGCTAAAGAATATAAGTCGTAGAGATTGTCTATTAGTTTTCTTGTGATTACATAAGTAATACTAACGATCTGCGATTGCTCAAGATCTATCAAGGTCTACAGTTTCATCAATTGGTATCAAAGCCTCGAGAGAGTCTCTATGATACTAAGAACAGTCTTTTCTAAACACCCTTACAACCAACTCTATATTCACCATGCCTGGATCTGATATTGATAACGAAGTCACCAACAACCAAAACACCACTCATCTGCAACAACTAAGTCTTACGAATAGCAATGCTAAGTTTCCATATCTAAAGAAGGAGGAATACGATTTATGGGCAATGAAGATGCAAAACTGGATTTCCAACATTGATTGGAATATGTGGGAAATTTTCAGGAAGGGAAACAGCTTGAAGAGAACTACTAGAGATCCTGATGGTAATCTTATTCATGTACCTCCCAAATATGCTAAAGAATTGTTGGTGGTTCAGAGAGAAACCAAAGTTAAAACAATTCTTCTTCAAGCTATTCCTGAGGATCACTTGAGTGATTTTCACTTCATGAATGATGCTAAGGATATTTGGTTGGCAATCAAGGCTAAGTTTGGAAGGAATGAGGAGTCTAGGAGAATGAGAAAATCGATGCTAAGACAACAGTTTGAAGATTTTCAAGTCTCTGAAGAGGAAGGAATTCACAAGGGCTATGACAGGTTTCACAAGATCTTAAGTCAGTTGAATCAACTTAAGGCAAAGCCAGATAATGAAGATTGCAACTCCAAGTTTTTGCGATCTTTACCTCAATCCTGGTTACAAGTAAGCATTGCCTTCAAAACTAAAGGTGGGCTTGATATGATTACCTTTGATGAGCTCTACAACAAACTTAAAGCTCTTGAGCATGATGTCGAGAGTCCCTTCCGTTCATCATCTACTGCTAGTCACACAGCCTTTGTTGGGGCATCCACTCCAAAGATGATCCATGCTCCAAGTCCTACTTACTCATCATCATCTTACACTACCACTCCATCAAGTTCTCAATCTACAACTAGTGGTATAATGGAAGATGTGCTTGGATCTTTCTTTTTCGATTATGATCCTCGCCAGGAACTTGCATATGAGGATTTTGATCGTAGATCAACCTGGAAATGGAAGAGATGAAGTTGAAGTGGCAAGTGGCTATGCTCTCTATGGACATCAAGAAATTTGAGCGTAAATCTGGGAGGAAGTTTGGTTTTGGAAGAGATCCGGCAAGGTTTGATAAGAAGAAGGTCAAGTGCTATACATGTCATCGATGGGTCACTTCTCGAGAGAATGCAAGGATAGGAAGGCGGAGATGAGGTGAGATACTCTTCCTATCGCCAGAATCAAAGGGATCTTTGGAACTTGAAGCCTAGATCCTCATTGCTATGGTCACTTTGGATGCCAATGTCACCTGGAAGTTACATGAGTCCGAGAATGATGATCGATCACGGTGGTGATAATATTGGGTTGCTAGCAAGCGTACTTGAGAAGATAGGCATGATCAGATTGCCTTGATGGGTATCTCTCAGGTACAAAATTGTTTGTTTGGTTGTAGTGAACGTTATAATGAACTTAAGGAAGCATATGATATTTTGAAACCTAAATATAATGAATGCTATGTTGAAGTTGAAGCTTATAAACATAGTTTAAAAACATTAGAAAGACAAAAGGTTTGGTTTCAGAAGAATCAAATAGCTTATGATGAGAAGATTAGGGTGCTAGAAAGTGATCTAGAATGTACTAAAAATGACTTAAAAGGTCCGAGAAATTGAAAGTGATGTGGTGTGAAAACAAGTGTGTTGAAAGAAAAATTAGATGCAAAAATAGCTAGACATAACAATTGGCAAAAAGCTGGCCTAAATCTAGCTAAAGAGCTCTACTCTAGTCAAACTCCTAATACTTCAATAGGTTTAGGCTTTAAGAAATATGTAGGATTAAAAGCTAGAGATGACACACGAATCTACAAGGCTTAGCTAATTATGTTAAAGAAGGTGACCTACATGTCATGCGTGGATCTATTAGAGGAATACCTATGCTGTTGACTTTCCATTCTTTGTTGACTTTGTTGGATCACACCATCTTTATGGCAAAAAGTCAAAAGACTTGCCGGACCACGATTCTTCATCTCTGATTTTGTCTCTTGCTCTGACTGGTGACAAATCTTACGATCAGGGTCTACTTCTTATGCCATTTGTGATTCAAGTGATAAGTCGGACCTACCCAAGACCTCTCACATACGCACCCAAGCCTACTTACAAGCCTTTTAGAGTTCTTTGCTAAGGAATCATCTTCCATGACAGTTTCCTCTGAAGACTTGTCTTTTTATTCTTTGAATAATAATTCATTAAAACAATTCTTTTCATTGTTTTGGTTTGAATATACGCTTGTAATAGAACATCTTTTGGTTTGAATAAATCTTCTAAACAAAAGACATGTTTTGTGTGTGGAAGTAAATTTCATTTAATTAAGGATTGTGATTATCATGAGCAAAGAATGGGTGTTTGTGCTGGGCAATCTAGACCAATGTGGACTAATGTTAATGCTATACCACCCTATGTTCCACAAGCAACCTATGCATCTCCTCCTTTTCCTAGGAGAAGCTCAGTTGCTAGACCATATGTGCAACCCACCAATTCATATTTTAAAAATGTTATTGCCCTGGATATGTTGACTCAATGAATGATGGGAAAGGTTATAGGGATCTGCTGTGAAGCCTTGAGTTGTTCTTGGACACATTTCAAGGGGACTTATAAATCTAAATTTCAATCAAGTCAAGAAACCTTGATATTATGTATATTTTTGTTATTAGAACAATGGTGGATCTTATAAATCTGCATGGCCTCAATACTAAAGATCCACAATAGGTTCGAGGATGAAGTCTAAAGATAATTCTTGACTTGATGTTCAACCTCATAGTAAAGTACCTTGATATTATGTATATTTTGTTGTTATTGTGATCATCATAAGGAAGGTCTAAAGTTTTCACTTGATAGTGTTATTGAGCCTCATAGGATCATCACTTTTGATCTGAACTACAACACTTTAGATCACAAGTATTTTTGTCTGTTTAGACATAGCGAGGTTTTGTTGGGTACAATTCTTCTAAAGACTGAGGACTCATGAAAGTTTTGTTCCTCGCATTGTTGATGAGCATGCTAAAGTTCCCCGGTTAGACTTTCAAGAAGCATGAACACCTCGGAAATCGCACAAAGGAAAGCAACACGAGAAAGAATGAGGAGATGCAAGAGAAGCATTATGAGACTCTTGATTGCTTACCCATCATTTTGGGCAACCAAATCTCTTGACTTTCAAGTGACTATTTTGAGGTTTTGTTGGGAGGAGGTATACAATTTGAATGCTAAGAACCATTGAGGATACTTTGTACCAATTCTAGAAGACAAGTTTTGTTCAAGGAAGGTCTTGTTTGGTCTTTTGACCTTGATAGAGGCAGCAAGATCTATGTTATTCTAGACAAGTTACCCACGGTACACAAGCAAGTGGCTGCTACCATGATCTATCATGCAATTGTACCTTCTTCAACAATTTTGCAGGTGTTCCCATTATTCATTACCTTAAACCTATTCTTGATGAGAGCGTCCAACTATGCAGAGGACTTGATAGGCAAGAGGAAGGGATTGATTATGATGCGGATAATCTGGGTGCTCATAGTAATTGCATATAGGGTATACAATTTGAATGCAATAGTGGTAATATGTCAAAGATGAAGCCATTTGGTATGGTGAAATAGAAGAGGAGGTTTCACCAAATCTCAACCTTGATTACTTACTAACTTGCTAACCAAAATTGGACTACACAAGTCGATCTTGGTCATCATCAACCTCATTCTATAGAAGATAGTGATATTTTGAATTCCATGACATGCATTGATGTAAGTACCTTCTTTCTCCTAGGATCAATTTTGCATTTTGGTGAACTCTTCTACTAGGAGTTGAAGATGAGTCTCATGCACACCTTTCTAGGCTTTAACAAGTTCTAAATATGGTAAGTAGCTTTTATCTCTTTATCTATTGAGGGACAAGAGAAGTGTCATTGTTTTGCCACAACACCTTAACTACCAACGGAACTCAAGATACTTGGAAGATCACCAATTTTGATAGCATGTTGTTTCTACGTTTCTACTAGAGTTCAACATATCTATTGGTCCAACTACCTGCTTACATCACCTAAGGGGTGTTGCATCTTCACCTCACCTTCCTATAAAACAAAGCAATATTGAACCAACTTGAGGGTTGATGTAATGTTCAGACAATATTATTGGTGATATTCTTGGTGCAAACATTATACAAATGGATGTTAAAGGTGCATTTTTGAAAGTGAAATGGCTAAAGGATTTGAAGTTTTCTCTCTCAATTGTGGAACCAATGGTGTAGTTGGAAGAAAGTTGGCTTGTGCAAGAAGAGATGCAACAATTCCAAAATCGAAGGTTTGGATGGCTATAGAAGAGGTTCCATGAACACTATTGGGACAATTTTATTGATAATGAAAGAAGTTGTCATTGCAAGTTTCAGGCATATTGAAATGCATTTTGGTCCACTTTAGAAGCTTGGTGCAGTTTAGTATATCAAATGATGGCTTTTTTTACAATGGTGACCCGCGGTAATTTCAAGATCCAATCGTCAACAAGGTAGTTAAAATGCTATCTAACACTTCTGGAAGAACTTTTTCTTGTTGAGTGCTTGGACATATTTTTCTATGCGGTTCAAAAGTTGGTATCACTATATGATCTTTGGTGACATAACTTGTGTTGCACAACACGCTAAGCAAAGGCAAAAGCAACACAATTGTTGGATTATGAGCCTCATACATAATTGCAATTCGGTATAAGCAATGCACCACTTTACCACTATAGTCAATCCCGTATTTCAAAACCTTAAAACACTTGATTGCTTCCCACGGAGACTCATGTGTTAAAACAAATCTTTTGGTCCAACTCGGTAGAGTTGGATTGAAAAAGTCGCAAAAAGCAAATTAGATAAATAAACAAGTATTTTATTATAAATCCGGTTATTATGATTTAAAGTGATTCTTGAGGACTAAAGATGAAACCTCTCCATTAAATTAAAAAGTACATTACTCTTGTTGATAACCAGTGATATCTAAGAAATAAAAGTCCTAAAAAGGTATCGGTGTGAAAATGGGACAGAGTTACAAACCTAATGATAAAAGAAAATTTATAGAAAAATAAAATTATTTTATAACTATTTAATTAATTATTGCTAATTAAAAACTATTTATTAAGTATTTAAAATGCACTAAAATATAAGAAAACACAAAATTAACCTAGAAAATGAAATTAAGGAACTTATAAAAGATCTAAAATATGATAAAACTTATTTTAAAACTGAAAATATATTTTTAGACTTTTATGGCATAGTTTATTATTAATTTAAAACTATTTAAAGCAGGTAATCTAAAATGCTAGAAAACCTCACTAATTAAGACACCAAGAAAATTATGGAAAAATACTTTTTGGCTTTTTATATTTATCTTAACTTAATGGAAAAGTTCTGAAAAATTATTCATTTTGAAACTTTTCTTAATTTTTGTATTTAAAGCTAATTAAAATGCTTTAAAACTAATTTAAATTTAAGAAAATAGTAAACAAGCTTGGAAAAATATGAAAATTTCAGGAAAAGTCTAAAATAATATTAAGAAGCTAGGAAAAATAGAAAAACATGGGGCTTATGTGTAGAAAAATGGTAGTACGATGTGGAAGTGCTTATTGAATAAGCACTTCAATAAGCAAGATTGGAATCCAAGGCTACCAAACTGATACACAAGCTATAATGAAGCTAAGAGATATCTAAAATGGAACAAGTAACAACAAGCTACAACCTCGGATAAGGTCATTGATTTGATGATATAAGCTTTTGGCTAAAAAATGAAAGGGGTGCCAACTTGCGGCTAGATTACTAAGCCACAAAACGAAACTAGAAAGCAATTATTGGAACCTCAAGTTATAACCCTCTAAGAACATGTGGCTAACCAAAATGCAGTACACAGAGTGTCTCATGAGCTGACAAAAGCTACCATGAATCTGCGATTCGATACGTGAGGTTTGAAAGAGGTAGCCAAAATAAGCTAACAAATAAGCACTTTACAAGCTAATTGAAACTGAACCAATATTTTTCTAACAATTTTGCGGTGAGCAGCTAAATTTTAATTTCCCAAAAGCACAAATCCTAGTTCCTAGGTAAGATCACAATGAAATTCTAAGTATTATTGCGGCTAATCTAGAAGGAATTTTGACTTTTTATTACACTAACACTTTGACTTTTATGAACTTGAGATTGATTTTATGACCGATTATGTTATAATAAGCTATACTAAGGTGAAATTAAGCTACTATATCAAGTTACAAACAAATTTGATGAGTTTTGCAATGCAAAATTAACTTGGGAGAACCATTATGGGTACACGATTCCAAGATGATTTTGACTATAGGTGGTTCTGACTCACTTTGATGACTCAAATGAGTTCAACCAGAGTTACTATGACAAGCATGAACAAACAGGGAACCAACCACTTTGCACCAACCTTAAAGAAGATAGATCAACATTGCTCATCCAAACACCACTTATATATTGGTGATCCTCATGAGCACCTGTTAAATGAAACTAAAGGCACTATACTAGTTCTAAGATTATGGATCAAGAGAGATTATATGACTATAATAAAACTATGTATAACGAGTTAAAACTAGTAAAGATCACAGATACACCTATAACCATAAAATGCAAAAACTGACTTGAAACTTGAAAATGAAATACTGTCTGTTTGTTTGCCTCTCTCAAGTGGAACCAAACCAGTCCTACTCTAAGCCTTGGAAGATTCTATTGGCTTGAAGCACCCCATCCAGAAGATGCAACACAATTCCAAAACCAAGCCTAGTTCACCCAGTTTGGACTTATTGGTTGACCTTGCTACGATGGAAAGTATTGCTATTGGGACTAAAATATTGAATGAATAAGAGATGCTTACAAAAACTTTGATAAGCTTAAATAATTTGATTTGAGTGAAAAATAAGGTACTAAAAGGGATTGAATATGAGAATTGAACTTGTTGAGATTTTCAACGGTCAATACAAAACACAAATTTTAGCTAAACTTGAAAATTGATTCTTAAAATCGATTACAAAGATGAAATGACTTAAATGTAATACAAGGAAAGTGAAATTACAACAGAGGTTTATGTCTCTAAACCTAAAACATTAATTTAGAAAAAGCGATCATTAGGAAAAACTTTAAAACTAACTAACTATGTTTACAAGTTGCTTCTCAGTTAAAGCTCTCTTATGGACTATAGGCACCAAAGCATGGTATGTCTCGAGGCTTGATCCCACCATCATTTTGGTCCATTGGATGTCTATAGAAGTCGATATTAGCGTTCCATTGATAAAACACTTTTGGCCCAAGAATTGGTTCCATAGACATTATTCTTGTGGCAGAGGTTTATGTGAGGGGAGGGGTCATATCATTTAATGTTTTTGTAGTTTGTGGAGGTGGAGGGACAAGGAGTAATATGTCTTGAGGGGATGGTTGTGTGGAGTGTATGAGAGGCGATTGAAGGTGAGACTTTGGGCCAATGGGTGAGCTTACTTTGGTTTTAGGGTCTTAATAAAACGTAGGTGGGTCGGGTTGGTTTATCGGACGGGACAAATATGGGAGGACATGTATTGAAAAATTGGGCTTAAGTAGTAACTAGGGTCCATTTGGTTGTACTAATAACACAAGGACCATTCATGTAAAGCTCCGAAAAGTCCAAGGACAAACAATGAACCGATTTACTGTGAATGTTCATATTATCCAAGGGCCAAAATTGGTTCATTGATGTATCAAATAACACTTCTAGGACCATATTTGCCACTTTTCTCAAATTTGAAGGACTAAACATGACAATTTTCACTCACTTGCTTAAGGACATCTAAAAGTTGTAATTTTGCAAGATTTTTAAGTATTTCAAAGGTTTGTTTGACAACTTTTGAATCCTATGGACCTTTAAATGACATTTTCTTTATTTTGATATACCGACTTTTTGACAACTTTGGTGCAAACTCGGATGGAGGACTAAAACTGGCTGGAGGTTGCCAATTCCTTGGATTTGATACGCTTTTCATCGATTTTGATATTTTTGCATTTAAAACACATAAAACTATTTGTGATATTTTTATCAAATTTTGACGAGTGCGTCTTTGGATACAAAATCAAGTGTTGGATTAGATGTATAACTTCATGAACACAACAATTTATATTGATAATCAAAAATGATGAGTATTTAGACACTAAGCATATTGAAATGGGGCACCACTTTATAAGAGATGCATATGACAAACATTTGATAAAAGTGGTTAAAATACACATTGATGATAATGTGGCGGTCACTGTTAACTAAGGCTTTTGATGGACCAAGGTTTCAACACCTTGTGGTCCATATTGGTATGCTTAACCCTTAACTGCAAAGTTTAAGGGGAGGCATAAGCCTCAGGGAAGGCATATGCCTCAAGGGAGGATTTTGGATGTAAACTTTGTATATTAGTTTATATATTTGCTAACACTAACCCACTAATGTTCTTTTAGTTTGTTTTGGTTTGGTTTGTGTGCCTCTCACGTGTATGCAGGTTTTGCGGATTTGCATATATAAGTTGGAGTTTATCGAGTTTGGTTCATTGGAAGATGGACATGTAAGCTTAAAAGCTTGTTTTGTCTTGAAAGCAAAGTCTTGAAAAGAGCATATTGTTTCCACTAAAGATAAAATCTTGAAGTTATATTGCTCATTCATTCAAGATCTGACTTACGACTTCACATTGCATACAATCAACTTCAAATGGAAATACAAGATTCATAACTACATGATCTACTGAACCTATACTATGTTCCTATCATCTACTAGCTTATATCATCTATTCCAAGTACTAGATATGCATGACCGTCACGATGAGCTAAGGATCAAAATGGGAAGGATGGATTAAGGAACGAAGATGATGAAGATGATATAGCGAGATGGATGTGTGATATGATTGTGTCCTTTGTGCTTCATCTGCTGGTTTCACCAAAAAGCAATCAATCCATCTTCCTTTTTCCCTTACCCTTAACGATATGAGATGAAGCACCAAACCATGGCGTAGGAAGGCGAACACCACCTTTGGTTAGCTAGAGGTGGTGGAGGTTGAGGGTGTGAAGTTATCTCCTTAGTGGAGTCATCGAGAATCATCGGAAGATTCACTTGGATCCACTACTGTCATCTTGAGAAGAAGGGATAAAGGGAGATTTTCTTGGTCGTGATGTTTGTGGAGGAATATAGAGTAGCCAAAGGTTAGTATCATCACTTGATGATGATGATGATGGAGAAGAGGTTGGATCTATAACCTCTGGTTTGGTATTCATGGTTGATTGTGGTTGATTGTGGTTTGTGATGAAATTAGGGTTTTTGTGATGAAAATTGGGGATAAATGATGTATGTGAAGTGTGCATTGGGATTGTTATATAGACGGATTCGAGGTTTAATGTAATTTAATGTGAGTTGGGTGGCACGGTAACGCTCCAGATATTTACTGAAGATATCTTTTATCTAGGGTTGTTTTACTTTGCTAAAGTGTATTACTTGGCGAGATTAGACGCTTGTTTGTTGAAGTGTTACCTCTTGGTTAAAGTTAAAATACACGTAAGATATGGTCAACAGAAGTTTTGATATATTTGACTATATTTTGGGTAACTTCTACCAACTCATTCCACGCATATCTTTGCTCCAAATTAAACGATTCCCTCTTCACTTACGTTCACAACACTTCCATTTGCAAGAATCATAACCCTAACTAACAATTTCACTCATGGCGCTTCAATTGAAAAAAGATCATAACAAAGTTGCATTTCTGGGAGAAGCAAAAGGTGATGATTTGTATAAGCCAATGGTGGAGTTCTTGAAGAGATCAAAGATTCATTAAGCTTTAACGCATTCTCCGGAAGTTGTTTATGAATCATTGGTTACACAATTACAGGCAACTTTTGAAAAGAGGAGTGATACGAGATAGTAGCTATGGTTGTGGAACAGTAGAGTATGTTGTGACAGAGGAGATGATTAGAAGAAAGCTTCGTTTGGACGATGAGAATGGGGTTTATCATTCTAATGTTGTGGATATTCTTCTTTGGGTTGAGAGCTTTTGGATATCGGGGAACAAGGACTGATATATGGTTCAAGAATCGATTGTGTCCTATGTGGAGGTTTTTGGTTCACACATTGCTTCAATGCATAAGCAATAAATCAGGAGGATGGGACCAGTTTTCTACTCAACTGGGATGTGGTATTTTATGTCTTTCTCAGGGTTTAACTTATAACTTTTCTAGGTTTATTTTTGATAATGTGGTTGAAAATATACATAGGAAAAAGCATAAGTTTTTGATGTACCCTAGGTTCGGACAAATGATTTTGGATATTACTACCCAAGCCCAAGCTTTTTGTTCCATAGGAGCTTTAACTTCTAAACTATTTGCTTCAATGAGAACTAAATATAAGGAGGAACATCATCCTTTGCTCGCAGCTATGTTGCCTCAAGGCAATGAGGTCGATGAGGGGAATGTTCTTGGTTCTCCACCTTCTACTTCTGTTTTCATTTGCGCTGATGGTAATCCATCGGTTACCTTTGGATGAAGGCCCTTCTAATCTCTTGAAGCACCCCATGTTTCTCCTGACCAACCTTCACCCACACCTTCACCTAGACCTAGTTCTAGTCCATCACCTACACAGGTTACTCATAATGAGTTTGAGACTGAGATTAATAGACTGACCACTCCTAGTCCTGTTAGGGATTCTGTTGATGATGGTGTTCCATTCTTTGAGCATGTTGATGTTTCTTCTGAAAGGCCCAATGATGCTCCCATTACTACAGAGCAATCTTTTGGTGGAGCTGAGGACCCTATTACACTTACATCTGTATATGCTCTAGGGAACAGGTATGTGGCTGAAGTTTCTGATCTCAAGAAGGAGCTTGTAGAGACTAAATCTTCACTTGGTGGTGAGATTGTAGAATTGAAAAGGAAGGTTCAGGATTTGGAAGTACAATTGGGTCACAGTGGAAAAAGGAGATTGGATGTTTCTTCTGATGAGGAGGATGTGGATACTCAATTTAAGTCACTTGATATTTTGGCAAATGTGGCTCAACAATCTAATGCTTCTACTCAAATGGCTGCTAAATCTGTAAAGCAAAAGGAGCCAATTTTGTTTACTAGAAGGAGGTGAAAGCAATCTTTGAGCAAGGATACATTGCAAAGTGAGGATGTTTCAACTAATGAAGAACATGTTGTTGCTGATACTCCTATGATGGATATTGCTATTGAAGTTGGTCAAGCTTCATTTGTGCAAGCACAACCTGCTTCTACACCTTCAGCAGATACTTCTGAAGTTTTTCTTACTGGAAGAACTTTTGATTTAAATCCAGCAGCTGATGTGTTTTCAACACCTGTTGAAGTTTTGTCTCAACCTGTTTCTTCTGATGCTAATCTGAATATTTCTTCTAAAGTACCTATGAGTGCTACTTCTATAGTTGAAGATGAGCTTGGTCCAGATCTGGTTAGTAAACAGGAAAGGCTAGCTCAAGAAAGAATGTTAGCTGAATGTGCAAATTTGAAGAAAAGTGATGAAGTGGCTAAACAGATTGCAGCTGAGTCTACTTCTAATTTGCCTCCTGAGAGACGAAAAGAATTAGATGATTTGGCTACTGAGATCCTTGATGCACAATGGGATGTTTATACTCAGCAAGCTGCTTCTGCTCCTACACTTGCTCAGAGTATCTTAGGTGCAGACTTTGACAGTGAGAATTATGCTGCACAAATGGTAGCTCTTGGACGAAAGCGAAAGCAAGAGGCAACTGACAAAAGAAAAGCTCTTGGTGCTAAAAAGAATAAAGCAAAAAGGGAAAAACCACTTTGAAGCTCGAAGAAAGCATATATGAGGACAGTGGTGAAAAATCGAGTTGTACTTTATATAACTCGTCTAACAATGAAACAAGTTTTGGCTTTTTCGATTCGAGTTGGTCAAGAGGTATAATAGGATTATGAAGTGTACTTCGTCTGTCTCTACATCATCATCCACTTTGAAAAGGATTGCTTGTACTTCTGATGCTCCTAAAGCAAAGAAACAAAAGACAGTTGAAATTGTTGATAACTTTGATGATATGTCACTAAAGAAGAGTTCTCCTGTCATTGCTTCTGAAGCATCTTTTGAAGCCATCCATTCAGTTGAAAAGGTTAAATCTGCTGACCTTCTTGGTGTTTCTTCTGAAGACACTCCTGAATTTACTCATTCAACTGAAAGGGTTAACTCTGCTGAGTCTCATGGTGTTTCCACTGAAACATTACCTGGAGTGGTATCTGTTGATACAATAGACGACAAGTTGGGTAGGGAAGCTGAACAAAAAGCTGCTAACTCTAAGGAGGCTAGAAACGTACTTGAGAAAATGCATCAGTTGCACAGTACTGCGCAAAATAAGTCTTCATCTTCTACTCCTGCTATAGATGTTCATGATGATTCTGAGGAAGCACCATGTATGGGTATTTATATACCAAGTAGGAGGAAGAAGAGAATGTCTAAAAGGAAACCTTCTTCCTTATGGAGATCTATGAGATCATCTGGGTCTCAAACATCTAAGGTTAAGAAAACTACTCAAGATACTTCTTTGGATCTAAAAGCTGCTGAATCCACTTTTATTCAAGAAGGATCTGTTACTGTATTTCCTGAAGGATCTCATGATGTGTTGATTAATTGGACATTGACTGATGGGGAGCTTAACACTATTCATCGTCTGGATAATTCTACTATAAAGTTCAACTTCTTGAAGGAAATATTTCATTTGGTGGATAGGCAGGATTTGAACACTCTGTATGCTCTGGTTACTAAGTATTACGATATTCATTCACCACAGGGTTCTGGTTTATTTTTGTTGGGTGATCTTCAAGTGTTGTTTGATTCTCAATCTCTAAATGGTAAAGGGTATCATATTTGGAAGAATTCACATCAGTGGAAGGTTGAGACTTGGAGATTTTATCCTTTGCCTTGTGTGCATGTGGTGGAGATAAAGGGTGGAATTACTGTTTGTATGTTTGCTGATAAGATTTATCCCTTGTCCATGAGGCTGATGGAAAGAATGTTTAGTCAGAAGTTGGAAGTTCCTTCAGATCCAATTGGAAATGATAAGTTGCATGCTGAACAATGTGTTGGAATTATTAAGACTCAGCTTCTGCAACATAGAGCATCATCTTGATTGTGGTAATTTGTATGTTTTGTACTATTTTTTATCTTTGTTTCTTTTTTTGTTTCTTAGTTAAAAAAAATTAAAAAATCCTATGTATATATTTTTTTTCTAACTTTTATTGCAGGTTTGTTGTATACATTTCCTGGTTATTAACTCACCATATATACTTTGTGTATGTCAAAGAGTTGGCTAGTCCAAAGGGTACAGCTTTGGTAAAGACACATCAAATCTGTTGATAGCTGTAATGGTTTGCTCAAAATCATAGGGTATGCAACTACCCATTCTTAATTACTGAGGGTTGTATGGTCATCAATTCACCATGGTTTATTCCTTTTTGGAATCCAAGAATTGACTAGCCCACATGTATATGGCTTGTGGTAAAGGCAGTGGAAAATCATATTTGGTACTCAGTTCACCAATCCTAAGAATTGACTAGTCCTGAGCAAACGGCTACAGGTAAAGACATTTCAAATCCGTTATATGGTTGCTGATTTGCTAATAAATCAGATGGTTATCAGTTTACCATAGTTTTCGAACTTAAACATTTGGCTACTCGAGTAGTGATGGCTATTGGTAAAGAGACATCAAATCCATTATTTTCAATGATTCACCTCTCACAGGAGTTAACACACCTGGAAGTGATGAGAATAGTATGAAACTAATATGTTTTGATGTACATTCTGTCATTTGTTGCTGCGAAGAACTAGAGCTTTACAGATTTGTCATCCTTGAGGTGTCAATGTTTTGTGTTTTTGTTGCTGATGTTCGAGTACAATCCTCTGAAGCGTTGAAGATCTATCAAGAAACTGGAACTTAACCAAGTCAAATTCCAATTTAGGGGAGGATTGTTGGGAATTCTGCTAAGTTAGAATTCTGATGATGTTACTACCGAAGGATCTCTGAAGTTCACTGTTTCTGGCAAGAAGTGAATCTGCTGAAGTAGTATAATGCGTAGATAGTTTCTGCGGAAATAGTTATTCCGTGTTTGATATAGTTAGTTAGGATATGCATGAGCTTTATTAGGAAGTGATAATGTATATCTTATTTAGTTTTATGATTATACGTTTCTTAGGAAACAAGTTAGGGTTCCTTGCCTATAAAAGGAACACAATAGTATGATTGATGTAACGAGTTGAAAAACAAAGTTTTAGTAATATAGAGATCCATAGAGGATCAACGTGTTCTTAGTTATTGTGTTTGTGCTTATATTTGATTTCCGCTAAAGAATATAAGTCGTAGAGATTGTCTATTAGTTTGCTTGTGATTACATAAGTAATACTAATGATCTGTGAGTGCTTAAGATCTATCAAGGTCTACAGTTTCAACAGTAACTCTTCCCAAAGGTTACGACGTAACTCCATTAGGTCAAAAGAGGTACCACGCCGCTGATACTTACGCCGTAACTACTGCATCACTTACGACGTAACCGAGTTTATTGAAGACTACGGCGTAACCACTTATAAGGTTACGTCGTAACTAGCAGATCTAGTGCATTTACGAAGAAATAGAAGGTTACGGCGTAACTCCTCTATGGGTTACGCCGTCACCCAGACCTGGCCTATAAATACCCCATGAATTCCAGCATTTCAACGCATCCCATTCCACACACAACACTCTGAGAACGTGGGAAAAAGCTCAAGGCATGTCTAAGGAAGCATACGGAGCTGTTTCCAAGGGAAAAGTCACACCATTACGATAAGCTTTAGCTTTTATTATTTATTTTACTTTCAATTCATGTATTTCGTACCTTTGAATATTGAATTGATTTGCATGATTAATATGAGCGGCTAAGCACCCTTTGGTGCTAGCCTAGTTATGATTCCTTAATTTTTTTGTTTGCGTTTACCTTTACTTCCATACAATTATTTCTAAGTGTATGCATGCATAGTTCTTTGGTAGTCACCCTTGGTTCGGTAGTTTTGAATGGCGATAGAGGCCAATTGCCTAGGAGATATGACCAACTGACCTTAGGTGAGCGGACTGAGACGGGAAGGGTAAGATATGACCAACCGACCCTTTCTACTTGTGCGATTTGACCAACTGATCACCTATCGTTTGGATGAACTTAAGAATTGGGGGTGTAGTGTCTAAGTTCCTAACGGCCAGGCACTCACTATTTAGAATCTAGCATGTAGCGGTACTTAATGACTCGACTTAGGTAACCAGAACAACGGACTTATGACGGTGCGCTGATTTCTCTGTGGTGGCATCTTTGCTGATAGGTTAGGGCGAATTGACCAAATGCTGTCCTCTCGAATTTGACCCCACCTGAAGTAATTGGAAGTAGGTAGACGTAGACATAACTAGCTAGGAGGATTGACTAGGTTAGCACCACTATTCCTCTATTGATTTCCCTTTACCATTTATTTGCTGTTATTTTGTATTCTGCATTAGTAGTTTAATTAATTAAATCCCTATCAAAACCATTATTATTTTGTGACAATTAGACTTATTAATAATCCGACACACATAGCTCTTGGGACGACCTCGGCTTTGCCATTTACTACACTACACACGACCGGGTACACTGCCCGTTAGTGCATTAGGGTAGACCATAGGTATAGCGAGACACTATAAATATTAAGACCTGGTCAGTAAAACCTGCATCACTTACACATTTACTACCCTCATTAATATTCTACCAAACTTCATTCGCGCATAAGATTAAAAGCTTAAATCCATGCTTCATAATCTGAATTTGTAAGTTGTTTTTGCATCTAATCATCATTACAAACATAGGTTTTTAATCTTAAACGATTTCAACGGTTAGATTTCATGATATGAGTGATTTTGTGTTCATACGCATACGCGTATAAACATGAGATTGGATTATGATGTTTCTTGTGAAATGGGCAATGTTAAAAGGTTTTATTATCAATCCTAAACCTATTTCCAACAACAAATCCAACCTAGAAACTATTTTTAACAATTTGTCAAAATTAGGGTTTATGCGTGGATTTGGGCGTTATCACTTGTGAGTGTTTCAGGATAATTAGATGTTTGAGAAATGTTTGTTACATGTTTAATTGATCTTCAACACCTTTGAATCATGCCTAGAATCAACAAATTTGAAAAATTAAGCTTTAGGGTTTATGAACGCGTAGAAATTAGGTACTCTTAATTCTGGGTACATTTGATGTTAAAACTTGTTGAAAACAACTCATTTAGCATCTAAGATATCCCAAAAAACGTTTGGTTGAATTCCCATGGTTAAATTGCTTACTCGTAGGATTTGAATGTTAGGGTTTATGCCTACGCGTAAAACTGTCTTACGCGTAAACTTGTGATTTCATGTGATGCTGAAAGTGTTTGAATAAAATGTTAATATGAGTGTTATGGTTAATCTATTACAGGCTTCTACGCGTACAAGGATCAGAAAAAGGTGTCCTGGCTTAAGCTTATGGAACACCTTATGCGTAGATGTTACGCATAAGAGAAATCTTACGCGTAACTCTTACGCATAAGGGTCTACAATGGACTACACGTATCCTGTGAAGGATATGCGTAAACTTGGATTTCTACGCCTAAGGCTTACTCTTACGAGTAAACCTTACGCGTAAGTCCTTAACCTAAGATTACGCGTAAGCCTTATGCTAAGAGTCCACTCCTACGCGTAAGCCTTCCTTACGCCTAAGGGTGACTCCTACACATAAGCTTATTCCTACACTTATGGTTACACTGTTTACGCATAAGCTTACTAACTTACGCTTAAGCCAAAATGGTAACTTATCTTTTGAAATGTTACGCGTACAAACTTGTAATAAGTTACTCATAAGATCACAAAACCAAAATGTCACTAATAAGCTACAAAAGTTAAAACGTTGTGTGATTAAGTAAACTTTGGACTTTAACATTAAAAATTAACAAACTCACGTAACTTATCACGTCAACTTTGGACTATTGGACAATATGTGACTTTGGACTCGTAACATTCATTAACATAACAAATTCAATAATTGGACAATAAAATCAACTTTTGACTAACGTAATGTCTTTCGATATGTTGGTACTTTTGTCTCAATACCTTTCAGATCACGAAATGGACGTCATCATGGAAAATGTCAACGTACCAAACGAGCTCACAATGGAAGATATCTTCCCAACTGATTACAGCAAGACGATTGGAAAGAACAATCTCAAGGTCGATTTTGAGAACTTCACTTGCTCGGAATCATCATGCAGAGTAGCTGTGGATATCCTCAAAACTCATCCTTACAGTAACATGCTTACCAGCTCAGCAACTGTACCAGAAATCTACATTCATCAATTCTGGCACACGATGAAAAAGGTTGATGGTCAAGATGATGTCACTGTGACACTCAATCATAAGGAAGTCACCGTCACGGTAGCAGATCTTCGAACAATTCTTCTTTTACCTGCTATACAGCCTGCTGACTATGTTGCAATTCCAAATGAAGAGGCTACAATGCAATTCATGGTTGACATCGGCTATGAAGAAGCTGCTTGAGTTATTACCAAGCACTCCACAGTCGATCTGAAGAACATTCCTCAACCATGGAGGACATTGTACATTATGATCGCTAAGTCTGTGTCTGGAAGAGACATCGGTCATGAGCATCCAAAACTCATGCACCTATAAACCTTTTGGGGAATGGTCAACAAACAGCATATTGACTTTGTAAGCCTGATATGGGAAGACATGATGTCCCACCTCAAGAAGCCTGGGACAAAGGTTCCCTTTATCAGATACACGAAGCTGTTGATTCAGAATATTCTCGGGAAACATCGGGACATCCCCTTGAGAATTAATGACCCAAAGAATCACTCTATGTTGTATGAGCCTACATTAAACATTGTCAGATTTAAGGACTCATCAACAAAGAAGCAAGGTGCAGTGTTACTGGACTGCCTTCTCACTGACGAAATCAAAAGTCTTCCATCGTATCTACGATATCAAGAAGCAGTGAATGCAGGTAAGGTAGGTTTTATGGATGAAAAGACTTCAGCTGTTCCTGTCAAGAAGACCAGAAGATCAGGAAGCACTGGAAGCGCTCTCAAGTACCCAAAAAGGCGTCCAAGCTTCAAAAGAAAAGTCCCTTCTCAGGTCGCTCATCCTAATCCTAAACCAGAACCAACTCTAGAGGATGACGACTCTGAAGCTACTGAGTCTGAAGAGGTGGTCTACCATTCCGAAACTGCTACAGATGAAACGACCTCACCAAGGTCAGAAGACAAACCACCGAGTCCCAAATCAGACAAAGGGAAGACACCAGTAGCTGAAGAAGAAAAAGAAAGTTCTGATGAAGAACCAAAGGATGAACAACTACAATTCCACAAAACTCTCAAGCAGCTGAGGCTACAACATGTTGCAACGGAATTTAATCTTCAACAAACCAGAGGCCCTAGAGGTTCCAGTGATGGAGCACAAATCACACCAGTTCTCAATGCGGTTAATCAACCCGATAAGGGAACTGGTACCACCACTAAGGAATCTACAGAGCAGCAGCACAAAGAGTACGAAGTTCCGTTCGACTTTGAAGTAGATGAGCAAGAAAAGACTGAGAAGATAACAGATGAAGACGTGGAGAGAGCCGCTAAGGAAAAGGCTGAGGAAGAGGCAAGAGCTCGAGAGGAAGCTGATAATTATCTTCAAGATAACCCTGAACACAACCCAGAACAATCTTCAGAGCCACCTCAAGACCCAAAGCCACCTCAAGACCCATCTACAACTGAGTCATCATCTCATTCATCACCACCACCATCTAAAGATACTACCACCCGATCATCATCCAGATCAGTCAAGAAACCCTCTGACACTTGGGCATCCCGTGCCAAAACCAAGATCGTTAAGGCTGTCAAGCAAGCAAGAAAACGAAATGTGGTTAACAAAAAGTTGAATCAGCTGGCTGACAGGGTTAACTTACTCGGTGATATGATGAACGAGTTCTCGGAGGAAAGAGACCAGATCAAGTAATTCCTCAACAGGGATATTCAAGGTGAAATGGACAAGACAATTAGGGATTACACTCATCAGTTCCTTCTCTTAACCTGTCCCCAGTGTAACTAAAGAAATGTTTGCAAAACAACTTTACCCTTATCTGAAGAAAATGCTCAGGCAAACAATTACGACAACACTAGTGGTTATGCAAACCCGACTAGTTCAGCCTCCTAATGTCACTGAAGCTGACTTAATTTTATAGCTGAAATGCAGATGTCTCCTCGATCATACATTGAAGTTGGTTCATGGTGGGCTAGCATATCGGTTGAAGGATATACATCAAGGAATTGGGTCAAAGAAGCGTTGGAATTCTAAGGAAAGGAGGGATGCTAGGAAGATAATCACAAGGATACATGAAAGGCTATTTCATCGGGATCATATAAGGAGGCTAGAGAGCTTTGTGGGTGGAAGAGAGAGTTTCTCACTTACGGGCTATCAACGTCAAGAGAGAACTCCCGGTCTTATTGACGAATTGACTGGTACTCCTTAAACTATTTCATTGATTGACATTTGGATGATATGATTTGTTTATTGACAATGGCTTGTGCACACATAACAGTGTACAACCCGTACTTGTAATGAAAGGACCATGTGGTACGCATCAGTGCCACAATCCTTATAAAAGGAGCGAAAGCTTCTTACTTTTGAGTAAAACTTATCAAAACTTTCACTTTTCCAAGTTTTGCTCAAAAGAACAAGTACTTTCCCTTATGTTTTTCAAAACCTCAAAAGTTAATATTACTTGTTGAGGGGGAGTAATTGTGTTAGGATTTAGAAAATCCTGGTATTAAAGTGTCGGTCACCTCAAGTATATGTAATCGTTAGAAAGCTCGTAGTCATAGTTATTTTATGTTAAGTAGTAGTTAGTTAAGTAACACCGTGGAGGACGGACGGGTCTTTACCCACTGTATGCCTGATCCACAGCCCGTTGTGTGGCGTTTTATTGTAAGACTATAAATACTCTCTACCTCCCAAGGTAGAGAGTTGGAGCTCATAATAAGAATTTTCTTTCTCTCACTAAAGTTCCCAAACCTCTAACTTTCTCTCTCTAAAACTCATCTATTATACGCCTAAGTATGTTTGTGTTATGATGTGTATGTGAAATCCAATATGTTACTATTGGTATCAAGAGCCATGGTTAGATCATCTCTTACATATCTTTGGATTTCTAGTGGTTTTTAGGTGGTTTTTGAGTTTGAAAAAGTTTAGTGGTTTTTGCATCATTTGGTTGATTTCTAGTGTTAAAGTTTGGATTTTGATTGTACTTTTGTGTTTAGAATCATCACAAGTGTTTAGGTTTTGATTTAGAAGGCTTGAATCATCGTGGTTGGGTTGTTTTTAGATTGAAAAGTGTGTTTTTAAAGTTTTCTCTAGCTAGCGACTTGACCTACGGACTTCATTTCTTGGTAGCGACTTGGTTTGTAGAACTGTAGCGAGTTGTAGTGTGTTTTGGTAGCGACTTCTCTATTGAGACAAGCCGACAAACAGTACACTTAGTGGATTATCCACTAAGGGTAGCGACTTGGTAACGGTAGCGACTTGCTTTCAATTTTGATAGCGACTTGCTCTTTAAGTTTCGTAGCGATTTGGTGGTAGCGATTTGGTCCTTAGCGAGTTGCTATTTAGCGACTTGATCTCATAGTGACTTGGTGCATAGCGACTTGCTGTCAAAATTTGTAGCGACTTGGGAACTTAGCGACTAGCTTTGTCATTACTTAGCAATTTAGTACTTAGCGACTTGTTCAAGGATTCATAGCGACTTGGTTGACGTTTGTGTGTAATACAGTTTTCTCTTGGTTTAGTAAAATCCCGTGAAAGAATCTATTTCCCGGTTTAATCATTGAGTTATAAAATCCCGTGATTATCTGTCAACATGTGTACCAACGTACCTACAATCATCTCCACTGTTGCCGAGGATGTTCAAGCAGCTGGTTCAGATACCCGTCCACCCATGCTTGATAGAACTGACTATGACTCTTGGGCTCAAAGAATCAGACTGTACTGTCTTGGAAAGGAAAATGGGGTCAACATTCTCAAATCGATTGATGAAGGACCGTATCGTGTTGAGACTACTAGAGACATAATTGATACAGCTGAAGATGGAACATTGATTTATGGAATGGACAGACCCAAGACGTATGATGAGCTCAATGATAAGGAGAAGAAGAGATTCGATGCAGATATCAAGGCTTCTAACATTATACTGCAAGGTCTTCCAAAAGACATCTACAAGCTTATCAATCACAATACTGAAGCAAAGGTCGTATGGGATAATGTCAAGATGCTTCTCTCAGTTTCTGAATTAACTGTTGAAGACAGAGAATCTCAATTATATGATGAATTTGAGCATTTCAAGATGAAACCCGATGAGAGTGTCTATGAGTACTATGTGAGATTCCATAAGCTTGTGAATGACATGAGGAACATCAGAATGACCATGCCTAACATTCAGTTGAACTCAAAATTTGTAAACAACATGAATCCCGAATGGCACAAGTTTGTCACATATGTGAAGCTCACTAAAGGATTGAAGAACACAAACTATGAGCAACTGTATGCCTTCCTTCTCCAGAATGAAAGACATGCTATGTTTGAAAAAAGGATTCTGGAACAGTTCAAAACCAATCAGGGAGAAACAAGTTCTTCAAATGATTCAACTTCTTTCTACACAAATGTTGGGATCACCACCAAAGCTTCTCAAGTTGTACCCATGGGTAATGGTAATCACAAACTCATTCCTGATCCTATGTTCAAACAAGCTGATGCTGATGCATCCGTTGGAAACTTCATTAGTCAACTAGCTCTCATGATCAGTCAAAACATGAACACTCTCCCACACACCAACAACAACCTCAGAACAGCATCCAATCCACACAATCAAGCCACAGTCAGAGATGGGAAGGTTATGGTGCAGCCAGTTCAAGAAAGGCAGTACGATCAGAGAAGGGGTGGAGTAGGTGGAGGCTATGGTGGAAATCAGAATCGAGGAAGGATTGGAAATCAAGGACAAATTAAGCCTATCAAATGTTACAACTATGGTGGTGAGGGACACATTGCAAGGAATTGCACATCTCCAAAACGTCCTCAGAATGCTGAGTACTTCAGGGATAAGATGTTGCTAGTGCAAGCTCAGGACAATGGAGTAGCTTTAGATGAAGAGGAGTTACTATTTCTTGCTAAAGGGAATGCCAAGACTTATGATGATGATGTTGATGAACAGCCAATTCAGGAGATAGGTCATAATTATCAGAATGCCTTTCAAGTTGCTGATTGTGATGCATTTGATTCTGATGTAGATGATGAACCTACTGCTCAAACAATCTTCATGGCCAGCATCTCACCTATGGTTTCTCCAAAAGTTTCTCCACCACAACAAACTGGTCCATCCAAAGACAAGATAATCTCAGAGGTATTAAAACTATATGATGATGTTGATGAGCGAAAGATGCATAATGAAGTACAATCTCTTGAGACTTATGAATCAGATATTGATGATGTGGGTAATAGCAATGTTGTCTCATATGATCAATATGTGAAGCAAAGTGAAAGTGAGATTGTACCAAGTAATGAATCTTTTGCAGTCAATAATGACTATGTATTTGATGAATTCACTGCATGTGCCCCTGATGATTCTGTTGTCTCTGAACTGAATGCCTATAAAGAACGTGTTGCTATTTATGAACAACGTGCTAAATTTGAGTTGACCACCCGTGAGCAGGAAATGGATGACCAAATGCGTACAATCATTAGAAAAAGTAATTTTAGAGAAGAAGTATTAAAACAAGAGTTAAATTCCTTACAAGAAAAGCTTTCTAAAACTGCTAAGCAAAAACAAAAACTTCAAGAAAATGTGAAAATGCTTAAGCAAGAATTTAATGATAAGGAATCAAAACTTTTGAAAGATTTTTCTAATCTGAAAACTTTGAAAAATAAGCTTGAAAACAAGTTGTGCGTTCAAGGAACACCATTCACTGCCCACATGATCACTAAGCATAGAGTCTTAAGCGATAAGCATAGCATTCCCCTTGTTGAGGAACCAAATCAAGAGGTCATTAAAAAGGCTAGAAATGCTCATAAGGTACTTTATGATGGAAATGAAATCCTTAAACCTAGACAGAAACCTAGTTGCGCTGAGTGCACTGAGGAAGATAAGAAATCCGATGAAGTCACTAGGGAAAAGATGAACAAGAAACTAGATGATCCTAAATGTAAAGAGAAGAAAATAACTATCACACCCTATGATTACAAGAAGGAGAATTGGATTTCCACAGAACAAGTTTAAGCCTCAGACGTTGTTAACACCCGAACAAGTGTTCTGGAAAAAGGATTTAGATAAGCAAAAGCAGAGAATCTTGTTGTAACAAACCCCCCCTTTAGGAAAATGCCTTCAGCGAATGTGTATCCTCCCAATACACCAATGCATTTAGTTCCTAGGACTATTGCCACTAAAAGCAAGACCTTAATCAGTCAATATGTTATTTTTCAACTATTTGTTGATTTTGAGAAAACTTGTAAGAAAAGGATCACACCCACTGGTATAACTGAAGGGGAAAGGGGTTTTGAGCAAACGAAAGAATGTTATTTAACTGAAGTCATGCCTTTCTTTAAACAACTAAAAGATCATTTTGAAAGTCTTAAAAAGGGAATGAATTTAGACATTAAAGAAATGGAAAAGGAATTTGATGCAATGATCGTTGAGGTTAGTGACAATGAGCGAGAATTAAAATATAACGAGATTGAGAGGAAGAACTTGCATACACTGAATGAGAATCTGATTTCTGAATGTATTGCTCAAGATGTGTTCTTCACTGCTACAAATTGTTCCATTAATGCTTCTCAATTTCATGAATTATCTGTTGCTCTGAAAGTCTCCCATGATCGTGTCATTAAGCTTGAAAAGATTAATTCTAAATTAAATGAGAAAATTGAACTAGATGATCACGACAATTTGGTTAAACATTTTTCTAAACTAGAGGTTGAGCATTTTAATTTACAACTAAAATATCAACATCGTAAAGAAAATGTCAAAACTTCAAATATCAAGACATCCTCAGATGTTCCAGAGTTTGATGCAGTTTTTCAAATAAACAAACGTGATGAACAGATTCGAGCTCATTGTAACACGATCAAAAGGTTGAAAGCCCAAATCTCTCAATTAAAGGGTGAAATGAACAATGTGACTGGATCCCAAATGCCTCCTCCTTTAGATTCTCAGTACTCTCAAACTTTTCATCTTCAAAACTTAGTCAATACCTTACAAAAGGAAAACGAGAGTTTTCTAGAAGAAAATGAAAAAGTTAAACGACACTTTAAAGAGTTATATGATTCAATGAAAGTCACTCGTGACCAAAACAACGAAAAAATAACGTCTTTACAAAAGGAAATTGAGAATCTAAGAAGTCAGGAAAATGGGAAACTGCCACTTGTTTTTAATAAGAATGTTGCACCAAAGTCATCCTCAGACTGCAAATACACTGTGACTGTTAAATACATTCCTCCTCATCTTAGGAATAATGAACATGCGTTTTATGACTATTGTGCTTACCTTAAGGATAGTCTAGAATGTCTCCGTGAGATTGTTGAAGAGGATTTCATTAATAAACCTCTTCATAGAGAAATTAGGTTTTCTTGCCTCCAGGCCAAACGATCTCAAGAGCTGCTAGAATGTGTAATTGCAACATGTCCTAAATCCTTAGGTGCAAAAGGCAAAACTGTGATGCCTTGTTCTATGCCTAGTACCAAGCATTCAAACCATTCTAGGCCCAGTTTTAAGAAAGTGAACATCAATGTGCCTTCTAGTAATACAGACCCTTGCACATCTAGTTCAGGAATGCAAAAAGTAGATCAACCAACTAATGTTCCCATAATTCCCTTTACAGGAGTAATCAGTAACATTAAAGCAAGCGGGTCAAAGCCTCCAGGAAATACCAAGCAAGATAGGACCTCACAAGCTAAAAATGTGCATTGGAAGAGAGTAGAAGACCAACCTAGGAACTTTAAGTGTGTGTTGAATAAAACGAATCATGTTAATTCTAGTGTTAGCTTTAAGCGTACTGTAATTAATGCGAATTCTACTACTTTTGGCAAAACATGTAATGATGATTGCGTGGTTTCTGTTACTAATCTTGAATGTGGTATGAATGATTTGTCTAATGCAGTCAAATGCCCAGTTGAAATTATTAATGAAAAATATCATGCTAAGAAGGCTAGAAGGAAAAAACGAAAGAAAGTTAGAAAATAGTGGAAACCCACAGGAAGAACATTTAGTAAGATAGGTTATCAATGGATACTTGTTGGTCATAAAATTAATCAGACAATGCCCACTAGAAAATGGATGCCTACTGGTAGAACTATTCCCTTAAGAAGTGAACATACTTTGAATAGGTCAAATACGGACACTAGTACTGCATCTATTCATAATGATTCCATTGCCTCTATTTCTGATATGGATGTTTCTATTTTCGATGTGGGTGTTCCAATCACTGTTACTAACCAAGTGGAACCCATTCTTGCATGGGGATCCCAATTATCCAATTATCCATTCTTGTTTGTGTTCAACTGCAGATCGTTCAAATCGTTATGTGGTACCTGGACTCAGGTTCCAAGCATATGACGGAGACCGTCGCGGCTCATGAACTTCGTGAGCAAATTCATCGGGACTGTTAGATTCGGGAACGATCATTTCGGTGCTATTATGGGTTATGGAGATTATGTTGTCGGTGATAGTGTTATCTCCAGGGTATATTACGTAGAAGGTCTTGGTCATAACTGATCTAGAAGTGGCCTTCAGAAAACATACTTGTTTCGTTAGAGAACTTGATGGTAAGGAACTTTTAAGAGGAACACGTGGTTCAAATCTATACACCATCTCTATCGAAGATATGATGAAGTCCTCTCCAATCTGCTTACTGTCAAAGGCTTCCAAAACAAAGTCATGGTTATGGCATCGTCGTCTCAATCACTTGAACTTCGGCACCATCAATGATCTCTCCAGAAAGGACTTAGTTGTAGGGTTACCTAGACTAAAGTATGAAAAGGATCACCTTTGTTCAGCATGCCAATTGGGAAAAAGCAAGAAGTATGCCCACAAACCTAAACCTACAAACTCTGTTACAGAAGTTCTTCATACAATCCACATGGACTTATGTGGACCCATGAGAGTGCAGAATATCTTTGGGAAGAAATATGTGTTAGTTGTGGTTGATGATTACACTCGATTCACCTGGGTTAAGTTCCTCAGGACAAAGGATGAAACTCCAGATATCATCATCAAACTTATCAAACAACTGCAGGTTCGACTTGACAAAACTGTCAGAATCATCCGAACAGACAATGGACCTGAGTTTGTTAATAAACAACTTAGTGAGTTTTATGAAAGTGTTGGAATCAGTCATCAAAGAAGTGTTCCACGAACTCCTCAACAGAGCGGTGTAGTTGAAAGACGAAATCGAACTCTTGTGGAAGCCGTAAGAACAATGCTGATTTACTCAAAGGTTCCAATGTTTCTATGGGCTGAAGCCATTGCCACTGCATGCTATACTCAAAATCGGTCCCTAATTCACACTGCTCATGGAAAACTCCTTATGAACTTGTCCACAATATAAAACCTAATCTCTCATTCCTTCGTGTGTTTGGTGCATTGTGTTACCCAACTAATGATGATCAAGACTTAGGTAAACTAAGAGCAAAGGCAGATATTGTAGTTTTTGTTGGTTATGCACCAAACAAGAAAGGTTACTGAATCTACAACAAGAGAACCTGAAATATCATGGAAACAATTCACGTTACGTTCGATGAGCTGACCGGTCAAATGGCTCCTGGAAAATCCAGTTCTGGACCCGCACTTCAAGACAGTCCCATTGGTTCATCCCTTGTACCAAACTCATTTCCAGCAACTCCATATGTACCTCCATCTGAAGATGATTTAAAGAAATTGTTTGATTCAATGTTTGATGAACACTTTGAACCGAATGCTGATGAAATGTCAACTCCATCAACAGAGGCTCCTCCTATCCCTATGAATGAAGTGAACCCTTCAGTCTCAATATCATTAAGTCAAGAAGCGCCTGCTGCTGATCACTCTGTCTCATCAACAAATCATCAATCATCAAATGTACATCATGGAATTGTGTATGGCATCAATGATGAAGTTAATCCCTTTGCTACTCCTGAAGATGCTCCATTTGAAAATATCTTTGCCCCTAAATCATCATCAGAACCTTCTTCATCAGGAGATATCGACTCTGCTACTTCAGTTCCACAACAATAACCACATGAACACCTTAGAAAATGGACACATGATCATCCACTAGATAACATCATTGGAAACCCCTCTCGTCCAGTATCCACACGGAAACAACTTGCAACCGATGCCTTATGGTGCTTCTTCAACTCCGTACTTTCTAAGATCAAACCAAAAGATGTTAAAACCGCCATGAATGAAGACAGCTGGTTCTATGCCATGCAAGAAGAAATTCATGAGTTTGATCATCTTGATGTATGGGAATTAGTTCCTGCTCCAGATTGTGCTATGATCATTGCTCTAAAATGGATCTTCAAAGTAAAACTTGATGAGCATGGTGATGTGTTAAAGAACAAGGCTCGATTGGTTGCTAAAGGATACCGTCAAGAGGAGGGTATTGACTTTGAAGAATCTTTTGCTCCTGTTGCTCGTATCGAGGCAATCAGAATCTTCTTGGCTAATGCTTCAGGTAAGAACAAGGTAGTCTATCAGATGGATGTAAAGACGGCATTTCTGAACGGAGATCTTAAAGAAGTCGTCTACGTCAGCCAACCTGAAGGCTTTGTGAATCCAGAGCATCCTACTCACGTTTATCGTTTGAAGAAGGCTCTTTACGGTTTAAAGCAAGCTCCAAGAGCATGGTATGATACACTATCAAAGTTTCTTCTATCAACCGGATTCAGCAAATGAGCAGTTGATCCGACATTGTTCACCAGGAAGTCAGGCAAACATTTAATTCACGTTCAAATTTATGTTGATGATATCATCTTTTCCTCGACTGACCCCAATAAGTGTGACTGTTTTTCAAATGAAATGGGTTCTAAATTTCAAATGTCAATGATGGGACAAATGTCATTTTTCTTAGGATTACAAATTTCTCAAAGTCCCGGAGGCATTTTCATAAATCAATCTAAATATGCAAATGAGATTTTAAAGAAATTTGGATTTGATTCAAGTGACCCTGTTGACACTCCCATGATTTAACGTACTAAACTAGATGAGGACCACTCAGGGATCATGGTAGACCAAACGAAATATCGTAGTATGATTGGATCACTGATGTACCTCACAGCTAGTAGACCCGACATCTTGTTCGCTGTTTGCATGTGTGCTAGATACCAGGCTAAGCCTACTAAAAAGCACCTTGAAGCGGTTAAACGGTCTTTCGGTATCTCCAAGGAACCATCAATATGGGACTTTGGTACCCGAAGGACACCGGTATGTCACTAACAGCCTATGCAGATGCTGATCATGCAGGATGTCAAGATACTCGTCGAAGTACTTCTGGAGGTGGTCAGTTTTTGGGTGATAAGCTTGTGAGCTGGTCTTCAAAGAAGCAAATGAGTACTTCTATTTCCTCTACAAAGGTTGAATACATAGCCATGTCATCTTGTTGCGCTCAAATCCTATGGATGAGATCCCAATTATCTGACTATGGCTTTGAATTTAACAAAATCCCTCTGTACTGTGATAATAAAAGTGCTATTGCTCTCTCATGCAACAACGTACAACACTCTAGAGCAAAGCACATCGACATTCGACATCATTTCATTAGGGAGAAAGTTGAAAAAGGTGTGGTGGAACTATACTTTGTAAGGACTGAATACCAGTTAGCAGACATCTTCACCAAAGTTCTCCCTAGAGAACGTTTTTGATTTTATCCTTCCACAACTTGGTCTTAAGAGCCTACAACCAGAAACTCTCAAACGCCTTCAAGAGGAAGAAGAGGAGTAAAAGGTTTCCTTCAACTATCTCTTTTAAATATCTATTCGAAAAACAAAATACAAAATTTCAAAACCTTCAAAAAATCAAATAGAAAAATATAAAACTTTCAAAATCCATAAAAATTTGAAAAATTCGAAAAATCTCAAAAAATATTGTTTTTGTTCTCTTCATGTTTTTACCTCAATTCGATTATATCTACGATCTTTGTGTTGTCATTCAAAGAATGACACGGGACTTTAGATGTTGTTCGAATGTTTAAAAAAAATAAAAAATAAAATAATAAATTTTGGGAGAAAGAGAAACTATGGTTTATTGTCATTTCAGGCAGTAACCCGCTTTTCAAAGAAAGAACAGAGCCATGCGTTATCTTAGTTTTTAAAATCTCAGGCTCTGATTCTTTAAACTAATCCTTACTATCTAATGAAAACTAGTTGATTTGAAAAATAACTCGTACTCTATTTTTGATAATCATCTGGACTTAAAAAGTTTGTCAAAATATCTATCTCTTAATCAACAACTTATGTCATTGATTGAGGGGGAGAATGATTTCAATTAAATTAAAAGGTTATTTGTCATTCAATTGTTTTCAAAAGATAATCATGCATGTTTATTCAATGGAGTTTAAAGTCTCAAAATTCGATCCTTATCAGTTAAAACGTTTTCACAAATCAAGTCAAAATTCTCCTTAAAAGCCTTCAAAATCAATTTAAATCTACAGAGATCACAAATCTCAAATGATTTGATAATTGTGATCGGGGGAGAATTTGTGATTTAAATTGGATTTAAACTGATAATTCGATAAATGGTTTCATAAGTGTTTAGCATGTTTGCCTCCCCGCAAGTGACAAACGATTTCAAATTTTTCATGCACATGTTGAGGGGGAGCATCTATTTTAAACCTCAAATTATTGAAACGTGATTGAATTGCCTCTAAGTGCAGGTTCCCTCTAATATGTGCAAAAATTCTTTCAAAATTCGAGGCACATATTGAGGGGGAGCAAACTTTTGAAAACCTCATCCTTCCTCAAAATGTTTTATCTACTCAAATTGATTGGGAAGTGATGATCATCATTTTAGAAAATGTTAATCAAAAGATTGGACCTTTCACTCTTAATCTAACGATTTCAAAGATCTCTTGCCTCCATGTGCTAAAAAATTTCTAAAATTTTATACATATGTTGAGGGGGAGCATTTCTAAAATATCAAAACAATTAAGATACAAAATGCTTTGATTCTATATCACAAGTATCGTGATTGATTTTTCAAATGGTTTTCAATTGGTTCCAATGGCAGATGAACGATACCAAAAAGGACCGACCAACTTTACGTTATGTATGGTGATATAAGGATGATAAGGTTAGGTTGAGGTCCCATGATCCGCCAGAACCGGAGGGATCTACCCAAGGACGATCCACTAGATAGTGTAGAAGTCCTTAGGTATGATGAAAAAATGAGAAAAGTGAGATATGGGAAGAGTGCGGACTGAGACTGAGCTAGTACTGGAATAAACCCAACAAGGTTCTAGTAATGAAGTCTCGGTAAGCACTGAAGGGGTTGAAGAATGAAAAAGAATTGAATGTGAAAAAGGGTGAAAAGAAATGGCCCTCCATTTATTCAACCTTAGGGCAGAAACCGGGTTCAATTCATATACTACTGGTGGTTACCAAGGTAACATCGGTATTGAAGACAAGTCGTCATGGACCCAGTGACGCACTGCACTTCAACTTTCCAAACCACTCAAGTTCCTCTTAAAAGGGATTGTTTCATTCTCACGGGGAACCGACATAATCTATCGACTTTCTCTTAGGGATTGTTTATATTGAAGAAGGAGACCCTCTCCCTAGTTTCCGATATAGGATCCAAATATGCACAAAATTGAGTCTAGAGCCTCGAGATCATCAATAAATCTCATTAGGACACTTTTAATGAAGACTCTCTGTTTCACACAATGTGGAAAGAGAGATTATATCTTGAGTGCTACGCATTATCCTTGTGGTATTGCCAGAACATCTGAGTGATATGCAAACATATTCACGATGAAGATGGAAAGCCTTCTGGAGCCAACATCAAACAAGCTCCTGGTAGGTGGCATGTCAGATCTATTCAATAAATCAACCATGTGACAACTGGACAGAAACAATTGAAGATTCAATCTTTTGAATCAATCCTGGTTCAGGTTATGGATTGACGGATACCTTTGAAAAACCGGTCGTTTTGCTTAAAAACTCTTTTCTTTAGCACATCGACCGTGTACGAATATTTCAAATCAAAAGGTGTTTATGATTGATAATTGATTTTCATTAAAACCTTCGTTGTATTGCAAAAACAATTTCTATTGAGCAATACACGATTGTTTTTCAAATCTCTTTTCATCAATCAGTGAATCTCTATTCGCTGGTTCACTCACTCCGTGTTGTCTTCTTTGAGACGTTCCGGTTTGAGAACAGCTAGAGCAGCTGCGAAACCCTGTCAAAGAAATTCTTCGGAATTTTACCTGATCACAGGCAGTACTTGTACTGATCAACGGGGAACCGTGGGCCGTGTACCTCAATTCATCGAAAGTGATCAAAGACACTTTCGTGCGCTTTATTGCTAACTGTTTTATGCAGGTACACCCCGATGTTTGAAGCGGTCAATCCATAGCCGCATGCTCACACAACACATTCATATCTAAAGAAATCATGATTGGTGCTTCAATGACTCGATATTCCTCAAGCTGCTACCAATATCATGAATCAACGAAAGCTTCGCTACTCTGATAAGAAGAAATCATGACCAGAATGTGAGCATCCAAAAGTCACAACATCACCTAATACCAACACCACAAAGGAAATGTCTGAGATTTAATGTGGCTGATGATCTCAAAGCTGGCTCAAAACTCAGTATCACGTGGATCAGTTAAAGACCTCCACTCAGAATATCCAAACATGCAATAATGAAGAATCAAAGACTACGAGCTACAGAACAAAGAACATGGTCAAGAATGCAAGAACAATTTTTAATGTAATATCTGTTTGTATTCAATGTAATTTCAGTATATGTTTGAGGTGACCTCCCTTAGGGGGAGATTGTTAGGATTTAGAAAATCTTGGTATTAAAGTGTCGGTCACCTCAAGTATATGTAATCGTTAGAAAGCTCGTAGTCATAGTTATTTTATGTTAAGTAGTAGTTAGTTAAGTAACACCGTGGAGGACGGACGGGTCTTTACCCATTGTATGCCTGATCCACAGCCCGTTGTGTGGCGTTTTATTGTAAGACTATAAATACTCTCTACCTCCTAAGGTAGAGAGTTGGAGCTCATAATAAGAATTTTCTTTCTCTCACTAAAGTTCCCAAACCTCTAACTTTCTCTCTCTAAAACTCATTTATTATACGCCTAAGTATGTTTGTGTTATGATGTGTATGTGAAATCCAATATGTTACAAATTGCTTACAAATCTTTGTTCACAAAACGTTCTTCGTGGAAATCTTCCCACAAAACTCGAAATGGTCATATTCGATATCAAAAATTTCATCAAAAATAACACATATATGCCATTTTTGAGGGGGAGAAAAATTGTGTGATACAAATATGTTGTAAATATGATGGAATCTTCGTTTGCTAAGACTTAACCCATGAATTGACGAGATCTGAACTGTCATACATCGAAAAGATTTGTCTTCCAAGACTTATCCTAGTAGATTGTACCTCTTCGAGAAACTCTTGATAGACGTGAACTTTGTAGGGTTTGACAACCTTTTCAAGGTTTATCCACACCTTCAAGGTAGTTATTAGAGCTAGTTGTCACCTAAAAGCTGACAATGCAACTCTTTAACTATGCAACGTAACCGTATCTCGCGGGGAATTGTCTATCTTGAGTCGATCAATTCAAAAGGTGCGAGCTCCTCCCTCACTGTGCAAATTTCTGTCAAAACACTTTAGCACATGTGGAGGGGGAGTATTTCTGAAAATACAAAACCCTTGAAGTGTTACAAAATGTTTTAATTCATAAACACTTTTAGAGATTTTTGAGAAAATGGTTTTATGGCAATGTAGGATAGTCATGGAGTTATAAGGTGACTAAGGTTAGGAATAACCGCCCTATGATCCGCCAGAGCCGGAGGGATCTACCCAAGGACACTACCAATAGTTAGTACTTAGAAGTCCTAAGGTATGATTATAAAAAGGAGAAAATGAGAATTGGAGAAAGAAGGAGTTGAAGAATTAAAAAGAAAAGTAAAGAAAAGGGTGAAAAGAAATAGCCCTCCAAATTATTAACTTAGGGCAGACACTGGGTTCAATACATATGCTCTTTGGTTGTCACTAGATGACACCGGTATTTGAAGATTAAAGTCGTCATGGACCCAGTGACGCATGCACTAAACCTTCTTAGCCACTCAAGTTTCTCTCAACAGAAGCTTGTTTCATTATCACAGGGAACCTTACGTAAACTATCGGCTTTCTCTTAGAGATTGCTGGTCATGGACCCAGTGATGCATGCACTAAACCTTCTTAGCCACTCAAGTTTCTCTCAACAGAAGCTTGTTTCATTCTCACATGGAACCTTACGTAAACTATCGGCTTTCTCTTAGAGATTGCTAGTATTGAAGAAGGAGACCCTCTCCCTAGTCTCTGCTCAGGAAAACCAAAGCGCACTATTGAGTCTAGAGCCACGAGATTCATCAAAAGATCTCTTAGGAACACTTGACATTTCATCACTTGTCGTTCAACATTAAGGACGCAAGTGATACATTATCGAGTCCTTCACAGATCTTAGCAATCTATCGAGAAAATTTATGAGGGGTTTACGACTGTGATCCTCAGTGATTGAATGGAAACTCCTACCAGGGTCAACATTAAACAGCCCTGACAGCAGGTCATTTTAGTAACTCCTTGTGGGTTATGCTTAGTGTTGTCTCAAACGGTCTACAGTCGTGGGGTGATGCTTCAGTGTACCTCAGCGACTCACCTGAACTGTAGGTGTACTTCGGTATATCGTGTTATCCTACTTGAGGGACTCCAGTTCAGGAACAGCCTTTGTTAGAATTAGAGATGTGTTTTCAAACTATGTTGTTAACACGCTCGAAGTTTGAACTTGTAAGTGCTAGAAATCCTGCTAAGGAGATTCCTTTCAAGAATCGAGTCCTGAAGATGTGGGTCATTACTTGAACTTGTTCAATGTAATGCCAACTGTCCCTTATGGGATTCAGACGGCTGATTCGCCCGACCAAGGTGAATGGAATCAAGACATTCATCAGAAGAACAATCGTAGTGGTCAATTCTATAAAAAAACGACCACAGTGATCGATTGGTGTTTATCACTAACCCACTCTTATGTTTTCTTCTTATGGATGCTCCTTGGAGATGATCGTGTTGATTCTTCACATGCTCATACCAACAACAACTCAAATTGAAGTTCTCTCGAAAGGCAACACAAAAGTCAGAATGATTCTTCTTCAAAGCCAAAGAATCTACAAAGTATAAATACTAAGAGAACTACATCAAAACTGAAATCCAACGTCAAAGAGCGTGTGAGCATGTTGGAGAAAGACGTGGAGACACCTGAGTAACGAAGCGGACCTGATGCAGACAACAACAACATAACATCACCATATCCACACCAGAACAAAGAACAAAAAACAAATATTACGAAGACGTCAAAGCTAAAAACTTCAAAAGAAACAAGATCCTCACACTGGGAGATTGTTGGAATCAAGGAACTTCTTCTCACAAGAAAGAGGAATGTCAGAAGACGTCAAAGCAACTGCTTCTACATCAACACCAACAACTTATCCAAGATTGCTGGAGTCATCATTTACTTGCTAACACTTAGGGGGAGATTGTTGGAATCACTCCTAACTTGTATTTCAAGTGTTAGTAATTAACATGTAATAGTTTGCTTAAACTAGGCTTTTATGTTAGTTTTTAATGGCAAGGCTTATGTAGAAAGCCCATAGGCCTTGGTCCAAGCCCAATAATAAAGGAAGGGACTAGACATGTTGCCCTAGCTCCCTTCCCTATATAAACACATGTAAACCTTCCTTTGAAGGTTGGTTGTTCACTTTCACATTAATCTTACGCCTAATGTTTCTCTAGTATCATACGTGTGTGATGCAGGTTTTACTGACCAGGTTTTAATATTTATAATGTCTCGTTATACCTATGGTCTACCCTAATGCACTAACGGGCAGTGTACCCGGTCGTGTGTAGTGTAGTATTCAGTAAAACCGAGGTCGTCCCAAGAGCTATGTGTGTTGGATTAATACTAAGTCTAGGTGTCACAGATTTTAATATGATTTAATTAATTAACTACTAAAGAAAATAAAGGCAAAGGATGTGATCAATAGAGGGGAGTGGTGCTAACCTAGTTATTCATCCTAGCTAGTAATTTCTATGTCTACTTACTTCCAATTACTTCAGGTGGGGTCAAAGTCGAGAGGACAGCATCCGGTCAATTCGCCCTAACCTATCAGCAAAGATGCCACCACTGGAGAAGTCAGGTGTCCCCTCATAAGTCCAGTTGTTCCCGGTCCCCTAAGCCAAGTCATTAAGTTCCGCTACATGCTAGACTTTAAATAGTGAGTGCCCGGGCGTTAGCAACTTAAAAACTCACCCCCTAATTCTTAAGTTCATCCAAGCGGTAGGTGATCAGTTTGTCAAATCGAACAAGTAGAAAGGGTCGTTAGTTGGTCATATCTTACCCTTCCCATCTCAATCTACTCACTTAGGGTCAGTTGGTCATATCTCCTAAGCAACTAGCCTCTACCGCCATTCAAAACAACCAAAAAAATGGTAGCTACCAATAAACTATGCATGCATACACTTAGAAATAATTATACGAAAGTAATGTAAACGCAAACAAAACAATTAAGGAATCATAACTAGGCCAGCACCAGGAGTTGCTTAGCCGCTCATATTAACCATACAAATCAATTCAATAATTAATGTTAGGAAATACATGAATCGAAAGTAAAGGAAAGATAAAATGCTAATGCTTATCATAGGGGAGTGATTTCTCCCTTGGAGATAGCTTCGTATGCTCCTCTAGACCTGCCTTTGGCTTCTTCCCACGTTCTTTGGTTGTGGTGTGTGAAATGGGATGCTTTGAAATGCTGGAAATCGTGGGGTATTTATAGGCCAGATCTTGGTTAAGGCGTAACTAATGGAATAGTTACGCTGTAATCATCAAATTCTTCGTAAATTGCACTAGATCTGCTGGTTATGGCGTAACCTTAGAAGTGGTTACGCCGTATCTTCAATAATTCTTGGTTACGCCATAGTTTATGCACGAGTTACGGCGTAGTTATCAGCGGCGCGAAACCTCATTTGATCTAATATAGTTACGTCGTAATCTTTAGAGAGAGTTACGCCGTAATCTTCTGATAAGTTGGCTTTCTGAGTCACGCTTTAGTTACGGCGTAATGTGAGAGATGAGTTACGCCGTAACTTCTTCAAAGTGAGCATACTATGATAAATCTTTAATAATTCTCCAATTCCGCATCTCTTTAGCTCCAATGCTCGTAATTTACCTGAAAGTGGAATATAATGGAAAACAAGCGTAAATCCATATAAATGATATAAATTACAAGCATTATCGGGGGAAATTGACACTTAATATTCAAGATAATTTGATGTTATCAAATATCCCCCCACTTGAACTCTACTTGCCCTCAAGTAGACCTTATTAGATAGATTCTTAAAAAGATATCTCCCATAACCTGGAAAATATAAGTTTACAAATCCCTTATGCTAGAATAAAACAAAGCCGAACACCTCACGAAATGGGAACGAAACACTCAAATCTCTCAACTATTCTAAGTGTTAATTTCGGGATGATCACTCAATCGCACAGTTATAGCATGTATTCTATCATAAGCTTGGCGGTTACACAAATCTCCACCACTAGAGTTAAGGGCTAAACAATTTTCGAAGGCAATATGGGTAGACATGACAAAGGTTAAGGGTTACTTGTCATTACTAACATGTCACGGCGAAGTGGAAAAATCAATGATACGTGACCAAATCCATGGCCAAGACACCAAAGATTGCTAGGCATCACTAGACATGCTTCATGACTATATATATATATATATATATATATATATATATATATATATATATATATATATATTTATATATATATATATCGAATCACTTTTTACCAACATAAATATAACAACTAAACATAACCTCCCCCCACTTGAGATGAACAACGGGAATTCGGGGTGGGGGGAGGGTCTTCAATGATCTTTAAAAATATGTCGTCGACGAAAGCGTGATTCTCGAACCTTTCCACTTGAACCTTGAACTTAGGCAAATGATGACTTCTGGTATATGTGAAAACATATACCTTTTTCTTTATCAAAACCGGACCAAAAAGACCAAAAACTAACCCCTAAAGCCATAAATATTTGTGTTTTTGTGTTTATGTATGTGCAGGTAACGGATATTGTAAAATGGACAAAAAGAAGACAAGTCGACAAAAACGAGCACGAGAAGGGAAGGAGCACGAAGTTACGGGACCAATGATAATTTTATTTGAAGCATCGAGGCAAGAGAAGAAAAAATTTAAAGACCAAACGAAGAATTAATTAATTAAGAAGAAAAATAAAAATAGGAGAAAGAAAAGAAAGAAAATGGATCAGCAAGAAAAGGAGCTTAAAAGGAAATTAAATGCAATATTTAACACAAAAAGACTCTTGGTCTAGTGGGTGGAGACATGTTCTCTCAAGCAAGTGGTCACGGTTCGAATCCTACCATGTGCCAAATTATGATCTATTTTTTTAGCCCAGCTGCTGTTCTATGCGAGGCCCAGTCCGAAATTGCCAAGCCCAGCGACAAGTTACCACTCAAGCCCAGACCAAAGTTACCAAACCCAACTGCTACTAACGAAGACCAATTGGAATTGCAATCCAAATCTATTACATGTATTTGTGCCAAGATCTAAATAGTTTAGAGGCTTTTATGAAAAATTATTAGGGGTCAAAGTGTAACTAGTGGGTCTATATAAACCCACCTCCTTCACCTCATTTTAATCTCTTTTATTTATTTTTGTACCCAAACTCTTGTATTTTTTTATGCTTATGTAGTTTTATAAAAGTTGGATTTATTGCAAGTTAGTTCATCTTATTTATCATCTTTGCATCTCTTTTATTTTCTCATCTCTTAATCTTTTTTATTTCCTTTTATTTTTATTAAACTTTTTATAAAAATATGCCATGAAAAGTTGAGTTATAGTAAGATTGTGTGAGTGTATTTTAAACGCTCCGTGCACACGCTCAACATATCATATTTATATTTTTATAAAAGTTTAGTTTTTTTTTATTGCTTATTTTTATTAAAGTTCACCTTTTTTTTTGTTTTATTTAGCTTAAAAATAGTAAAAAGTCTCTAAAAATCTCGTATTTTTTACAAAAAATTCAAAAATATATTTTATTTTCGTCATAAAATTTTCGTATTTTTCTGAGTTGTTTTATTATTTTTAAAAAATCAAAAACTGTTTCTGTTATTTTTCTTTTAAAAACCTGTTTCGAATTTTATATTTAAAAAATATAAAAAAAAGTCAAAAAAATATTTTTATATTTTATGGTAGCTTTTCATAGTTTTCTTAAGATAGTGTGAATTTTTCATATTTTTTTGAACTAGTTTACTATTTATTTTGATTTATTTGCTATTTTAAACAAACAAATCGAAAAAAAATACTTATTTAATTCCGAAAATTCTAAAAATTTTTCTGTGAGCTTCTATAACTTTTCTAACGTTTCTAAAAAAATTTGTAATTTTCGGAGTCCATTTAATATTTTTCCTTGATTTATTTCCTTTCTATTATTAAAAAAAAAAATCTTATATTTAAATCTTTAACCTTAATACCCAAATTAGTTTTTGTGGAAACATATCTCCTTGAGAGAGTTTGGTGGTTAAGATTTGATTTATTAAGATTAGTTTATAATCTTATATTTATATATTTGTGCTAACCCTTAAAGTTTCGATTTTGTTTGTGTAATCCGATCCTACCTCATAAGGCGTGGATCTTAAGGGTCTTTAAGCATTTTTAATACATAAAGTTTGAAGCTTTAGTAATTTTTAAGCTTGTTGGTGAATAAAGTTTTAAACTTTACTTACTAATTAGTGGATAAGATTAATAAAGTTGTAAACTTTTGTATTAATTTGTGCTTATAAGATCGGGTGGTTTTATTCCTCTCGTTTAATCATCGGGTTCTATTCTCTTACTTTTTTTTAGCTTAGATTCTTAGTTTACCATTACGTTTAATTTTTCGTATGATGCTTGTTAATTCTTTTTAGTATCATTCTCTTAGCTTAATATTCATCGTCACTAGTTGTAGTTTGTCATTTAAATTTTAGTTTAAACTTTAATTAGTTAAATTAGTTTTTTTAAACACCACTTCGGGTAGTGATCGCTTTCATGTCACCTCTCGGGTTAGGAATCGTATTAATCGGAAGAGTACTAGAACCCGATGGTTGAGAATAAGAAGTAGAAGCTTGATTGGCTTGAAAGAAACTAGCCATCATATTCCTCATTTCACTCATATGCTTGTTACTCGTAGCTTCCATTTCCCTTTTGAAATCATTCCTCATACTTGTGATTTGAGATTGCAAACTTTTAATGGTGTTATCGGAATTCTTCATGTAAATTAGAAACTCGTTGTTCGGAGCAGCTTGATGAGGTGGTTGATATTGTTGTTGATAAACTTGAGGTGGAGGAGCTTGGTAGTTTTGATTACCATGATTGAGATTGGCTCCTCGGTTTTGATTGTAAGATTGGTTTTGATAACGGTTTTGGTTATGGTTTTGGTTTTGTTGAGGAATGGGTGCAAAACCGGGTGGTCCCATTTGGTTGGCACGGTATCCTTGGTTCTGATTTTGAACCGGATTAGCAGAAGCTACGGAAGCATTTCTGAGATCGCCATCGGTGGCTTGACAATTATAATATGGATGAGGACCACCGCAAATAACACATGTTTCGGTAACGGCTTTGACTTGTTCGGATTTCAGAATCTTAAATTCTCTCATCATGGAATTAACAGCATCAGTCAGCCCACTCAACTCACTCTTCTGAACGTAGTTATCATTAGTAGTAATCTTAGAAACAACGGGTCTGTTTCTAGACGAGAAAACTTTTGACTTGTTTTCCATAATCGTTCTAATATCGGCGGGCATACGACTCAAGATGTTGCCACCGGCGGCCGCATTAAGCGAATCTTGATCGGACGGCGTTAGAGCATTGTAGAATGTATCAATCTAATGAAGATCGGTAAAACCGTGATTTGGGCATTTACGTAAAAGTTCCTTGAATCTATCCCATGCTTCTCCAAAACTTTCATCGAATTTTTGTTGAAAATTAATGATTTGATTTCGTAACATTGTAATTTTCGAAGGAGGAAAGAATTGATTCACAAACTTCTTAGAAAGATCAGCCCATGTTGTAATAGATTGAGGGGGTTCTTTTTCGAGCCAAGTCCGGGTTGCCCCCTCAAGAGAAAATGGAAACAATCTCAATTTAATTGACTCATGAGTGACGCCCCGAAAGTTTATCGTAGAAGCAACTTGATTAAACCAACGGAGGTGTGCGTGGGGCTCCTCATGATCTAAACCACAAAAAGGTTTATTTGAAACCAATTGAATTAGGTTCGTTTTTAGTTCAAAATTCTCGGCATCAAGTGGTGGAACAACGATAGCATCACCGTAGCCGTCTACGGGAGCTTGAAGTAACTCGATCATCGTTCGAGTATCTGCCATGACGACGGGTTCTTCAACGATAGTACGTAACTCGGGTACGTCTATTCTACGATTACGATTACGTCGTGACTGAGAACGAGTGCGCATGCACTAAAAATCCAAAAATCAAAAAGTGAAAAATAATTTTGAAAAAGGAAAATCTTTTTGGTTTTTATATTTAGAAAACTTTTGAAAACACAATCTTTTTGTAACCTTCGCGTCAACCGGTGCTCGGTAGCTCTCAAAAGTACTCGCAGCGGAGCGGGAAAGAAGAGTGGATCTTTCTTCAGTCTGCAATTTAATGTCAAGACTTCCTTATACCCCGTGTATAGGTTGTACTCTCAAGGTGAGCCGACGTAACAATTGACGTTTCAGTTTCTTTTGTTGGTTTTTTAATTTTTTTAGTTTTGTAAACACTTTAGGAAGAATGTTTTGGTTTTTTAGATTTTTTTGGGTTTTTGAAAAAGATATATTCACAAAAACAACGATAACTTCACTCGGGGAAGGATCTTCAAATTCACGCGATTCGAGACGGAATACGAAAACTCGCTACAAGCCCTCCCCGGCAGCGGCGCCAAAAATTGATTCGTCGGGAAATCAATAATAGAGAAGTGTAGTATTACGGGGTAACTCAAACGTGCTAGGTTTGAGCACCGAGATCGTTCCGAACGAGGGTTGAATGGAATTTCCAACTCACGTCGCGATTATCGGGATTTGAATGTGTTAAAAAGGATTTTGAGGATTTCTAAACTACGGGGCAAGCAATAATAATAAAAGGCATATAAATCTACTAATCCTAAGGTGCAAACAAGTAATCTCAATTAAGTACGCAAATAGAACTAAAGACGCAAATTACTTTATGCTAAAAAAGCGTATTCTAAAATTCAAATTAATTTATTTTAACCCCTAAAAGTAATCTAATATTTTTATACAACAAAAAATGTGATTTAAAAATTATCTAAAATTTTAAACTAATTTTTTTTGTTTTTGATTTTTGATTTTTGAAAAAAAACGGAATATATATATTTTTTTTTGACTTTTTAATTTTTTTTTTTTTTTTTTTTTTTTTTTTTTTTTTAAGAGATTTTAAAAAAAAAAAACTAATTTAACTAATTAAAGTTTAAACTAAAATTTAAATGACAAACTACAACTAGTGACGATGAATATTAAGCTAAGAGAATGATACTAAAAAGAATTAACAAGCATCATACGAAAAATTAAACGTAACGGTAAACTAATAATCTAAGCTAAAAAAAAGTAAGAGAATAGAACCCGATGATGAAACGAGAGGAATAAAACCACCAGATCTTATAAGCACAAATTAATACAAAAGTTTACAACTTTATTAATCTTATCCACTAATTAGTAAGTAAAGTTTAAAACTTTATTCACCAACAAGCTTAAAAATTACTAAAGCTTCAAACTTTATGTATTAAAAATGCTTAAAGACCCTTAAGCTCCACGCCTTATGAGGTAGGATCGGATTACACAAACAAAATCGAAACTTTAAGGGTTAGCACAAATATATAAATATAAGATTATAAACTAATCTTAATAAATCAAATCTTAACCACCAAACTCTCTCAAGGAGATATGTTTCCACAAAAAATAATTTGGGTATTAAGGTTAAAGATTTAAATATAAGATTTTTTTTTTTTTTTTAATTATAGAAAGGAAATAAATCAAGGAAAAATATTAAATGAACTCCGAAAATTACAAATATTTTTTAGCAACGTTAGAAAAGTTATAGAAGCTCACAGAAAAATTTTTAGAATTTTCGGAATTAAATAAGTATTTTTTTTCGATTTGTTTGTTTAAAATAGTAAATAAGTCAAAATAAATAGTAAACTAGTTCAAAAAAATATGAAAAATTCACACTATCTTAAGAAAACTATGAAAAGCTACCAGAAAATCTAAAAATGTTTTTTTGACTTTTGTTTCTATTTTTTAAAAATAAAATTCGAAACAGTTTTTTAAAAGAAAAATAACAGAAACAGTTTTTGATTTTTTAAAAATAATAAAACAACTCATAAAAATACGAAAATTTTATGACGTAAAAAAAATATATTTTGAATTTTTGTAAAAATAAGAGATTTTTAGAGACTTTTTACTATTTTTAAGCTAAATAAAACAAAAAAAAAGGTGAACTTTAATAAAAATAAGCAATAAAAAAAAACTAAACTTTTATAAAAATATAAATATGATATGTTGAGCGTGTGCACGGAGCGTATAAAATACACTCACACAATCTTACTATAACTCAACTTTTCATGGCATATTTTTATAAAAAGTTTAATAAAAATAAAAGGAAATAAAAAAGATTAAGAGATGAGAAAATAAAAGAGATGCAAAGATGATAAATAAGATGAACTAACTTGCAATAAATCCAACTTTTATAAAACTACATAAGCATAAAAAAATACAAGAGTTTGGGTACAAAAATAAATAAAAGAGATTAAAATGAGGTGGGTTTATATAGACCCACTAGTTACACTTTGACCCCTAATAATTTTTCATAAAAGCCTCTAAACTATTTAGATCTTGGCACAAATAAAACCCTCAAAACTTGGTCCCCAAGTTGAATTTTACAAATACATGTAATAGATTTGGATTGCAATTCCACTTGGTCTTCGTTAGTAGCAGTTGGGCTTGGTAACTTTGGTCTGGGCTTGAGTGGTAACTTGTCGCTGGGCTTGGCAATTTCGGACTGGGCCTCGCATAGAACAGCAGCTGGGCTAAAAAAATAGATCATAATTTGGCACATGGTAGGATTCGAACCCAGGACCACTTGCTTGAGAGAACATGTCTCCACCCACTAGACCAAGAGTCCTTTTGTGTTAAATATTGCATTCAATTTCCTTTTAAGCTCCTTTTCTTGTTGATCCATTTTCTTTCTTTTCTTTCTCCTATTTTTCTTTTTCTTCTTAATTAATTAATTATTCGTTTGGTCTTTAAATTTTTTCTTCTCTTGTCTCGATGCTTCAAATAAAATTATCATTGGTCCCATAACTTTCGTGCTCCTTCCTTCAAGCTCGCTTTTTTGTCCACTTGTCTTCTTTTTTGTCCATTTTACAATATCCGCTACCCTGCGCATACATAAACACACAAAACACATATTTATGGCTTTAGGGGTTAGTTTTTGGTCTTTTGGTCCGGTTTTGATAAAGAAAAAGGTATATGTTTTCACATATACCAAAAATACCCTGACGAGAAGATTGCTGTGGTTCTCATCAATGAATGTAATCAACCCCTTCTAAAACTAAGGATTTCAAATATCTTTCTACTAAATCTATGAAAATTAGCAAAGATTCCTCAAAAGAGATTAGAAATCCAAATTCTAAAATGCTCCGTTTACCTTTTATTTCTCATATATTACGCTAGCAATTCCATGAGCGGACGGTTTGTTGAACTTCATGTCGATCTTGAACTCCAACATTTTCAATCAACACTTTTTAGGAGGAAACACAACACAGTCATGAAGTGACCATAACGGATAGAATAAATCGTCCCCGATTTTTCACAAGTCCCCAAACTAAGCGTAAAATCGAAATCATTGTTAAATATGCTTTTAGATGCTAACACTACCCATGGAAGTTACTTGTGTAATTACCTTTTGTTCCTATTTTCCTATTTCCTGTAGATTTTTATTTTTGTGACAAATGAATTTCTTCAAATTTCTGCTTCGACATAATTTTATAATCTCATAAAGAAATGGTCCCGTCAGCCAATATTTATCACTTATATTTTTGACTTTTCCTTTTTTTTTTTTTTTTTTTTTTTTTTTGCACTTATACTTTTACTTATATGAGCTATGAACTACGGAGCTTCACAGGGTAATTCCAAGACCTTACACTTTTCAGAATAAAGGATCCAAGGGCCGTTACGACGGAGAGTTCCAAGACTCTAGGCTTCATGAAATGAGGCTCCCAGTGGGTTAGACCAAGAACCTCACCCAATCCCTGCTAGAGGTCCAAGGGCCGGCGTAAGAGGGTAGCTAAGACCTAAACGCTTACTTTTGAAATAAGGATCCAAGGGTCCGATCTCGACACCGCAGCTCATAACTTTATTTATTACTTATTACTTATTTATTACGGATCCTTGATGTGTACCCAATTTTCAAAACAAAGATTCTTTTAAGAAGATAAAGAACTAACTATCGCCAAAAACTCAACATCTCTAATTATTTATTAGACAGATATGGGGTGAAACAATTTTGTGGGAGCAAAAAGCCACAAGTACCTTCGATGGGCTCTAAAGAGAACCAACTACTCCACGCTTAGCATCTAAACTCATAAGTAACTCTATCATTCCTCGATCTCCGCAAATTTAAAATCCCAAATAATGAGATCCGCGGATGCTTAGCCGATAATTTTTAGATTATCTATGGTTAAGGGAACAAGCTAGGGCTCAACACGCCGGTCAAGTCAGAATTCTATTCCTACTCTCACCAGCGGAAAGTCAACAAGGTGTCAAAACATATATATTAATTTAGCAAATACTTCGTAAAATAATCTCAAGTCTCGCATTTTTAAAGTCACTTATTAGAAACTAGCAAATTCTTGTTTAAGCTTCGCATATTTAAAATCACTTAGGGAGACTTGCAAATTCTTGGCCTTTTGAGCTAGAATCGCATTTTATAGCCTCTTGTCTAAGCAATTAGCAAAGGCTTTTTCAAGAAAACGCATATTTAAAGTAACTTGTAAGAGACTAGCAAAGACTTTTCAATCATAAAACTAACAAAAGCTTACAAAAATTTTAAATTTTTCACAATTTTTGCACAATTTTTTTTTTCAATTTCAAAGGAAAAACGGGGTTACGAGAGTACACGGCAAAGTGCTAGGAAAAAATCTAATAGAAAGATTACCCGCCCCAAGTTTCTATTTCATATGCTTTGGCAGATTTTTTTTTTCTAAATGCTCTTTGGGCCTGTTGCTGGGACGAAATTGGACAAAGCTGGGCCTGTTGTGGATTGGGCTTGAGATGGCTTGGCTGGATCTTTAGTGGACTTGAAGCAGCAGCTTTGATATAAAAAATAAATATGTAAACAAATGTGCCATGAATGGGATTTGAACCCAAGACCTCTTGCTTAACAAACATGTCCCCACCCACTAGACCAAGAGCCTTTTTTTTGTTAAATATTGCATTTAATTTTCATTTAAGCTCCATCTTTCTACTGATCCATTTTTCTTTCTTTTTAAACATCTCAATTAATTCTTCGTTCGGGCTTTGTTTGATCTTTTCATTTTCCGTCTTTTCCTCGATGATCCAAATAAAATTATCATTGGTCCCGTAACTTCGTGCTCCTTCCCTTCTCGTGCTCGTTTTTGTCCACTTGTCTTCTTTTTGTCCATTTTACAATATCCGTTACCTGCACATACATAAACACAAAAACACAGATATTTATGGCTTTAGGGGTTAGTTTTTGGTCTTTTTGGTCCGGTTTTGATAAAGAAAAAGGTATATGTTTTCACATATACCAACTTCCCAATCACAAATAAAGACTACAGGGTAGGCTAAGGTGTATAGGTGTAACGAAACAATATATAGGGTTAACAAAATAAAAGGAATGGCTCAGATGGGTGTATCTAGGGGTATCTTGCACTAAAGGTGAGTGCAACAAAAGGGTTTCACATGGGGGTCGAGAAGTCGAGGTGACTAATCGATAGACACACAATGGTAGGCTATTTTGGGTGATAATCCTATAATACTGCCTTCTTAAACTGAAAAGTACAAATACATCGAGCTAACTCAACATACCTCGTCTATGATCTCGAAATGATGCAAAGGCCAAGTTCTAAAGTTTACAAGCTACCGGCACACTCATAATTTGGTGGATTTGGGGTAAAATATTGGAAACGGATAAGGCTAATCTCACCATATAATATCAAGGGTTGTATGTGCTCGGCTAAGGTCTAATCTAGTTAGGTTAAGAAAAACAAGTCAAAATTTTTAAAAATAAACTAGAAAATCGAGGGCAAAATAAAGTTCAAGAGACAATTCTACTCCCGTCCCCCCACTTGAATTGTACAAAGTCCCTTTTGTAGTAAGTGTTAAATAAAGGTGAAGAGAAAAGTAGAATTAGAGCGAGAACTTCCTGAAATTTGCTCCAAAAAGAAAGAAAGCCCACGAAAAAGAGTCGTGCCTTCGTATAAGCATCCATGAGCAAACTTCAATCCCAGAAATCACACTACCGAAAGCTAATTCTAAAATAAAAATGAAAAATGAAAAAAAACCTAACTCACTTTCGTAGGAATCACGGTTGCATTTAGCATATGCAACAAGCCTTTTAAACCACTTGGTGTCCCAAGTGGACGAGTGAAGTCTCGTGAGGGTTTACAGGGAACACACCCACAAAGTTCATTTAAAATACTAATACAAGATTATTGTGTTTAAAATGAAAGAAGTAAAGCAGATGATAGTTACGTCGTAACTCTTAGAAAGAGTTACGCCATAACTAGGCAAAACCTGGCATACGCTGCAAGAGTGTAGCTACGGCGTAACCTTTGAGATGGAATTGCGCCGTAATTGGTAATGCATCCGAAATTCTGCTGCAAAGGGTTTGTTACGGCGTAACCACTGAGATGAGTTACGCCATAACTATAGTCAGATCAGATGCTACAGCAGCAATCACTCTTCGTTTCCTGCAAAAATGGTTAAAAACATAAAACTCAACAGAAATGGAAATAAAATAAAAGAAAGGGATAATTCGGGTTGTCTCCCGAAAGAGCACTTTTCTTTATTTACGAGTCTTTAAGTTAGACTCAGAGCCTCAGGGTTTTATGGTGGCCTTTGGACTTGGTGTTGTTCCCCGTTCACTAAGGTTTGAAACAGTTTTAGAACCAAAACAAGTTAATAGTGAACAACGACTGAAATTAACATAAGTAAAACACACATATAAATTTTGAACATCATATTCTTATTAGAAATAAATCAACAAAGAATACGTTACCCAAGTACTTGCGGAATAGTACTTGGGGATTGAAATGACAAAGTTGGGTGACTCCTCTCTAAGCTCAGGCTAAGTCGAGCACAACTCTTAGAGCTCACTGAGCTATCTCAGGAACTAAGTTGTATTTGGAGGAGTGAAAAAATGGCTTGTGTGTGTGTGTGTTTTTACAATTCACAAGCTTAATCTTTTCACTCAATCTCTTATGCTATTTATATATATGATTTTAACTCTTTCCTAAGTGACAAATCGACATCATACAGAAGACAAAAACTATGTATTTTGTCTGTTTACAAAGACTATTCTAAGTAAAAGACAATGCC
>OU343217.1:243368118-243395516 GCA_910596185.1 Chrysanthemum makinoi | reverse complement strand
ATCCGGGCATGGTGAGGGTATATTTGGTTGTATGAGGGTGAGAATGGTTCTTAGTATCGTAGAGACTTTCCCGAGGCTCTGATACCACTTATTGAAAACACAGAGACCTTGATAGATCTTAAGCACTCGGAGATCGTTAGTGTTGCCTATGTAATCACAAGCAAACTAATAGAAGATCTCTACAACTCGTATTCTTTAGCAGAATGAAAATACAAGTTATAATAACTAAGAACTCTTAGATCCTCTATGGATCTTTTTATTATTGAAACTCTATGTTTCGGAGATTTTTCAATACTTTAAAGACTTAGAAAAAACGCCTTTTTTTATTACAAACTATTATGGTTCCTTCTATAGGCAAGAAACCCTAATGCCTCACGAGCATTTTTAACGTATGCTCCTAATACAAACATAAACAACGCATGCATCTAGACAAGCATGCAACTAATCATATTGTTTTACTAATCATATTGTTTATTCTGAGTAAGCTCTAACCAATACGGCACCAACCTATACTTCATACGGCGCTGACTTTTCCTGCATACGGCCTACATACGGCGCTTATCTCTCCTACGTGGATTAGCACTCAGCCAGAATCATGATTTCTTCATTAACACTTCAGCTGAAGTATAACTTCAGCAGAATCCATTCTTCTTCGGCAGATACTTCAGCAGATCCAGTAGATTACCGTAATTCCCAACAACCTCCAATCATCATCCAAACATCAAACCCATCAACTAATCTAAACCCATTTCATGAAACTAAGCCTAAAATGCAAAAACACAACAATATGATACACCACAAGATACCAAATCACTAGCTACATGTTTTATTAAGTGTAAATTAGTTTTAATCCCATGTTTCAACCAAAACCCCTAAAATTCGAGCCATGGTCGAGCCTTAAAATACCCATTCGTTGCTTTTCGTGACCCAAATAAGCTTGACCCATGTTCCATTTACCTTTTCTCAACCTGATCTACAAGATTTAATGAAAACCCTAGAATCACGAATAGTTTTTGTAAGATTTGGAGGTGTTAATGAAGGCTTCTATAAGAGATATATATATGGATGGAAAGAGGAAAGAGAGATCTACAAGATGGTGGTGGAGGTAAGATGTCACTCGCCGGATTTTGGCCAGAAAATGGCCAGAGAAAGGGTGGTGGTGGTGGTGTGGTGGCTAGGGTTAGGGTTTTGATTTAGGAGAGAGAGGGTAGAGAGAGAAAGTGGTGGTTAGTGTGTGTTTTTAGAGAGAGAAGTGAAAGTATCAAATGAGGGTGGATGGGGCTTTATATACTTGGTCATAAGGACCAACATAAAAATGATGGGGGAGGGGAGGGGCGCCGGCAAGGGTAAAAGAAGGGGTCCGAAGCCGTAATTTTTCGTAACTATCCCGTTTACCCATTCTCGAGCTCATATATTGTCCTACGAGTGTCCCACGACGTTCCTTCGTCTTTCTATTACGTTTATGAGTTAAAACTCACACGATAATTCATACGATAATAAAATAACTCATAAAATCCAATAAACGATATCAAATCAAGTCATGGTCTATAAAAATAGTTCTAAAGGCAAAACTCGGTTTAGTTTAACGTAATACGGTTACCTAAAATAGACTCCCTAATTGTCAGTTGTCACAGCCTCCCAGCCTCAGAAGAAACCTGTCGCGGGTTTCACTTCGAGTTGCTTGGTGTCACGAAGAGTTTAGGATACTTCTTACGGAATACGTCCTCACATTCCCAAGTGAACTTCGGTCCATGTCGAGAGTTCCAACGAACTTTGATAATCGGAATACGGATATGCTTCAGCCGTTTAATCTCACGATCCATGATCTCTATCAGTTCCTCAACGAAATTCAATTTCTCATTAGTTCGGATATCTCTTAAAGGCACAACTATGTTTTCCTCCGAAAGACACTTCTTAAGATTACTAACATGAAAGACATTGTATACACTGCTCAATTCCGATGGTAGCTCAAGACGGTAAGCTACTGGTCCGATTCTTTCCAGGGATTGAGTTTTCCACGCTTTCCAAAACGAATCACTCCTTTCCAAGGAGAAACCTTTAATATAACACGATCTCCAACCTGAAATTCTAAGGGTTTACGTCTCCTATCGGCATAACCCTTTTGTCTATCTCGAGCGGTTTGCAAACGGTTACAAATCTGAACTATCTTCTCAGTAGTGGTTTCTAGGACAAGTTCGGGACCGGTAAGTTGACTCTCGCCAACTTCAGCCCAACAAACAAGAGAATGACATTTTCGGCCATACAGTGCCTCAAATGGAGCGTCCTTAATGCTAGAATGATAACTATTGTTGTAGGAGAATTCGGCCAAAGGGAGATGTCTCTCCTAGCCTTTGCCGAAATCGATGACACAGGCTCTAAGCATATCCTCTAAGGTCTGAATGGTTCTTTCGCTTTGACCGTCGGTTTGAGGATGGTAAGCAGTGCTCATATCCAGGTTTGTTCCTAATGCTGACTGTAAGGATCTCCAAAAGTGGGATGTAAAACGGCTATCTCAATCGGAAATGATAGATACCGGTACTCCATGATGCGATACTATCTCCTTGATATACAGCCGAGCGAGCATGTCAAGACTATCGACCTCGCTAATGGCCAATAAGTGAGTAGACTTAGTCAAACGATCTACGATTACCCAGATAGCGTCATTGCCGCTACCTGTTCTCGGTAATTTGGTGATAAAGTCCATGGTGATTCGCTCCCATTTCCATTCTGGAAGTTCGGGTTGAACTAAGAGACCTAAGGGTTTCTGGTGTTCGGCCTTTACCTTAGAACATTTCAAGCACCATCTGACATACTGAGCTATGTCGGCTTTCATGTTTGGCCACCAGTAGAGTTTCTTTAAGTCCATATACATCTTATTGGCTCCGGGATGAATAGAGTATCTTGATTTATGCGACTCGTGCATAATCAACTCACGGATTCCACCATGAAATGGTATCCAGCGTCTGTCTTTGAAGCATAAAGTTCTGTCGGAACGCTTCAAGAATCCATTTTCACTTTCTACCATTCCATGCAGATTCTCATAAGGACGGTTCTCTTCCGTCAATGCCGCAGCTTGGGTGGCTAAAATTTGAGATGGTAGAGGCGAACTAATAGTCATTCCTAGGGATCGAACGAGTAAAGGTGGAATGTTCTCCTTACAATGAGGGCATCTGCCACTACATTGGCTTTACCAGGATGATAACGAATCTCATAGTCATAATCACTGAGCAACTCTAACCAACGACGCTGTCTCATATTCAACTCCTTCTGATCTAAGATATGCTTCAAGCTCTTATGGTTGGTAAACACTATACACTTGGTTCCATACATATAATGTCTCCAGATTCTAAGGGAAAACACTACAGCACCTAATTCCAGATCATGGGTGGGGTAGTTTTTCTCATGCTTCTTAAGTTGTCGGGAGGCATAAGCTATCACTTTCTCCCGTTGCATCAAAACAACACCTAAGCCTTTATGTGAAGCGTCGTAGTACACGACAAAATCTTCGCTTCCTTCGGGCAAAGCTAGGATGGGCGAACTACACAACTTCTCCTTCAGAAGTTGGAATGATTCTTCTTCCTTTTCTCCCCATTCATACTTAATGTCCTTCTGCGTCAGTTTGGTCAGCGACTTAGCTATCTTGGAGAATCCCTCAATGAACCTCCTGTAATAACCTGCTAGACCTAGAAACTCGCGGACTTCTGATGGGTTCCTAGGGGCTGCCCATTCCTTAATGGCCTCAATCTTGGCTGGGTCGACGTGAACTCCTCGACTATCTATCACGTGACCTAAGAATTGCATGGACGGAATCCAAAATTCACACTTAGAGAATTTGGCATACAACTTCTCTTCTCTCAACAACTTTAAAATGAGCCTCAAATGCTCTTCGTGCTCCTCTCTACTCTTGGAGTATATCAAGATGTCGTCTATGAATACTATCACAAACTTATCCAGGTATGGCTTACACACTCGGTTCATGAGATCCATGAAAACCACTGGCGCGTTGGTCAAACCAAACGACATCACTTGGAATTCATAGTGCCCATAACGAGTCCTGAACGCTGTCTTAGGAATATCCTCCTCCCAAACTCTAAGCTGGTGATAACCAGTGTTAGGAATTGGAAATTCTATAGTGAAGTATCGGTCACCCCTAAATGTAATCTAGCTTAAGTTAGCTCGTAAACATATCATTTAGTATGTTATTTGTTAGTTAGTTATTAGTGTAGCTTAGACTAGTGCAACACCGTGGAGGAAGGAAGGGTCTTTACCCACTGTATGCCTGATCCACAGCCCGAAGGAGGGCGTGACTATTTGTATAAATAGCCCTCTCCTCACAAGGGAGAGGGTTGGATGTTCATTTAGAATCTAACCTTCCATGAGTTTCTCTTTCTAGAATATCCCACTTTCTCTCTCTAAACCATCTAAATTATACGCCTATTTGATCTTGTGGTTTAGTGTGTTTATGAAATCCAATATGTTACAAATGGTATCAAGAGACATGGTTTGATCATCTCTTACATATCCTTGGATTTCTAGTGGTTTTTAGATGGTTTTTTAGTTTGAAAAAGTTTTGTGATTTTTGCATCATTTGGTTCATTTCTAGTGTTAAAGTTTGAATTTTGGGTGTACTTTTGTGTTTAGGATCATTGTATGTGCTTGGGTTTTGATTTGGTAAGCTTGAATCACTGTGGTTGAGCTTGTTTTGGATTGAAAAGTGTGTTTTTGAAGTTTTTTTCTTGGTAGCGACTTGGTTCTCGTAGTGAATTTAATCATAGCGACTTGCTTCAGAAAAAGGTAGCGAGTTGTAGTGCTTTTTGGTAGCGACTTGTCTATTGATACAAGCCGACAAATAGTACAACTTAGTGGATTCTCCACTACGGCTAGCAACTTGGTGAAGGTAGCGACTTGCTTTCAATTTTGTTAGCGACTTGTACTTAAGATTCTTAGCGACTTGGTGTTAGCGACTTGGACCTTAGCGAGTTGCTCTTTAGCGACTTGACAGCTTAGCGACTTGGTGCTTAGCGACTTGTTGTCAAAATACTTAGCGACTTGGTACTTAGCGACTTGTCTTCATAACTCTTAGCGACTTGTTGTTATAGTTCTTGGCGAGTTGATTTGTTAGCGATTTGTCCATATTACAATTTGGTGAATTGATGCAAGTTACTTATATCTAATATCCATTAACACAATGTCCTACATCACTGATCCTTTAATCACCAAAGTGCTTGAACTCTATGATACCTCACATAATAATGAAGCAGCTGCTATTCAGAATGTTCTACCTTGAGTGATTCAGCAACTTATGCTCAATACACTCTACAATCTGAGTCAAAATCTAAAGAGTCACACTTGGTATTGACAAATGATGAAAGGCAAATGGAATGCAACATTGAGCCCTTTCAACTACTTCATCAGCACCTCACACAACTGTTATCCACCACTATGGCTCGAACATGCAGTGCTCTTTTTCGTCAAGACTTACCCACTTTGAAAAAGCTGTTCTTGAACTTAGAACAACTAAAGCTTCAAATTTCCAGAAAGGAGGTACTAATTAATGATTCTAATGTTGCACTTCAAGTAATCTACAACAAATTTCAACCATTTATTAAGGGGGAATATTCCGCAGACTTTGATCAACACATAACTGGAATTTCATTCAAGAAACATACTGGAATGGAAATTCATGAGTTCATCAACACATATATCCAACTTATGAATAGTATGAAAGTGTACATTAAGACAGCTGCTCAAGGGACTGATAATTTGAATGAGTTGAATGGGTGTCATGATAAATTCAGGGAAAGTTGTGATACTTCGGGTAATGGATCAGTTGAAAGAACGGATGATGCTGATGCTGAATGCAAAATTTGATACAACAACTGAATGATGTAACGAGTGCATCTTGAACACAAAGGCTCAGAATCTGAAAAGCCTGAAAGTGCTTGCATGTCAGTGACTACTGTTGTGCATAAGGTGAACTTAGATGCCATACCAACAAATGAACATGTGTCATACACTGAGGTACCCTTGACTGATCTTATCTCTAAAAATGATATTGATAAATGTGTTACGGTTGAGCTGAATCTAAAACCTTTAAAACAAACGACATGGTTGAAAAAGAGGTTTATGATAAACTTTCAAACAAATACTCAATTCTTGAAAAACATTGTATTTCCTTGGAAATTGCAATACAACAAAGAGAAGAAAGTTTTCGTGCCACAAAATCTTGCATAAATCCGGAATTCCCATAATTTTGAGATTTTTTTGAAATTAACCACTTAAAAACCCAGATTCAGGACAAAGATTCAACCATATGCAATCTAAAATTACAACTCTCAGATCTGCATAAGAAATGTAATCTTGAAATAAGCAATCCTAACCATGAGGTGAGTAGTATACTTAAATCTAGGAATGATGAATTGGCTCTGTGTGTGTCCAACCTATTGAGGGAAAATGAGTCCTTAAGAAAGAACTTATTAGAGAACAATTCCAAGTTGATAGATCAAACTAATTCCTTTTTGGTTGACATTGATGCCCTCAAAGCCCAAATTCAGGATAAGAGCTTCATTATTGTTGCCTTAAAAAATAAGCTTAGGAAATCTATTGGAAATAGGGTGAACACTAAGTTTGCAAAACCATCAACCTTGGGAAAGCCAACTGTTCAGAACAACTCAAAACATACTATAGTTAGGCAGCCCAATGCTTTTAGAACTGAAAGATTTAAACCATCAAAATCTAGGCTTGCCTCCCAAGTTGATGCGAACACTGTTTTGACAAAACCAGTCACTTCACTACTTCATTCCGACATGATGAATAACAAACCCCAGGTTAATGTTCAAAGTTCAAAGATAAGGAATACTAGACTAAGGCAACAGCTACCACATATCTATCTAAACAGTCAAGCACATAAGCAAATCAAAATAGTTTAAAAGGTCCAAACATAGTAGCATGATTCTCACCCCAAATTAGTTAAAAACATAGATAAAAGTGGGGCTATGAAACTCACCTCAAGCAAGAAAAGCACAAACAAACACTAGCAAGAAGATAACAGCTAACACGGCTCAGCAACTATCGACTCGGCACAACCTATTAATGTAAACCAATTTTAATATATATTTCCCAAAAACAACGTTATCTACCCCAATGTATTCCTTTTCTTTTTCTCCAAAAATCTCTTGTTTCACCGTTTAGTCCTAGCGTTTGGTATCATCGTGTGTATGTATCGACTCAATATGATATCATGAATGCACTAAAATAACTACAATGTGACTCAGTGGAACACAATGAGACATCTAAGCGATAAGCTCCATAGTCCAATAAGTTTCGGAATAAATAGTAGACCTTATCGAATTCGTTAACTCGATAAACTCAATAATTTATTCATGTCGCTTATTATCCCATAAACCGGTCGCATCTTAACGAGTCATAAGGATAATTCACCCATTAATAACGTTATCCTACATACCTAGCGGGCTCTTATTAGATTCGTCAACCTAATAAGTCCGCTACCCACGTGGATCGACGCTATTAATGTTAGGTCATCCGTAACCCATGCACACAACGTAAACAAATTAAATACTTGAAACTAGTATTAAATGCTCATAAATGGCACATTTCGATAAACGTGCACTCGAAACATTAAATACTTATTTATTAGAAAACCTTTCCATTTTAAGTTGTTAATTCCCATTTAAAATAGTAAATAACAAGACAAGTCTTGTTATCGATAGTTTTGGTATAAAAGTATTTTTTGTTTATTTATGTTTCACCATTTCTTATTCATGTTTATATATATTTATTACGTCAAATTCAATATAAGTCTCATATCGTTATTCGTTTCGATTCCACAAGCACGAGTCATGACTTCTCGGCTTTTTAATCAATCAACAGTCCAAAATATACTAAAGTCCATGTTACGGCGTTGTCGGGGTCAACAATGACTAAAAAGTCAAAGTAACACAGACGTTGCTTAAAGTTGACAATTTATATTATACGCCCAAGTAAATAATGACAATAGCGCAACTCAATCTCAAATCAACCCAAATCAATCTCGCCAACCAATCAATCTACCAAATATTCCCGAAACCAATGTTATGACCCTAATGGTCATGACACGGTCACGGTTAAGACCACGTGAACCAAACAAGCTCTAGAAGCTTTTCGGCTCTACGCGTCTCATCCAAACACCAACAACAACAACTAATAAGATACCACAACAACCCGACCCGGACCCTTGGTCCATATGGGTCACGTACGCCACACCCACAACCCATACGTGGGTTTGGTGGCTCGTACGCCTCAACCTACACAACCAAACACTTCCAAATGGCTTCTACTACAACCAAACACGATCAATCAACCTCCAATCATCATCCAAACATCAAACCCATTAACTAATCTAAACCCATTTCATGAAACTAAGCCTAAAATGCAAAAACACAACAATATGATACACCACATGATACCAAATCACTAGCTACATGTTTTATTAAGTGTAAATTAGTTTTAATCCCATGTTTCACCCAAAACCCCTAAAATTCGAGCCATGGTCGAGCCTTAAAAGACCCATTCGTGGCTTTTCATGACCCAAATAAGCTTGACCCATGTTCCATTTACCTTTTCTCAACCCAATCTACAAGATTTAATGAAAACCCTAGAATCACAAAAAGTTTTTGTAAGATTTGGAGGTGTTAATGAAGGCTTCTATAAGAGATATATATATATGGATGGAAAGAGGAAAGAGAGATCTACAAGAGGGTGGTGGTGGTGAGATGTCACTCGCCGGATTTTGGCCGGAAAATGGCCGGAGAAGGGGCGGCGGTGGTGGTGTGGTGGCTAGGGTTAGGGTTTTGATTTAGGAGAGAGAGGGTAGAGAGAGAAAGTGGTAGTTAGTGTGTGTTTTTAGAGAGAGAAGTGAAAGTATCAAATGAGGGTGGATGGGGCTTTATATACTTGGTCATAAAGACCAAAATAAAAATGATGGGGGAGAGGAGGGCGCCGGCAAGGGTAAAAGAAGGGGGGTCGAAGCCGTAATTTTTTGTAACTATCCCGTTTACCCATTCCCGAGCTCATATATTGTCCTACGAGTGTCCCACGACGTTCCTTCGGCTTTCTATTACGTTTATTTATGTTTTTCCACGAGTTTCGACTATTTATTTGCCAAGTTTCAAGTTAAGGTTTAAAAGTTACATTATTTCTTGTTTTAGGATTTTATTGTGCCGAATCGAATAGTGCCTATCAAAAAGAGTTAAAACTCACACGATAATTCATACGATAATAAAATAAATCATAAAAGCCAATAAACGATATCAAATCAAGTCATGGTCGATAAAAATAGTTCTAAAGGCAAAACTCAGTTTAGTTTAACGTAATGCGGTTACCTAAAATAGACTCCCTAATTGCCAGTTGTCACAATAGGAATCCAAGCCGAGACAGCCGAGTACGACATTCGTAGCCAAAAGGTATTATTTTTTATTATGTGTATGTCTTTAGCGGGGACATGTCGTCGTCAAAAGTTTTAAGTTATTGATTTGTGTTTGTATATTTGGTGAGGACAGTCGGGACTACAGACCCCAACCGAGACTAGTCGGGACCACGTGCCTGCTTCCGAGACTAGCTGAGACCAGTCGACCACAATCGATCATTTATGTCCCGAACACACCCGAGGTACTTAGATATGTTATGTAAAACAATGAAATTGAGGTACTTAGTCGGGTTCTGATATTGTAATACGATGAAACTGAGGTACTTAGTTATGTTATGCTATGTTATGTAGTTGACTTTATATATTGGTTTGCTTATCTTTGTATAACGGTGTACATATTATATAGACGGGTTTATATATTGGTTTGCTTATGGTTTGTAACGGTGTACGTATTATATAGACGTGCGGGTTATATGTAATAGACGGGTTTTAATATATTGCTTAAATGTTAGTTTTTGTTTGGTTAGTTAGTTAATATATTGGTTATATGATTGTGTTTGGTTAGTTAGTTAATAAATATTTATATGATTGCGGATATGTTATGCGATTGGTTAGTATGGTATTTATTATGTGAAAGTGATTATGCATTTAATTAATCCACAAACTTTAGGATTTTAGTGATTAATTTCGGAAAGTCCCCGTTCGAAGCTAATCATCCTATAGAAAACCCGTCCAGAATTAATTTATTAGAAATTAATTTCAAAAATTCCCCTATTTGGGACTGCTTTTTGAATGTTTTGTCTCACTTAGGATATGTATGTGTATAACTGATTTACTATTTGAGATGATTTCGACAGTCTTTCTCCTTTACTCCTATGAATACATGTGTATACACAGTTTGAGAAGAACGCGAACAATGAGTACCCGTCCCTCATACAGAGCTTCTACAACCAGCATAACAAGAAAGGGCTATGGTTGCAGGATGAAGCTCGGCTTCAATATGTAAGTAATGTTTTTTTCCAAATAAGCACTTTAATGATTTATTGAAACATAATGTAGTAACTCGACTAATATATTAATTTTCTCGTTTTTTTGTAACTACATAGGAGGATATGATCAGGTTGCGTGATCTAGGAGCTAATACGCCTAGTGGGCTACCTTACACCGAGGAAGAGATACTTGCCAAGGTGATTAAGGGCAAGGAGTGGGGTCGCATAGCTGGGAGAGGTAGGCAGTTAGCTGACACGGGAAAGAGTAGGGTGTTTGACTCAAAGCCAGGTATGTACTCCCATGATCAGATTGATCGTATGCTGGCTTAGAGAGATGAGGATGTTGCTTCCACTAAACGAGAGGCTAAGGCCGCTCGACCTGAACTCACTAAGGTGTTGTCCGTATTAAGGACTAACCCTCAATGGGCCGAGTTACTTAGCCAGGTTCGTTCCCGGAGCGAGCAAGGCTCGGTCAATGGGAGTGGGGGCGGGAGTGGCGAGGGCGAGGGCGGGAGTGGCGGCGGGGATGACGGGGAGGACGATGGGTAGTAGTATATGGGTATGGACTAAATTTTGTGATATACATGTTAATACAAATAAGCCGTAAAAACGTTTATTTATATTTTACGATCTTCTATTGTTTTGTCGATAACAAATGTAAAATCATTTTAATCAAACAAATAAAATACGTAAATTGTTTGAACCAATAGTTTACTAACACACTTACATTTTCATATAAAAAACTAAACAAGTAATAGTGTTTACATTTTATAGAAATACATATGTATAACAACTAGTGTTTACATAATATGGAAATGTGCATACTTATATTGTAATGGGTAATGTAATGGGTAAAAATCTAAGTACTTGACCCATTGACTAGATACATTAAATGTAGTTGGTTAAAACCCAAAGTCCATGACCCATACCCATGGAGCTTGGTCCATAACCCATGACCCATTGCATGACATAATGCATGAAGTCATGTTGGGTATTATCCATAGTCCATGACCCATGACCCATGATCCAATGTCTAGATACACTGCATCTTGTATAACCCATGGTTTATAACCCATAAGCCATAACCCAGTTTGCAACCCAAAATCCGGACTTAAGAGTGACCGGTGGCGGATCCCTTGGATTGCACTAGCCGGATCCCTCTGGGGAGGGATCCGTGGGAACCAAGGAATAGTAGAGAAATTTGCCTATAAATAGTGAGCCATTCTCTCTTGCAACTCACCCCTTTTACACATACTCTCTCTTAGTAGTGTAAACTCTCTAACCTCAGATCTAAAGGATCTTTCTATGTAGTTTTGTGTTTGTGTGATTCTCTAGGTTCCTATTAAAGGAGAGATCACCACCTCTTGAAGTCGAGCAAGATCAAGTCCATGGGTTGCCAAGCTTCGTCATCATCAAGACTACTGAAGTTATCTTGTTGATAGTTATTTTCTCCCTCCTTAGAAGTGTTGTGGTAAAAGCATTAGTGTAAGGTGCCGAAGGTTCGTGTCAAAGGCATTAGTGAAAGGTCCGAAGGTCCGTGTCGAAGGCATTAGTGAAGGGTGCCGAAGGGCCATGTCAAAGGCATTAGTGAAAGGTACCAAAGGGATTAGATGTCGGCGTTAGTGAAAGGTGCCAAGGTATTTACACTCGATATGGTACATCGATGTACAAGATAGATAGGTTGGGTTAATGGATATTGATATCCTTATGATGTTGTAATAAGGAGTGTGTCTCCTTTGGGGTTGTTGTGTATTGGTGTAGAGTTGGGTAGTAGTTCCTCCTTTGTAATGGAACTCGGTATCTAGCCTTGTACCGGATAAAGTGTAGGCGACGTTGTGATAGGTTTGGTTCTACCTTGTGGAAGAACCCGGTGTCTAGCCTTGTTCCGGATAAAGAGTAGGAAACGTTGTGAAGGCTTCCCCGCCACATTAAGGAGCTTGTGTTGTATAGTGCTTACAAACTCACCGAGTGGGGAACTCGGGGAGTGTAGTAGGGCAAGGAAGGCGTCCTTGTAGTCGAACCACTATAAATACTCGTGTCGTGGTTTTGTATTCCTTACTCTTTATCTTTTGCATTACTTATTTTTTTAGGAATTAGAAATTCCAGGTATTAAAGAGTCGGTCACCTCAAGTATATGTAATCGTTAGAAAGCTCGTAGTCGTAGTTATTTTAAGTTAAGTAGTATTTAGTTAAGTAACACCGTGGAGGACGGACGGGTCTTTACCCACTGTATGCCTGATCCACAGCCCGATGTGTGGCGTTTTATGTAAGACTATAAATACTCTCTACCTCCCAAGGTAGAGAGTTGGAGCTCATAATAATATCTTTCACTTTCTCTCACTAAGTTCCCTAAACCTCTAACTTTCTCTCTCTAGAATTCCATATAAGCCCACTTGTGTTAATGGTTTGATGTGTATGTGAAAACTTATATCTTACAATTGGTATCAAGAGCCATGGTTAGATCATATCTTGCACATCTTTGGATTTCTAGTGGTTTTAGGTGGTTTTTGAGTTTGAAAAAGTTTAGTGGTTTTGCATCATTTGGATCATTTCTTGTGTTAAAGTTTGAATTTTGTTGGTACTGTTATGTTTAGAATCATCAAAAGTGTTTAGGTTTTCATTTGGTAAGCTTGAATCATCTTGGTTGGGTTGTTTTGGATTGAAAAGTGATGTTTATATGGTTTTTCAAGCTAGCGACTTAGTTCACGGAATATTTTTCTTGGTAGCGACTTGCTTTTTATGACTTACGATTTTTGGAGCTAGCGACTTAGATCTAGCGAGTTAAAGTACAAGTAGTGGACTCTCCACTACGGGTAGCGACTTGTGGTAGCGACTTGGTGCGATGCGAGTTGCTCTTTAGACTTGTGTCTCTAGCGACTTGTGTAGCAATTCTTTGCCAAAAATTTGGTTAGCGACTTGAGTGCTTAGCGAGTTACTACTTAGCGACTTGCTTTTCGGTTAGCGACTTGGGACTCTAGCGACTTAGTGGTGTGCTTGAATTAAGTGTTAGCGACTTGGGTCTACTTGACTTGGTCTTAGCGACTTGGTTCAAGAATTCTTAGCGACTTGTTGACTTTTACCGACAAAACTTCAAACGGCTATAACTTTTGATCCGTAACTCCGTTTTCCGCGTTCTACCCATCAAAGCGACCGGAGTGAGAGCGAGGAGAATGTCACGTAGAATAAACTAAAGTTTATTGGTCAAACTTTCGAGGAGCTAAATCCTCTGAACAGTTATGAGGTTTTATGTTTTAGACCTAAAATTCTGGGAAAATCGTGCAACAACCAACCCAAATCACAACCAAACAACAGCTCTGCTTATCCCACAAACAATCATAAGTCCTAACACACAATTGTCTATCATTGTGTCGATCCATCGGTCATCTTAACACATTCCATTGGTCATTGCTTAACGGTTTGGTCTTGATTTTAGTAAAATCCCGCGAAAGATTCTATTTCTCGGTTTAAATCATAGACTTGTAAAATCCCGTGCATTCCACCATATCATGTCTTACTCTACTTACTCTACTGACCCAGTGATTTCAGAAGTGCTTAAATTGTATGATGTTGTGGACAATAATGTTAATGATTGCTACCTGAGCGATTAAAGATGTTTGAATTAAACAATGAGGATGTGAAATCTTCATGTTTAAATTACAATGAGAATGAATGCACACTTTCTGAGAATGCCATGCAAATGGAATGCGACATGAGCCTATCGGCTACTTCATCACACCTCACGGTATTATCCATAGTGGGGATCAAACATGTAGTGCTCTTTTCGCCCGGGACTTACCTACATTGACAAGCTTCTTTGTTGAACTTAGAACACTTAAAGCACGCTTACCAATAAAAGAGGTTCAAAAGGATGGTTCGGTCACTTCTTCAAGTAATCTACAAACAATTTCACCATTCATCGATTGGGAATATTCAGGTGATTACGATCAACACTTGGTGGAATTTCCTTCAAACATCTTTGGAATGGAAATTGAGGAATTCATTGAGACATTTATCCAACTCATGGATAATGTGAAAAAGTACATTGAAGAATCTGCTCAAAAGAATGAAGGCGTGAATGAGTGTAGGAGTGCGGTTGAAAGATTGTTGTGATAAGTTGGGTAATGTATATGTTGAAGTGGATTGTTCTTGAATGCGAGAATGTAGGTGACAACAAAAATTGATGAGTCGGATAATGAAAAAATGGAATCTTCGTGCTCAAATTCACAAAGAGAGGTGCACGGACACAACGTGCAAGTTAATGCAAAGGAAGCTCCATGGAAGCCGGATGTACCCAAGATAGAGATGCACCCGTCACTGACTTTGTGCATGTCAATGCTTTCGAATAAGTTGCATGGATGTTCTGTACCTAGTTGTGCATCTTCTACAAAGATGATTATGAACTGCATGAGATGCATTTGCATTTTGCGATGATTCCCTTACCACGGCTTAACATATATAAGGATCATGTTGCTATTTATGAACAGCGTGCTAAGTTTGAGTTGACCACCCGTGGAGGGAAATGGATGTCCAACTACGTACAACTATTAGAAAAAGTAGGTTTAGAGAAGAAGTATTAAAACAAGAGTTAAACTCCTTACAAGAAAAGCTTTCTAACACTGCTAAGCAAAAACAAGAACTTCAAGAAAATGTTAAAATGCTTAAGCAAGAATTCAAGGCTAAGGAATCAAAACTTTTGAATGATTTTCCAATCTAAAAACTTTGAAAAACAAGCTTGAAAATAAGTTGTACGTACAAGGAATACCATTGATTTGCTCACATGATCACAAAGCATAGAGTCCTAAGCGATAAGCATAGCATTCCCCTTGTTGAGGAACCTAATCCGAGTAATTAAAAAGGCTAGAAATGCTCATAAGGTATGATGGTAATGAGATCCTTAAGCCTAGACAGAAACCTAGTTAGGTGCTTGAGGAAGATAAGAAATCAGATGAAGTCACTAGGGAGAAAATGAATAAGAAGCTAGAAGATCTGAGTGTAAAAGAACAAGATAAAAATAAAACCCCATGATTACACTAAGGAAAATTGGATATCCTTAAACATGTTTAAGCCTCGGACTCTATTGACCCCTGAACAAGTGTTCTGGAAAAAGGATATGGACTTGCAAAAAGCTGAAAATCTTGTTGAAAAGAATCCCCCTTGTAGGAAATTCCCTAAAGCGTTTGTGTATCCTCCAAATACACCAATGCATTTAGTTCCTAGAACTATTGCCACTAAGAGCAAGACCTTAATCATCCAATATGTTATTCTTCAACTATTTACCGATTTTGAGAAAACTTGTAAGAAAAGGATCACACTGGGATAGCTGAAGGGGAAAGGGGTTTTGAGCAAATGAAAGAATGTTATTTAACCGAGGTCATGCCTTTCTTTAAACAACTAAAAGATCATTTTGAGAGTCTTAAAAGGGGATAAAATCAGATATTAAAGAAATGGAAAAGGAATTTGATGCAATGGTAGTTGAAGTTAGTGATTATGGGCGTGCACTAAAATATAATGAGATTGAGAGGAAGAACTTGCATACCTTAAATGAGACTCTTATTCCTGAATGTGTTGCTCAAGATATCTTTTTCCTTTGCTTCAAATTGCTCTATTAATGCTTCCAAATTTCATGAACTATCTGTGGCCTGAAAGTCTCCCATGATCGTGTCATTGAGCTTGAAAAAACTAATTCTAAACTAAGCGAGAAAATTGAACTGGATGATCACGACAATTTGGTTAAACATTTTTCTAAACTAGTGGCTGAGCATTTTAATTTACAACTAAAATATCAACATCTCAAAGAAAATGTCAAAACTTCAAATATCAAGACATCCTTGGATGCTCTAGAGTTTGATGCAGTTTTTCAAATTAACAAGCGTGATGAACAGATTCAAGCTCATTGCAACACGATCAGAAAGTTGAAAGCCCAAATCTCTCAATTAAAGGTTCAAAAGAACAATATGACAGGCTCCCAAATGCCTCCTCCTTTAGATTCTCGAAATTCTCAAACTTTTCATCTTCAAAACTTAGTAAATGCTTTACAAAAGGAAAACGAAAGTTTTCTAGAAGAAAATAAAAAGGTTAAACGACATTTTAAAGAGTTATATGATTCAATAAAAGTCACCCGTGACCAAAACAACGAAAAATAACGTCTTTACAAAAGGAAATTGAGAATCTGAAGTCGGGGAAATGGAAAGCTGCCACTTGTTTTCAATAAGAATGTTGTCTCAAAGTCACCCTTAGATTGCAAATACCTTTGTGACGATTAAATATATTCCTCCTCATCTTAGGAATAATGAACATGCTTTTCATGACTCATTGTGCTCACCTTAAGGATAGTCTAGAATGTCTCAGTGAGATTGTCGAAGAGGATTTCATTAACAAACCTCTTGATAGTGAAATTAGGTTTGCTTGCCTCCAGGCCAAAGGATCTCAAGAGTTGCTAGAATGTGTAATTGCAACATGTCCAAAACCCTTAGGTGAAAAAGGCAAAGGTGTGAAGCCTTGTTCTATGCCTAGTGCCAAGCGAAATCCGTTCTATGCTTAAAGCCAAGCATGTGACCCTTGATATGCCTTGTTCCATATCTAAATTCAAGCAAGCAACCTGTGATGTGCCTCCTAGAATTTGAAATCCCAGCACTTCTAGACCAGGAATGCAGAAAGTAGTGAAGCCATGTAATGTTCCCATCGTTACTTCTACAGATGTTAAGATTGACACTAAAGTTAGCGGGTCAAAACCTAGAAGCTATGCAAAAGAAGGATAGGATTACATGAACTAAAAGTGTTCATAAGGAAGTGAAAGAACACCATAGGGACAAGAAGTTTGATTTGAACAAAAAGAATGGTGTTAGTTCTAGTATTAGCTCTAAGCTTACTAAAATTAATTGAGGCCTTATCTTGTCTGCAAAACATGCAAAAATGTTTAATTTCGGTAATCATGATAAATGTGATGTGTTATTTTAGGGTCTAAGATTCCCAGATTAAGAAAGTTTGGAGAGCAGCAGTTAAGCAATCACGGAAACCTACGGGGAAGGTTTTTACCAATGTAGGATTTCATGGAAATAGCAGGTCGAATATTCACGAATGGCAATCCTTGCCCCTTAACTAGATCCACTATGCCTAGAGTAGTGCACTGTTTGGGTTTGGAAGCCAAGCTGGTAGAATAATCCAATTAAGCACAAAATGTCCCTCGACTAAGTCTGATGCTTCTACTAGTTTAGCTCCTAGTGACAATGACATTGCACCTAGGGTTTCTGCGGATTCAAAGATTGTTTGTGCTAACCAAAAGGACCCCATGAGCACGTGGGGATCCAATGTTCCAATTCTATGTCTTCGTCTATTATCCAAAGCAGAATTACAAATCGTCCCTTGGTATTTGGATTGGGCTGCTCTAAACTTATATAGCGGGCTCTAAACAATGACATCTGTTCACTTCAGTTCAGGCCTCGTTCTTCATCATTATGGCGTCTGAGATAACACTTAGGGCCCGTTCTTCAAAAGAAAGAAATGCAGCAGTCGCTTTATCTTCAAATGAAGAGAAATCTTCATGTTTATGACCATTCTCATCGACATTCTTCATCAACAAGCTTCATGTTTCTCCCATGCTCATTCATTCATCAAGTGGATCTACATTCATTAATGTATATTCTTATTCACTTGCTAAATCAAAAATGGCAACGTCGGATGCAATTTTTGAGGGGGAAGAAGAGTGAATATACTAAATGATGATGGATGTTTGAATAATGGTTATACGACTTAAAGTTTGATGAAACTGCTCACTAAGGATAAATGGGATTTATGGGAAGAGTGAATATACTAAATGATGATGGATGTTTGAATAATGGTTATACGACTTAAAGTTTGATGACTCTCCTCCGACGCCTAATGTTTCACTCACTAAGGATAAATGGGATTTATTGTTTGGGATTCATTGGTTCAAGATATGTTTGATGAGTATTTACAACGCTTCATGAATATTTGATGATCATAAAAGACTATGTGATTCATGAGTTCAAGATATGTTTGATGATCATCAAAGAAGTACAACTCAGACTACTCAAAAATCCCTATCTCCAGTTATTCCTCAAAACGTTGATAATGATTATCATAATATTGCGATTTTGTTTCATGAATAATGATCCCATTCTTTGGTATTCCTTTGCCAAATCTTCACGGATTATTGTTCATGAATAATGATCCACTCTTTGGTATTCCTTTGAAATCTATGGATTATTGTTCCTCACATCGTGCATGCTATAAATCAACCACATGAACTTCAAGAAAAATGTCTACCTCATCCGCTCGAAGTTATTGGTGTATCCTCCATATCAATCTCTACATGAATACTTTAGGAAGAATATTGATGTTGAGGCATCATTTGTTCTGTTCATTCGGTGGGTGAATGTACATCCGGTTGTATGTTTATTCACATGTTGGGCATTTGACACAAGTTGATTACCTCAAAGTTACTCTTTTATCACTTATTTGAGGTTGAAGTTGACGTTCACAAAGACGTGATCTTATTTGATAACTTGCTCGAGCTTAAGAATTAGAGTTGAAGTCTTGGGTTATCTAGTTACGGCCAGTCGAGGTGGATGGTTTGGTTAACTATCACTATTAGGATTCGTTGTTTTACTTCGATTAATCGCAGCGTATATTCGTTGTGGATAATGCAAGAGGTTTAATGTCTCATACTTTGTTGAGTATTGAGTACTTAAAGATTTGCTTGGTGCATAAATTCTCGAACGTTCTTCCATCTTTAAGTGCAAGCTTAACTACAAATCGGGGAATTGACTTAGAGTTTCAAGTTTGGTATATTGGGTTTTCTTGGCGATTGAGTCACTTCAAATTGTCTACATATGGGTTGATAAAGATAGTGAGAGAGTTTATGTAGCAGTTGATTCTCACGGGATTCATTTGGGCTATTTGAGTTCTTCTCACAAGATTTCAAGTTTATGGATATATTATGTTTCTTTGATTCACGATTATCAAAACCATTTGGGGAAAGATATATTATTCCAACTATTTGGAAGTGGTCTGGGAACCTTTGGTTTTGTTACTTGATGTTCGGTGGAAGAAAATGTGAAGAATATTTGGGCATTGAGATGAAATCTTGCCTATCGACATCTTATATACTAATTTTGTGATAAAGTGCTTCGGTTATATGCACAACATGTTCACTTGATCGAAGCTAATTCGGTTATTTGAAGTTGACATCACAGATGATTAGTGACTCCACATGTTACATGGATGTCATCGTCTCTACTCTTGTTGGGTACATGTGTACATTATGTGATGATTGGTTATATGTTATATAACTGGAATGCACTTGGTAAAATGAAGATGTTGATATATTGTTCCCCTAAATAGACGGTCAATCTTGAAGAGTAAGGTGTACATAGGGATGCCAGGCCGAGTTCATGTGATGGATTAAATCGGTTAATCGGATTTGATAACCAGGGCGATCAATGTTTCAACTTGTTACTTGATGTTCTCGTGTTCTTCGAGTGTTGAGCTTCAATCAATGAGACCGCTTTGTATTCAACTATACTTCTTAGAAATGGTCTTTTTCGATGTTTGTCGGTTTGGAAACTATCAAAGATTCAAATTGAAGGCTCATGTCCGGGCGATTTTCTTAGAGAAGCCTCGAATGCTTTGGTGGCGAAGTTTAAGAGATGTTGATTCCTTTCTTCTAGCGTCTGAAACGATATCTTTATCTCGATACTCATTTCATCATTCTCTTAAACTAATTTATCTCTTGTAAATATTATTCAACAAAATACAAAATTAAAAAACCTTCAAAAAAATCAAATAGAAAAATATAAAACTTTCAAAATCCATAAAATTTGAAAAATTCGAAAAATCTTCAAAAATATTGTCATTTTGTCATGTTTTCTGGTTCGATAATATCTACGGTCTTTGTTGTCATTCAAAAGAATGACACGGGACTTTAGATGTTGTTAATTCAAAAAATCAAAAATATTTTGGGAAAAGAAAACAATGGTTTATTGTCATTTTCAGGCAATAACCGGTTTTAAAAAGAAAGAACGAGCCATGTTTTACCATGTTTTCAAATTCATGCTCGATTCTATAACATTTATCTGCAGAAAACTAAATGCTTTGAAAAATAACTCGGTCTCTATTTTTGATAATCATCGGGACTTATTTGTCAAAATCTCTATCTCTCAATCAACAACCTATGTCATTGATTGAGGGGAGAATGATTTCAATTAAATTAAAAGTTATTTGGCATTAAATTGTTTTCAAAAGATGTACATGCATGTTTAACCAATGGAGTTTAAAATCTTAACATCAGATCCTTATCAGTTAAAACGCTTTCATAATCAAGTCACAATTCTCCTTAAAAGCTTTCAAAATCAATTTAAATCTATAAGATCACAAATCTCAAATGTTTTGACAATTGTGATCGGGGGAGAAGTTGTGATTTAAATAGGATTTAAAGTACGATAATTAGATAAATGGTTTCTTAAGTGATTATGTTTGCCTCAGTAAGTGACAAGCGATTTCAAATATCGAGGCACATATTGAGGGGGAGCAAAATCATGAAAACCTCATCCTTCCCAAAATGCTTTATCTACTTGATTTGATTAGGGAAGTGATGTTGATATTTTTTAGAAAATGGTAATCAAAGAAGTTAATTTTTTCTCTTGCCTCCGTGTGCAAAACTATTTCAAACATTTGATGCACATGTTGAGGGGAGCTCTTATTCTAAAAATATCAAAAACAATTCAGGTACAAAATGCTTTGATAATATATCATAAGTATCTGGATTGATTTTCAAATGGTTTTCAATTGGTTCCAATGGCAGATGAACAATACCAAAAGACCGACCAACTTTACTTTATGTATGGTGATATAAGGATGATAAGGTTAGGTATTGTTCCCATGATCCGCCGAGAACGGAGGGATCTACCCAGGGACTATCCACTAGTTAGTGTAGAGTTCTTAGGTATGATGATAAAAGGAGAAAAATGAGATATGGGAAGAGTCGGACTAAGGCGAGCTAGCTTGGAATAAACCCAACAAGGTTCTAGCTATGAAGTCTCGGTAAGCACTGAAGGGGTGAAGAATTAAAAGGAATTGAATGAGAAAAGGGTGAAAACAAATAGCCCTCCATTTATTCAACCTTAGGGAGGGTTCAATTCATGCTACTTGATGGTAACATCGGTATTGAAGACAAGGCGTCATGGACCCTGGCACGACTGCACTTCAACTTTACAAACCACTCAAGTTCCTCTTAAAAGGACTTGTTTCATTCTCACGGAGAACCGACATTATCTATCGACTTTCTCTTAGAGATTGTTGATATTGAAGAAGGAGACCCTCTCCTAGTCTCCGACATAGGAACCAAATATGCACAAATTGAGTCTAGAGCCACGAGATCATCAATAAATCTCATTAGGACACTTTCAATGAAGACTCTCTGTTTCACACAATGTGGAAAGAGATTATATCTTGAGTCCTACGCATTATCCTTGTGGTATTGCGGAACATCCGGTGATGTGTTTACATATCACAATGAAGATGGAAAGCCTTCGGAGCCAACATCTAACAAGCTCTGGTAGGTGGCATGTGAGATCTATTATAGATCAACCATGTGACAAGCTGAGCAACAATGGGGCGATTCATTCTTTTGAATCAATCCTGGTTCGGGTTATGGATTGGCGGATACCTTTGAAAAACCGGTCTTTGTGCTTTAAAAAAAAACTCTTCTCATTAAGCACGTCGACCGTGTACTAATTTTTCAAATCAAAAGGTGTTTTATGATTGATAATTGATTTTCATTAAAACCTTCGTTATATTGCAAAACAATTTCTATTGAGCAATACACGATTGTTTTTCAAATCTCTTTTCATCAATCGGTGGACGTAAATTCGCTGGTTCACTCACTCCGTGTTGTCTTCTTTGAGACGTTCGGTTTGAGAACACTAGAAGCATGCGAAACCTGTCAAGAAATTCTTCGAATATACGATCCAGGCGTGCTTATGTGATCGCGGGGAACCGTGGGCGTGTACCTCAATTCATCGAAAGTGATCAAAGACACTGCTTTGCTAGCGTCTTATGCGGTACACCCGGCGTTTGCGGTGATCGGAATGAAGCGGTCAATCATAGCCGCATGCTCACTTAACACATTCATCTCAAAATCATGATTGGTGCATCAATGCGATATTTTCACTAACCATGCTTCTGCTACTTTGCCAATATCATGATACAACAAATGCTTCCGCTACTCTGATGAGAAGATATCATGATCCAGAATGTGAGCATGTCGGTCGAAAAGTCACAACATCACATAATACCAACACCACAATGGATGTATCGAGATTTTCTATTAGTGATGATCTCAAAAGCTGGCTCAACATTATTATCAAGAGGATCAGTAAAAGACCTCCACTTGGATTAACCAAACATGCAATGAGTGGAATCAATGACTACGAGCTTGAACAAAGTACTACATCAAGAATGCAAGATCAATTGTTAATGTAATATCTGATTGTATTCAATGTAATTTTAGTATATGGTTGAGGTGACCTCCCTTAGGGGGAGATTGTTAGGAATTAGAAATTCGCGGTATTAAAGAGTCGGTCACCTCAAGTATATGTAATCGTTAGAAAGCTCGTAGTCATAGTTATTTTAGTGTTAAGTAGTATTTTGTTAAGTAACACCGTGGAGGACGGACGGGTCTTTACCCCCTGTATGCCTGATCCACAGCCCGTTGTGTGGCGTTTATGTAAGACTATAAATACTCTCTACCTCCCAAGGTAGAGAGTTGGAGCTCATAATAATATCTTTCACTTTCTCTCACTAAGTTCCCTAAACCTCTAACTTTCTCTCTCTAGAATTCCACTTATACGCCCACTTGTGTTAATGGTTTGATGTGTATGTGAAAACTTATATCTTACATATTTACATGCTTATCTATCAACATCCAACACACACATTAAATAGATTGACATAAGTCAATCTAAATAGTTTAAAACGAAGTTTTAATCGAGAAAACTATTTCACCCCCCTTCTAGTTTTTTCTACAAGTGGTATCAGAGCTTAGTTACACCAAGTTTCTTAGAGCATTGTGCTTTAAAAACTTGTCTGATCGTGTATGTTTGAAAACTACAAGAGAATTTCATAAAACAAAATAATTCATGTTTTTAGAAGTATCATATTTTAAATATTGGATAGTGATAGATCATTCAACGTTTTCTTTTGAGATTCTTCAATACTAGGATTTGAAGTCTTAGAAGATCATGAAGAATTTCGCGTCTATGATTTTTTAAATCATAAAAAGAATATATATAGCAAAGGTATGTTCTTTTATAACTTACTTATAAATAAATTATTAATTCCTAGCTTAATTAGCAATATCATTTCTTATAACACGTAAAGAATCGTAGACTTAATACGTATACTCCAATATCACTAAAGTTGTTATCTATATTGAACACATCATCAAGAATAGCATTCTTTGTTGATCTCTATAGAAAAAACTACAAACTAGTCATTTTTTCTCATAATGATATCTTGGCTATTCGAGAGCCATGGACATCATTTCTCACATAAGGTTATTGACATTACATCCATGTCAATAGTGTCCATGTGAGCTTCTCATATCATGATAAAATAGTATTTTTCATAATTCTTAACTTCCAAATATGATTCATTGGTAAAGACATAGTCAAAAAAGGATGGTAAAACACTAAAACTCATTAAAACCTCGAACCATAAAACAATCTTAAGCTATAGAGCAAAAACACCAACATTAGTCAAGAATTAAAACTCCCGTATCAAAATTATCAAAGTTCACTTAATACATTAACTGGCGATTTCTTGGGATCCTCAGATTGAACTAGCGGATCCCTCATTCAAGGAATCGTAGGAACTACACATCATAAGACAGAATAAGTGCTAGATGATCACTGTTGAGTTCTACTTTCCACTTTACTCTCCCACTCATGAACATAAACCCTAAGTTATTGTTCATAAGAGCTCATTCCTCATCATTTCAAAGGAAACAATCACTTGTGTAAGTATTATCTTCACTACATTATTATTTTCATTCTCTAGTTCCTAGAAGTACAAATTTCATCTTGAGAACTTTGGTTCAAATGGGTTTATCACAATTTGGTATCACATTGTTTTCTAAGATGAATTAAATCAAAGAATCAACATTGTTAATACAAATTAAAAACTCATTTTGAATTCAAAAAAGATGTATTGAGCAAAATTGTGATGAACCTAATTAGGATACTATTCACATAAATGACACCACATTGTGGTTTTGGTGTTTAGGATCAACCATGCTGAGCTCAAGGCAACAAGACTATCAAGACCGCATTTTACTACATACCGATGTATCATAGAAAGGAAGGTTTAAGTCAGGAGCGAAAAGCCTTCAATTGTTCAAAAGAGGTTGTTCCATGGGGTATAATCGAACCCTCATTATCAACAATACCGACATTCCCCAGTCTTTGCGGGGAATCAACTTCAATGCCTTTTAAACATCAATGAACAAATTTGTCCGGTATTTGTCCTAGAGTTCTACAAGAGCATGAGGATCATAAGAAATGAAGATGGAACCATTTCGATCGCTTTTGTCATCAATGAACGAATATACCTTCAACCGAGGAGTTTTCTAGGATACTTATTTATCCCTTGCGAGGATATGCTTGTTTTCAAATGAATGGTCACAGCCCACCTCCATGACATGGTCGATGAGCATCGGTCTATTCTACACCTCTCTACATCCTACTACGGTAAGAATCCGTCTTCATCAAAAGAGCCTCCATATCTCGGTCACTAGGAAATCGAAGGTCATCTATAGGGATCCCTTTCAAATAGAGCTTTCAGAGATGTTCCCATTGTACAAGAAATGGGAACTATTGTTAAGGGAGAATGTCCTTTGTTTGGTGGGAAATAAGGATCATCCGCTTTTTAGCCTACATGATCTATTGCCTTGTTACTAGGACTCACTTCAATCTTTCCTATTACATGGTTAAACGGATGGCAAGTGTATCAAGGATAGACAAGATGGTGCTCCCCTATGCCATTCTCTTAACTTTCGCCTACAGCCAATTTTGTCTTTGCTCTAGATCCATCTCCCTACACCGATGATCACATCTTTTGCAACAAGGTTATTGTGCCTTTGTCCCGGGAAGACTACAAGGTTTATGGTTAAAGGCAAGAGACTTCATCCAGCAGCGGACTCATCCGATGAAAGGAGGGAGAAGGAAACAACCCTATAGGAAAGTTCAACTCTATCCCATACGCTACATTGAGCAATTACAGACATCCCAAGCCCATCTCAAGAATTTCAACAAACAAGGGGATGTTTTAAATGTTTGCTAACTTTCATGAAGAAGAAAGTAGGCATGAAGGGATTTGAGAGTGGCTTGGAGGCGATGGAGTAGAAGATTGAGTGAAAGGGAAGGTAAGGTCGTGGACCTTAAAATTTGAACAATGGTCTGTAAAACATCTTAAACAATATTTCTGTAACTTAGGACTTAGCTTTAGTAGATGGCATGACGTGAACAATGACACCCTAACTTAGGCGACCCAAATGAGAATTTTACGACTACTTGATTGAAATCAAGAAGTCGGCTTACTCATATATTACTTACCTTTTGTCACTCCTTACTTACCATGGTGATATACCTTGCTTGCATATTTGATTACTTGATATAGAAATGATTAGGTTGGGTATTTGCTAAGAGGTGCAAATTTTGCATATTTGTTGTGGAAACTCTGGTCACAGTGGCAGGATCCCTCAATATAGAGGAAGTGGGATCAGGGCTTGGTATAAAATTCTACACTTTCACATCAATCCAATCTTCTAAACCTTATTATACTTTGTAAACATGATACTTTAGGATCACTTAAGTCTTCATCAAGCTCAGTTATGTCCCTTGCTCACTCATAGCTAATCTAGGATCACATTCAAGATGTTTTTGATTTATCACTTCACCAAAACTCACCATATTTCCACTCCAATGCTCACACATTGTTCCTCACATCTCAAAACACCAAGTTGGTTATTTCTCTTAATTTTAGCAAATTAATTTTAGTCATCTTTACCTCAAATAGGCTAAAAGTTTTTCATTCTTTTTGATTTTTAGGAATTTTTCAAATTTTTCTTAAGTTACCATCTGATCTCTAGGATCATTTGGCTTCATTTTTCATCCTCAAAATATTAGTGTCATGCATAACTAGTTACAAACATAAAAAGTCCACTTTCTTATCATAAAACCATCATGGATGTCACCACTCCTTATGGTTGGACATTTAAGTCCCATACCATTTAAGACATCTTAGGGAACCTATACACTCAAGATTTATAGGTACTAGACCTTAATATAACATAATCACTCCACCACATTGTTTTCTGATAGACGGATCCCCAACTTACAACTAAACGGATCCCCGAATTAGGAACAGTGGATGGGTCTATAACAATTTACAATCACTTTACTCATCTAATTCAAACTCTCTTTGGTAGTCTAAACACTTTACCTTGCCTTAAATGACTCCCTAGGATAGAACAACACTATAGTTGACCTTAGTGCATGCCAAAATTCTTAGTGGTCAAGAATTTAATTCACTAATCTAATTCCATCCTTTATAAAATAGTGTGTTTATGCAATCCATCACTCTAATCACCATTTCAAAATCGGTAGCTAAGGTCCATTACATCCTCTTTTCACTATGACTAAAGCATCACAGCAAAACTTCTTCAACCAAAGGTTCCTCCAAGAATGCTCATATGGTTCATGAGATATATCATCGTAAGTCATCACCCGTCAAGAACTCAAATACTAGAATCCCTCCTCAACAAACTCAACCAACCAAAGCTAGAAAAACCGATAGGATTAGTATTTGACCTTTTGAGTTGGAAAGGCCTTCATTAAACACTAAACCAAACACACCTAGCTCAAGTAAAACACATAAGCCTCATTTCTAGAACCAAGCCTACACTTCTT
>OU343217.1:243357490-243368018 GCA_910596185.1 Chrysanthemum makinoi | reverse complement strand
ATTAGATAAATAGTTATAAAATAATTTTATTTTTCTATAAATTTTCTTTATCTCTTTAGGATTGTAAAAATGTCATTTTCATATTTTTAGGATTTATATTGCTTTATTTTCACATTTTCTCATGTCATGCAATTCAGGTTTAATTTCAGCTTTTATAAAACATGAATCAAAATCATCATTTTAAAAATAGTGATAGCGCTATTTAATATTTTTATCTTTTAATTTTCTTTAATTTGCATTTAAGCCTTCGTATTATAGCTATTTCAGTTATAATAATTCAAATCATCTTTTTCGCTCAAATCTCGATCACTATAATGCTTGGTGATTCATTGCATACTGACATAAACTAATGGAAACACTATACCTTTATCTTTCATTGAGTTTGTGCTTGAACCTTGTGTTTGTTACGATTCGGCCATTCACAAGTGCCTGGGCTTGAGTCGATAAAACTTGACTCAAGTTTTCATCACCTGCTTATACGGGGCAATCCTTAACTCTACCAAGAAAATTGCAACTAACGCTTAGGATTATGGGTCATGCTAGTTAGTTGGGATGTCTTTATTACCCAATAATTATAGTAGGTGCTAGTCATAATATTTATCTGGGACTTTGCGATCAATGTAGGCCTTTGTGCCACCTTAAAGTGTGTCCCATGCAACATGGTATGTTAAGATTCCAAGGGTTCTCAAACTTGATCCTAGGGCTTCTCCAACATACATGTGACTGAGGTCTCGCACTAAGTGTGGTGGCGAGAGTTCTTCTTCCATAGGAAACTTATTGAAATAGTCATTGCCTACTTCATCCTATTCCTCGGTTGTTTCATTCCTAGGAGTTTCACTAACCTGAAACCGCCTCATGGTTTGTTTCGGCATTTGTTCTATTAGGGTTTCACTAAGGCGATGGTATTGACGAATTGAAGCGCTGTAGCCAACTTACTTGGGTCCTTAATGTCTACACCAGAGGCTTCGTGAGTTGAGATAGCATTAACCTTTCTATCACTATTGGTCATGGCTTTCAAGAGGTTATCATCTTCTATCCATCTCGCTTGTTGTTGGTAAAAAACTGGTATATAGCTATTGAGATTCTTGGGATGTGACTAGGTGTTGCAACATCCCTTCTATGTTTGTTGGTTAGCCCGGAGATGGGGCCATGAGAAATCATTAGATGAATTATTTGGTTTGTCTCCCAAAGCCTGCTTGCCCCTTCCATGCTTCTGCCATTAAAAAGTCCTGTCCGGTGTTGTAGGGAATCTTCCTCCCGCTCCATTGGTACGAGACGCGAGTCAATCAAAAGCTTGCTTCGGGATTCTTTTGCAAATGCGCATGTTATGAGGACCACTACATTGCCACACAAAGAAGAAACTTTGTTCACTTGGCTAAAGACTTAGGATTTTTGTAGGAGCTCATTAAGAATTTGACTTGATCTTCAAGCTCGAGCATCCTACAGATTGGAAGATTGGAGTCAATGGGAGGCAAGGAGATTGCCTTTACTGGTTTTAAGTAACTCATGGGTCATTCCAACTCGCTCGTCATAGAGAGCAAGGTCCCCTATTATACCCCATGATTCTTCCGCAAGTGAGATCACTGCAACGTCAGTTTTCAATTGATCGCTGGGGAATTTGACAAGATCAGAAGAGTTGGACTTGAAGCGAAGATCAATGCCGTGATGAGGACCTCTATGGAGTAAGTCCTGAATCGAGTCCATGCTTCGTAGTGAGATTCACCTTGACGTTGTTGGAACATCAAGATTTCATTCCTAAGCAGTAGTTCTCCCGTGGGGAAAATTGAGCAAGGAAACTAAAGGTGAGATCATACCAACTTGATATGGAGCCGGGAAGTCGCCAAGCCAAATACTACTTGGTCCCGTGAGAAAGAATTAGAAGAGACGCTAAACGCGTGGTCTCCTCGAATAGAAGATCGGAGGTCGATGAATTGACAATTTTAAGGAAATCCTAAAGATGCCGATTAGAATCTTCAACAAGTCCATGGAATGCACATCCGCTTTGCACCAACCGATGGTGGCCGGATCACAGGTCGAATTGGGTTTGGTCGGAACCTCAATGGTGTTCCTATAGACTAGGTGGTTGGTCTCGGATTCACTTAAGTGCAACGCCCTTTGTATTGGTCATTTGTGGCTTGGCGAAAGTGGTGGTTGATTATCACCTACCATGATGTAAAGTGATGGGGTTACTAACAAAGGTCACAAAGAAGGGGATAGACTAACAGGAAGCTAAAATGGAAAAAGCTTACTTGATAGGAATCAGCAAGGAAACCTAAACGAGGTGGAAATCTAAGCTATTTATTCTCTCAACGGCCAAAACTTGATACGCACAAACGCCGCTTAAAGAAACTTCCTTCGTCGATCAAGTTTTTCAACACCCAAAGCGATGAACCTAATCGCTAGGTGTAGTACGGGTAAAGCCTGAATTGATATTGTTCTCTAGGGAATAGGAATGCTAATGATGTTACTACGCTAAGGTTGGGGTTGAGGAAGATTATTTTTTTTTTATCTTTTTTATGTTTTTAGAAATGAAGAAAGTATGATTCTAGTGGTTTGGATTTGGGGTGATATTTCTACCTACTTATCTAATTATCTAATTAACTAAGCTAAGGTGAGTGTAGTCTGTGTCTATTGTTGTGTGCTCTTATGAAGATTAAGAATGTGTTTACTTAGATGTTATTACTCCCTAGTTATCTCCTATTGATGGTTGCATTGTCACGTCCTTATTCTTAACGCGCTTTGTTTCTAAGGTAGAGCTTAGTATCCCTAACTCTTTGGATACCGTAAACTTAACACTAAGGTTATCTTTGGATATTGAGCCTACAATTCCACTAGTAACTATAAGCTAAGGTTCAACAAAGACTAATCAAGCATTAATAACACAACGAATGACCTATCGCTATACTAGGTCAATCACAATTAAGATAAGAGACAACCAATCAATATTCAATAACTAGGTTTCATATTATCCAAGCAAACACACAAGTAAATTAGCCGGACATGGAGAACATGCTAGCATACACACAAACAATTGAAGACATGATTGAATCAATGAAGTAAAACACTATCTTGTTGTAAAATGGTATGAACCCTAAGATACGCCTAAGATGCCTTGGTTAAGTTTAGGTTTTACTCCACAAAACTACCTCCTTAAAACCGAAATCGGATTCTATATATATGAGTTTACAAATGCACTGCATCAATCTTTAATTGACGCCGCTGCTGCCATTAGGGTCGTTGTCTCAGCGACCAGCCACCTTTACTGCTACGCTTGCTGGTAGCTTACAACCTCTCCTCGACGCCATTTGGATCCAAATCTAGGTCGTTCAATCGACGTTGCGGCTACTCTTTTAAACCCGATCAGCCACTTGTAAATTAGCAATTTGCTACGAAGTCGCCTCAAGATGTGGCGCCATTTGCCAGATTTAACGCCGTCCCTTTCAATTCCAAAGCATTGAAATCTCGATTTTGACTTTATATTTCATATATTCATACTTTTCATCCGAATAAGTGTCATTCCAGCAATTTGCCTTCAAGAGACCTAAAAAGTGAAAAGTAATGAAATTAAGTAGTAACGGATACTAAAGTGATCAATTAAGGGCTTAAATGACCCCTCAAAAGTGTACCTTTTAAATCCTTATCATGGACCTCAACCAATGACGAGGAGAGGACAAAATTACCTTGGCTAGACAAATTGGGATTTGATGATTGGGTGAAAATCAAATATGGAAGGGTTGATGCTTCCACTAAAGAGAAGATTTGGAAAGGATGTAATGAGAAGACCCGAGCGAAGAAATTCAACGATATGAGTGAAGTGATGGATGAAGATATCAAAGATAATGTATGGGTAATGAGAAAGAAGAATGCAACCTGAGAGCCTTGAAGACTTACTTGAATGATAAGTGGTTTAAGGGTCTCGAGTCAGATGATGATGAAATCGAGGGAATTTTGGACTACCTTGAACTACAAGGTGAAGATGGGTTTATTGACCCGATGAAGCTTATATGAGCAAAGAAGGTGTAAACTTCTTGGTGTTCAGATAGAGGTCGCCACCAATTGTAGTGAAAAAAATATGAGTTTACAAGATACCACTTGGGTTGGACGGTTTTGTAAATTAGGAAGATGAGAAAAGGAATATCTTTGCACCTTCTGAATATTGCTTGGGTTCGAGACACAATTTGATGAAGGATATGGAGGAAGTTGGCCAGTTCAAAGGCCACCGTAAAGCCCATAGCTTTGAGTCTAACAAAGACTTCGTTAATAAAGAAAAGTGTGCTTCGGGAGACAACCCGAATGTTCTTTTATTTCTTTTATTTCTATTTTTGTTGGGTTTTTGTTTTAACCATTTTGCGAGGTCGGAGAAATTTATCCAGAACTTGCGAGCGGGGACAAGGTCACGTCCATCGATTCTGACATAACTCATTCCCATGATTAAGCTGTAACACATATTCAGTAGCGATTCTCTCCAAAGCATTACCAATTATGGCGTAATCCCATGCTATGGTTACGCCGTAGCTACCCTCCAGTAGCGTCTGCCAGGTTTTGCCATAATTACGGCGTAACTCATTCTAGGAGTTACGACGTAACTATCCTCAGTTTTAATTCTTTCTATTTAAACACAATAACCTTGTATTAGTTTTTAAATAAACTTTGTGGGTATGTTTCCTATAAGCCCTCACGAGACTACACTCGTCCACTTGGGACACCAAGTGGTTTAAAATGCTTGTTGCATACGCTAAATGCAACCGTGATTCCTACGAAAGTGAGTTAGATTTCTTTTTTCTTTTTCTTTTTAGAATTATGCTTGTCGGTAGTGTGATTTTAGGGAATGAAGTTTGCTTGTGGATGCTTAAGCGAAGGCACGATTCCTTTCGTGGGCCTTCTTTATTTTTGGAGCGAATTTCAGGGAAGTTCTCGCTCTAATTTTACTTTCTCTTCACCTTTATTTAACGTTTAGTACAAAAGGGACTTTGTACATTTCAAGTGGGGGGACGGGAGTAGAATTATGTCTTGAACTTTATTATGCCCTCGTTTTTCTAGTTTATTTTGAAAAATTATGCCATTTTTAAAATTTTGACATGTTTTTCTTAACCTAACTAGAGTAGACCTTATCTGAGCACATTATAACCCTAGATATTATATGGTGAGATTACCCTTATCCGTTTCCAAATATTTACCTAAATCCCCCAAATTATGAGTGTGCGGGTAGCTCGTAAACTTTAGAACTTGGCTTTTGCATCATTTCGAGACCATAGACGAGGTATGTTGAGTTCGCTTAATGTATTTGGAATATTCAGTGTAAGAAGGCAATATTATAGGATTATCACCCAAAAATCCTATCCTTGTGTATCTATCGATTAGTCACCTCGACTTTTCGATCCCTATGTTAAACCCTTTTGTTGCACTCACCTTTAGTGCAAGATACCCCTAGATACACCCGTCTGAGCCATTCCTTTCATTTTGTTCACCCAAGATATATATGTTTCGATACACCCATTCACCTTAGCTTACCGTGTAGTCTTAATTTATGATCGGGAAGTCATTGTTTGCCTTAATTCAAGGTTCAAGTAGAAAGGATCGGAAATCACACTTTCGTCAAAGACATATATTTGAAGATCATTGAAGACCCACCAGATTTTCATTATGTTCATCTCAAGTGGGGGGATGTTATGTTTAGTTATGATGTACAAACAAAAAAAAAAAAAAAAAAAAAAAAAAAGTTATAGTTATTTGTTTATGGTAAAGTGAAAAATTATAAGCACTATGTTTAGAGCTCATCAAAGACTTAGTATCGAGGAGGCCACCTCGGTCACATTTGAAAAATGAAGTTGGTAATTCCAACAGTTGAAGAACAGGTAATGTGCCCATCATGACGTCCGCTAATGGCACATCTACTTGGTATATCATGATCCGGTTTATTAGCCTTGAAACTTGAACTTTGGATGAACGGTAAGCGGTAATAACTTGGTTATAGGTTTAGACTATTTGCTTGTTATTTTTTCTTTACACCAATTAAATCCCATGTCTTATCCTACCCTTTAGTCATGAAGCGTGTCTAGGTGATGAAGCGAGCAATCTTTGGTGTCTTGGCCATGGATTTGGTCATGTATCATTGATTTTGTCCACTTTTTCCATGACAAGTTAGTAATGACGAGTCACCCTTAACCCATGTCGTGTCTACCCACATTGCCTTAGAGAATTGTTTAGTCCTTAACTCTAGTGGTGGAGATTTGTGTAACCGCCAAGCTTATGATAGAATACATGCTATGACTGTGCTTTGAGTGATCACCCCGAAATTGTGACTTAGATTAGTTGAGATATTTTGAGTGTTTTGTTCCCATTTCGTGAGGTGTTCGGCTTTGTTTTATTCTAGCATAAGGGATTTTTAAACTTATATTTTCTAGGTAATGGCAGCTATCTTTTTAGAAATTTATCTAATAAGGTTTACTTGAGGGCAAGTAGAGTTCAAGTGGGGGGATATTTGATAACATCAAATAGTCCTGAATATTAACTGTCAATTTTCTCCGATAATGCTCGTAATTTATATCATTTATATGGATTTACGCTTGTTTTCCTTTATATTTCACTTTTAGGTAAATTACGAGCATTGGAGCTAAAGAGACGCGGATTTGGAGATTTTATAAGAGATTTATGATAGTATTCCCACTGTGAAGAAGCTACAGCGTAACCCCACTCTCACATTACGCCGTAGCTAATGCATGACTCAGAAGGCAAACCCAGCAGCAGATTACGGCGTAACTCCCTCTAAGGATTACGCCATAACCCATTAGGTCAAAAGATGTTCCACGCCGCTATAATCTACGCCGTAACTCCTTCCAATGATTACGGCGTAATCATGTCATTTGTAACCTGCATTGAAGATACGGCATAACTCATTCCATGTGTTACGCCGTAACCAGCTATTACGAAAGCTTTATTATGGAAATATTAAGTGTTGGGAATAATACTAACAGTTACCACTGATAGTCTTGTGGTTAACACTGCTAAAGATTACACTAGCAGTGGAAACTCATTACCACTGCTAATACAAATATTACAACTGCTGTTAGGATAATTGTTAAGTATCCGTGTATTGATAAGTATAGAAAAGATCTTGTGTATATTCTATATTGTTAGGTTTATACTTATCTTGTAAAGGACTCCTTGTGCTATAAAAGGAGATCCTAGGTCATTGCTTAGAGTACGTATTATTCATATTAGCTTCAAGGTGTAACCCTAGTGATAAGCAAGATCACTCGTATTATTTCTTAATAATATTGGAGCTTTGTGTTAATTGTTCTTAATTATATTACATCATATAATATGTCTTCTAAGTATTACTAAGTATATCCCGCGTGCTTATTAATATAACTCAAAATATCACTAACACAAGGTGTGTGTTTAGATCCATCAAGTGGTATCAGAGCGAAGGTTCTGATATTTTGGTTTACAAGATCCAAGGAATAAGCTTAACCTACTCACTCAATTCAAGTGAGATGGAAAACCAGTCCAACTCTTCTACTCCAAGACTTCCTAAGCTCAAACTTAATGAGTTTGAGATGTGGAGGATAATGATTGAGCAATACTTTCTCATTCAAGACTATGCTCTATGGGAGATCATCTTAACTGGTGATTCTTTCAAGCATGTGACGAAGACTCAGAAGGTTGGTGACACGGATGTTGTGACAGCGGTTTCATGCGGACTATACTGAAAAAAAGCGAAGAAGAATGATCTAAAGGCTAGAAGTTTGTCGTGACTCTCTAGAGACCATATCATAGCATTCAGCAAGTTCAAGACAGCTAAAGAACTTTTTGAAGAGATTTGCTCAGTGTTTGGTGGTAATGATGGTACAAAGAAGACACAAAAGACATTGTTGAAGCAAAGTTATGAAAACTTCTCTGCTTCAAGCAATAACTCACTTGATAGCATCTTTACCAAACTCCAGAAGATTGTTACATAACTGACTGTGTTTGGTATTGAGGTAGAAAAGGAAGACCTCAATTTGAAGTTTCTAAGAAGTTTGCCTTGAGTTTCATACTAATACGATGCAGGAAAATAAACCCGATATTGAAACTATGAAGCTCAATGATCTTTACAACAACTTCAAACACATTGAAAAAGATTGAAGAAGGTAGGAAACTTGGTACAAGCGCCAAGTAACTTGGCTTTGATGTCAACCTCTGTTGAGTGATGATTCTGAAGATGACTTGTGATGATGATATTGCCTCTGCTGGTTCTCACAGTTTCCACTGGTAATGTTAGCGTTACCCTTTGCAGGTTCAAAGAAAAAGGTTGCTAGTATTGGAGATCCTACCTTTTATGCTTTTATCTCCACTCAAGTTAATGGCTCTATTTTAACTCATGAAGACAAAGAGCAAATTGATGAAGATGACTTGGAGGAGATGGATATAAAATGGCAAATAGCACTTCTTAACATGAGGGCTAGAAAATTGTTTATCAAACTCTAATCATCTAATCCTAACAATCATATCCTAGGCACCTAGTCCTTCAACGTAGGTTAACATGATTTTTAATTAAGCATATAGGATAGTTAGATAAGCCCGATAGATGATATAAATTTGAAAAAAATTCTCCCCCTCAATCAATGACTCATTTTCTGAAAAGTTTAAAAGCGCTGAAGTCATTGGTTGAGTTTGCAAATTTTATAAAAACTCTGATTCTGATTGATTTTTCAAGCAACTCATTTTCCACCATTTTGAATTAAAACAAATATTTTTCTGAAGAATTTTAGACGGAAAAACATTTTTGTAGGAATAGCAGTCCTTCGACATACTTTCCTCAATATGTTTTAGGATAAGTGCACGAAATTTTTGAAAATTGTTTAAGCGTAGCACTTTCCTTCTTTGAAAAACAGGTTGCTATCTGAATTAATAGCAAGCCATGGTTTAAGTGTGGGTCACAGTCTGAAGTAACTGCAAGCCATAATTTGAAGCCACAGTTCTGATCACGAAATAACGTAAGCCATCTTTTGAAGTCGGGTTCAGATCTGAAATAACTGTAAGCCATATTTTGAGACATGTTTTGGAAAAGAATATTTACACCTCCTGTTCGAACTTCATCTATGGTCACGTGCCATTATTGAATGACATTTCTAAGACCGTAGATGTTATCGATACCAGAAGACATGTCTTAAGAAAACATATTTTTGGTATTTTTCAAATTTTCTGATTTTTAAGGGTTTTTGTTGGTTTTATATTTTTCTATTTTGTTTTGCTGGTTTTATATTTTTGTATTTTGCTTTTTGATAAATATTTACACAAATAGAGTAGATGATATAGTATAAGAAGATGATGATAAGAGTACCGAGATAAGGATATCGAGCAGCCCCATTGTAGAAGATAAAAGTCATCATCTCTTAAACATTCACCACCAAAGCTTTCGAGGCTCCTGAATTGAGAGAAATTGAGCCGTCTGAAAGTGAGACTTTGGCAGCTTCCCCCCAAACCGAAAATCCTTTAGATGAGCATATTCGAAGATCTATTTCAAGCTTGCCTTAGCCATTACCAGAGAAGCACACCATTATCATAAATCCGGCTGCTCCTTTTAAGAACGATAATCGAGATTCGTTCGGGTTATATCATCAACAAACGACAGCATTATCATCCCACTCTTTAAATTTCTTCTCATATTTCATTACCACTAAAGTTAAAGCGATGCATCCCCAAAAGGTGTCAAGAGACCACTTCCCCCAAGTAGATGAATTGATGCAGTCAGTCTCTTAGACTAGAGCTCACGAACCCGAATACACATACCCAAAGACAAAGAAACTTATACCATCAAAGTAGCAGATTAAGTCCAATAGCCAAAGAATAACCCCGATGTATACTTTTCTCTACCCTGATGATAGTGTATGAAGCTCAAGAACTGAAGTACCGAATGCCCAAGAGAATAACCGATAACATTGAAGAAGCAAGTCGAATCACTAATTATCTCTGCGGATGACAATCTCTGCGGATGTCAACTCCGGAATAAGTGATTATATCTCCACGAATCGATTAAGCACTCAAGTGAAATAGTTGAGCGTCCCCAATGTACACAATCTCTCTCCCTTGTTCATTGCGATAGCATCGAAATCATCACACACTTGTGTACCTCTTTTATCACCAGAAACTAACTCTTCCATCTCTTCCCCCACATAGTTGGAATAAGAACACTAAACGCCATGAGTCAAACCTTGAGTTTCTCTGCGGTAATGACATTAGTCTTCCCGGGATATCTTCAATCACTTAAAAGTATTAAGTTCATCAAGTTTACTCGCGTTTAGATACGTGTCTTCTTCCCCCTTGCTGGTTTTGATACTTCAGAATCAGGAAAACATTATAAGCCCAAATACTTGAAATCTGTTGAGAAGATCTCTTGAAGTCTTTGTGAGAATCAACTTGCTGAAGCAGAATGTGAGCAAGTCTAATTGGGGATTAAATCTAACATATCACTCTCCCCCAATTAGTGCTCTCCCCTAAACCGACAATCTTTATGATGAATGCTTGAATTAAGAAGAAGTCTTTA
>OU343217.1:243276017-243357390 GCA_910596185.1 Chrysanthemum makinoi | reverse complement strand
GATCGTTAAATACAATTCGTCTTTTAGTCTTCTAACATGTAGCAGAAAATGTAGAACAGACTGTAGACTCGACCTTCTTCAAGATTGTCCAGTTGGGGAATAGAAAGTCAACATCTTCAACTCACCAAATGCATTCCCGTTAACATACAAATAGCAAATCCCCTTAACTCAAATCCCTCCCAATCAAACAAGAACAGAAAGATGTTCATTAAAGAAATCAGCCCAGAAACTGGAAGCACTTTGTCATTAATCATATCAACCCGTGTGAAGATGTTAACCAATGACTCTTAGTAGAAAACTCCATGTGAAGATGACCCGATAAGAAGAAGCTCGGTTCTTACATGAGTTTGGAGCCGTTTGACCATTTATTCTTCGAAATCAATCAACCATGCAGTAAATCTCCCCCTCAAGAATTGCATACGGAGTTGCCATTCTTGATTGAATAAGTGAATATCTTCAACAAATGTAGTCTATTCACACTTCTCCCCTGCAAAATTAGCACATGATGTCGCCATCGTCATTATAGTTGAGCAAGTGGAATAAGAAAAACAATCAACGGTAGTCCGGTTCACTTGATGTTTGAAAGCGCATGGAAAAAGCACGAAGCATGTTGATGAGAATGGTCATTAGTGAGAAGATTTCTCTTCTTCAGAAGATAAAGTGCACTGAAGCGTACACTTTTCTTTTCTTTAGAGAACGAGGCTTGAACTGTTGTGTTTAAACGTCATAATCTCTCTCTTTTCAATCTCTTGGCAAAACATGTAATAATCACCATTATCATTCAGTAGGCTCTTTGTCGTGACAGCTGATGGAGAAAACCCAATATGATGAATTTGACCACGAGTAAAACAACCGAACTTCGTGACTTAAACTTGCACATATGTAACAAAGAGCAGATCTTGAGACTTCATCCTCCATTGAATCTCTAAGTACTCTATACTCTTCATCCAACCAACCAACCATCAAGTATAAGACGTACATCACCTCTTAAAAATTCACAATTGAATGTGACACTGAGCACTACAACGTAACTCCTTAAAGTGATAGTTATTTTGTGGTGGTAAGAGCCCAATTCCCCCAAGTGGTAAAAGAAAAGGTAAAAGACACCCAACTATAACTATGTGGAAAGCTAGAAGGGGGGGTTGAATAGTTTTACCAATTTAAAACTTCCTTTTAAATATTTAGATCGACTTATGTCAATCTATTTGATTGTTTATGTTGGACACATAGATGGATATATATAAACGTGAAATGAAATATAAAAAGTAAGAAGCACATCACCACAACACAAGTTATTTATAGTGGTTCGGCTACAAGGACACCTTTCCTGCTCCTACTCCACCTCGAGTCACCTACTCGAGAGTTCGTAAGCACTACACCAACTCCTTATGGCGGAGAAGCCTCACAACGTCGCTTAACCTTTTTCCGGTACAAAGCTAAATACCGAGTTCTTTCACACCAAGGCGAACCACACCTACACAACGTCGCCTACCCTTTATACGGTGCTAGGCTAACCACCGAGTTCTTTCACACCTTAGAGAACTAATCCTATCACACCGTCGCCTACCCTTTATTAGGTACTAGGCTAAGCACCTTAGTTCTTTCACACCTTAGGTGAACTACACCTTCACGAAACAACACCTAATCTCAAGGAGATCTACTCCTTGTTACAACACCATCAAGGATACCATCCTTGTATATATAAACAAATACATATATGTATAACGATGCACCTCATCGATTATACGACCTAAGCATTCTCCCCAAATGCTACTTGATTTGATTCTTTGGCATCCTTCACTAATGCATTTGACACAACGCTTGGCACCCTTCTAATGCCTTCGTCTTGACACCTTTAGCATCCTTCACTAATGCCTTTGACACAACGTTTGGCACCCTTCACTAATGCCTTCGTCTTGACACCTTTAGCATTCTTCACTAATGCTTTGACATGGATGATGAGCACCTTTCACTAATGCTTTCATCTTGACACTTTCGGCATTCTTCACTAATGCCTTCAACCCAACATCTATGGAGAAAGGAAGAACTATCAACAAGAGAACCTTAGTAGTCTTGATGATGACGAAGCATGGCAACTCATGGACTTTGAGCTTGCACGTCTTCAAGAGGTGGTGATCTCTCCTTTAAGAGGAACCTAGTAGATCACACAAAAACAAAAGACAAACTACATAGATCACTTAGATCTGAGGTTAGAGGGTTAGAATACTTTGGGGAAGTATGTGTGTAAAACCATGTGTTGAGAGAAAGAAATAGCTCTCTATTTATAGAGAAAATTCTCTTCTGTTCCCTGGATCCCACGGATCCCTACCACAAGGGATCCGGCTAGCACAAAGCTAGGGATCCGTGGTCCGCTCCTCTTTGCCCATGGGTATTTTTGGTTATGGGTCATGGGTCATGGGTTATGGGTTGATCCATGGTTTTCTTTCTAGATACAATGAACATGGTTAAGTGGTATATATAAAACCATGGGTTATGGGTCAAAACCATTTGCTAGTATTTAGCCATTTAGTATATACTTGTATTTACCCATTTTAGCATACACTTAGTTTTTACCCATTTTAGTATACTTAGTTAAAGTATATGTTTAACCCAATATGTAAACACTAGTTGTTGTACATATGTATCTAAATCATAAAATCACTTATACTTGTTTTAGTGTTTTATGTGACAACTTAATTGTGTTAGAAAACTATTAACTCAAAACATTAGAAGATCGTAAAATATAAATAAACGTTTTTACGGCTTATTTGTATTAACAATCTCCCCCTTTTTGTTGATGACAAAACATAAAATTATTTTAAGGAAAAAGCTAAAATTTGTAAAAATTTGAATTTGTAGTTTTTACTTTCTTCTCCCCCTTTTTGTCGAAACAAAAAGTGTTAAAAGAAACTAACACAATTTTGATAAGAAAAAAAATGTAAAAATGTAAAAGAGAGCAAGTGACGGGAATGGTACTCGTCTTAACTCCCCCTTGACGAGTCCATCCCTATGTAAGGGCGTCGAGGACATAACGTAAAATAAACTAATTGTGTTTGCAACTAAGTTTGCAAATGATTCGTCTAAGTGACGAGAACGTGCACCCCCTTGAATATTGCAATGTTGCAATGGGGTGTGATGAAGTGTAATCCAAAATTGGATTAAGTTGCAAATGATTTTGCAATGTTGTTTGACACAAAGCTCCCCTAGCTTTATGGTGTCAATATCTTCATATGTATTTTGAATAACTACAAAACAAAGGTTAGAAAACAAGAGTATAGTGCATAATTTCCTGAAAAGAGACTCAAGTTAGTATAAGTTTCTGTACCACGGATCCCACGGTTCCTTTCTTGGAGGGATCCGTCTAGGCAAAATGGAGGGATCCGGCTGTCTGTTGACAGTTTCTTCATCAATGAAGATGTGTCAAGTAATGCTACTATGAGGATAATATATATATGAGCAATACAGATCACAACGCACAACACATAGCAAATAGATGTTCATTTAATAAAACAAGAGATAACCAACTAAATCTCTAAAACAAAGAGAATGAACTAGCCCAACATGTGCTACTAATGCTAATGAATTACCCCAAAATTTAGATTCAACTAAAATCTTTAATGATGAGATGAGTTTTCCTAGACATTCTCAGTTTGAGTTTGTAGTTCATATATCAATAAATCTAGTTCATGTTTCACTCTTTCAACATGTTTGCAATGATCGCACTCTTTGTCATGGTTTTGAGTTTCTTGAAGTGGAGGTTCAAGTGAAGTGGGTTGAGGATCTTCAAATGGTTGTGAGGTGGTTCTAAGCACTAATGATGTTGGTTGTGTGCTTGGTTTAGTAGGATTAGGTGATGAAATCCTAGTGAGAACACTCTTCTTCTTAAATGGTTTCCTTGGTGTAGGAGAGATCCTACCATTGGTGGACTTAACCGAAGATGATCCGGTTGAGGAAACTTCTTGTGTGATTCTAGTAATCTTCTGGGTGGTCTTGGGTGGATGAGTTAGCACTAGGGCTTTAGTCATGGTGATGATGGTACAAGTAAAACTCATGGATGCTTATGAGATGATGGTTTTAATCCTAAGAATGTTTGGTTTATAAAGGATGATTTGAATGAAAAAAAAATTAAATTATTGACCACTTAGAGGAATAGGCATGGTCTTGGGGTTTTGATCAGCTCTAGGAGGATAATTAATGAATTCTAAATGTGGTTTAGAAAACCAAGAGGTGTTTTGAATATGGAAGCTGATTTTTGCTTTCTGTACTTACGGATCCCGCGGATCCCTCTCAGCAGGGATCCATCTGGTTAAGAACCAAGGATCCGGCCATCAGACAAGGTTTAGATGAAATCATTATTATTGATGGATTTCAAGGTTTTTGACTCAGTTTGAAGTCTCTAGCTGTGGGAAGTCTTAACTATAAGTAATGGTGTTTGATGACTAAGGTGTTCTAGGCAATATGGGTTATAAAGAGAAGAGTTTTGCAATTGCATTTAAGACTTAATCCACTAATGTTCTTGGAAATGTGATGATTAACATGCACAAAGTTGAGATTCAGAGTTTCACTGATCTAGGAACTCATTTAAGATGAGATGAAGTGTTTGAGTTAGGAAGATGAGTTGAAATGATTGTTTTAGCTATGTTTGACATAACCTGCCACACGAATCCCACGGTTTCTTCCTTGAAGGGATCCGCTAGGCTAATCCTAGGATCCAAATAGCTAAGTATGACAGTTTGAAATAAGGTTTCTAGGAGTTAAAGCATATCTTATTTTGAATGTTTCAGTTTTCCTAAAGGTTTAGGATGAAAGGGTACTTGAATGATTAGAGGTAATAGGTGTTGTAGCAAATGATTGCTTTTTATGGAAGGGGATGGGACAAGATGACTACCAATGGTTGTCTAAGGATAACATTAAGAGTTATGAAGGTGTCAAGTCATAAAAATGATCCTAGTGATCAGATTTGGGCTTGAGGTGACATTAAGAAAAATTCTTAAAAACTCCAAAAATTGAAAAACTAATTTTTGTCTTATCTTGAGATATAAATGACTAGAAGCAATTTCCTAAAATTGCTTAGCTTATCTTCTTAAGTGTTTTGAGAGGTGAGAAATAGTTTGTGAGTAGTCGAAGCGGAAATATGGTGAGTTTAGATGTGTTGATAAAATAAGACTAAGATCTTAAGTAAGCCTTTAGTGAGTCTAATCCTTTTCTCATCCTTGAATAAGACTTAGTTGGGTTCTAAAAACAGATGCTTAGCTAATGTGAAGTTAATCTAGAAAGCAATCTTGATGTAGGAAAAGCAGTATTGCTGATCTGCTGACACGGATCCCACTCCCTCGGGAGGGATCCGCTAGGCTAATCCTAGGGATCCGCATTTGCAGATCGAACCTATTCAAAAAATGATGTGCAGATTTTGCACACTATTAAGTCTATAAAACAAGCAAGCCATCATATAACACCACTTATAAGATAAAGTAATAATATCCAAAATACCATAAACCAACAATGCTAAAAATAAATCATTCAAACATAAAATAAATGAAACTAAGCACATTCCTATTGTCTCTTTCGTCAATCCTTTCTTTTCCTTTTTGACGGCTTAGTGAGATTGTAAGTGAGGTTTTGAATCATGCCTCTTATTTGTTTGAATTCATGTCTCGCTTGGAATGGTTGGAAGTTGTTCGTGGTATTCAAGGATGCCCAATTTGATGTTGGATACGGGGTCGATGTCTTCCTCATCTTCTTCTTCTTCTTCTTCTTCTCCGGCCGAGGAGTCCGAAAGAGCTTTGGGTTTCTCTCCATTGACCATGAACCGTTTAGAGGGTTGTTTGGTAGGGGTACCATGACGGATCGAAAGGTAATGATCATCATTGATAGGGGATGGTTGCAATGCACTAACGTACTTACAAAGTCGTGTTAGGAGCATACCATATGGGAGTACCATGTTGGAAGCTTTGAATACCCCAGCCATTCTCCTTACCATGTAATAGGCAAGATTAAATGGCCTTTGTGGATAAGACAATAGATCATTTGCACAAGACATGCGTTTGGATGATCTTTGTTTCCAACTATGCTAATGATGTTTTCCCTAAGGATTTCTTCCCATTTTCTAAACATGGGATGCATTTCAAAAAGTTCCATTTTAAAGGGATCACGGTGAATGAGCTTTTTGTTACGGCCTAACGGATTGTTGGTCCTAACTTTGAAGATGGTATCTCGATGATTTCGGATTGTCAAGAGGAGTGTTGTAAAGAGGCTTAGGATCAAGTGCAAGGTTTTGAGCGTCAATTGCCCAATCTTGAGAGTACATACAAATTCCTTCACAAGGAATGCGAAGAATTTGAGCAAAGGTGTTGAGAGGAAGAGTGAAGTTTTGTTTATTGATGATGAAAGCGATTGAAATGCTATCATTGACGTTTCGAATGATCCTAAAGATTTTGTAAAATTCAAAAATGAAGACCGGACAAATTTGTTCATCTATGTCAAGGAGACAATCAAAGTTGATTGGCGAGAAAACTTGACGAATGTCGGTATCTTCAAGGAAACATTCCTTGACTACACGACCTTCGTGGATAAGTCGCTTTACAAGGTTTTGGAAAATTTTACGGTCGGTTTGGTCAATCCCTTTTTACGATAGTAATGAGTAAGGTAGTGGACAGTGTCATGATGATCTTGTTGAGTAGCTTTGGGCATGGTTGGTCCTAAAAATACAAATTTTCCAATTAGGTAAAATTAGTTGGGATGGGTTTATGGTTTTGATTTGTATTAACAATGTTGTGAACACAATGTGATTTTGTTAAAAGCCCCTTTTCATGATTAATTTAAAAAAGCCCTAATTAAAAATTAAGAAACCATAAACCCTAGGATGAGGATGAAAATTAGAACAAGTTAATGTAATTACTTACAATGACGTTCTAGGAAGGAATACTTGAGAGTATGGAAGCCAATGAGGATGGATTCAATAGTTTAGTCGTTTTAGTGTTATTTGAATAGAGGGAAAAGATCAGTGATGAATTTTTGAAGCGTATAGCTGAGTTCTGTTCCACGGTTCCTCCGGATCCTTTGTATTTGGGATCCGGCTAGTACAACTAGAGGGATCCGCTACTGAGACGAAAGGGAGTTATTTGTATTATTTTGTAGTAGGCTTATAAATTAGCTTGCCCAAAAAAAATGGAGGTATTAGATGAGGATTGTTTTTGAATGATGATTTTCGATGAATTACATATCGAGGGTCCATATGTGATGACGGCGTTAGTTTGACGAAAAAAATAATATCATCCCCTATGTTGAAAAGGACTAAAGGTGACGAAAGAGACTTCTAATGATGTTAGTGATTAGTTAAGCAAAGATAACTTATGACAATAAATGGAACTCATGTAACCTATCTAATGAAGAGTAAAACATACCTCTATGCTTCTTGATTTGGTATAATACCAAAAATACTTCATGAGCTTTCAAAGTAGTCCTTGTACTGGTGTACATAGGTTGTGATTACCTTTTAGATCCTTCCTTGAATGTCGACTTCATTAATCTTTGAATGAAGACTTTGAAGAGATTCTAGCACAAAGATTTCTTAAGAGCAAAAATGATTAGAATCATCTATCAATGTCCAACAAAATGATTTTAAGAAAAAATATGACCAACAAGAAAATATCCTTCTTTGTAGTTTTCAAACATACACGGATCGTATCAAGTCTTTAAAGTACAACATACTTTAAGAAACTTCGTAACGAAGCTCATGCCAATTGGAAAACTAGAAGGGATGGTTGAATAGTTTTACCAATTTAAAACTTCCTTTTAAATATTTAGATCGACTTATGTCAATCTATTTGATTGTTTATGTTGAACGTTGATAGATGGATATATAAACGTGAAATGAAATATAAAGAGTAAGAAGCCCATCACCACAACACAAGTTATTTATAGTGGTTCGGCTACAAGGACACCTTCCTTACCCTACTCCACTCCCCGAGTCACCTACTCGAGAGTTCGTAAGCACTACACCAACTCCTTGTGGCGGAGAAGCCTTCACAACGTCGCTTAACCTTTTTCCGGTACTAAGCTAAATACCGAGTTCTTTCACACCAAGGCGAACCACACCTACACAACGTCGCCTACCCTTTATACGGTGCTAGGCTAACCACCGAGTTCTTTCACACCTTAGGAGAACTAATCCTATCACAACGTCGCCTACCCTTTATTAGGTACTAGGCTAAGCACCTTAGTTCTTTCACACCTTAGGTGAACTACACCTTCACGACACAACACCTAATCTCAAGGAGATCTACTCCTTGTTACAACACCATCAAGGATATCACCATCCTTGTATATAAACAAATACATATATGTATAACGATGCACCTCATCGATAATAACCAAGCATTCTCCCCAAATGCTACTTGATTTGATTCTTTGGCATCCTTCACTAATGCCTTTGACATAACGCTTGGCACCCTTCACTAATGCCTTCGTCTTGACACCTTTAGCATCCTTCACTAATTCCTTTGACACAACGTTTGGCACCCTTCACTAATGCCTTCGTCTTGACACCTTTAGCATTCTTCACTAATGCTTTGACATGGATGATGAGCACCTTTCACTAATGCTTTCATCTTGACACTTTCGGCATTCTTCACTAATGCCTTCAACCCAACATCTATGGAGAAAGGAAGAACTATCAACAAGAGAACCTTAGTAGTCTTGATGATGACGAAGCATGGCAACTCATGGACTTTGAGCTTGCACGTCTTCAAAAGGTGGTGATCTCCCCTACCACAAGGGATCCGGCTAGCACAAAGCTAGGGATCCGTGGTCCGCTCCTCTTTGCCCATGGGTATTTTTGGTTATGGGTCATGGGTCATGGGTTTTGGGTTGATCCATGGTTTTCTTTCTGGATACAATGAACTTGGTTAAGTGGTATATATAAAACCATGGGTTATAGGTCAAAACCATTTGCTAGTATTTAGCCATTTAGTATATACTTGTATTTACCCATTTTAGCATACACTTAGTTTTTACCCATTTTAGTATACTTAGTTAAAGTATATGTTTAACCTAATATGTAAACACTAGTTGTTGTACATATGTATCTAAATCATAAAATCACTTATACTTGTTTTAGTGTTTTATGTGACAACTTAATTGTGTTAGAAAACTATTAACTCAAACTATTTACGTACTCTATTTGTTTCGTTAAAATGATTTTACTTTTGTTATCGACAAAACATTAGAAGATCGTAAAATATAAATAAACGTTTTTACGGCTTATTTGTATTAACAATTACCTTTTTCGAACGGTAAGATGCACGAAAATCCACCAATGCCCTCTTAAAATCCTTATAAATACCAAGGTTGATTTCGGTTTAGTCACAACAATAAAATACACTCAAATCACTCAAAAACCGCTCACAAACGCTAAAAAAAGCTCACGATGCCTAGAAACCGAGCTTCTTAAAACACTTCATCAAATACCGCCGATGTTGGTTCTACAAATGAACAGACGATTGTTGGGGTTGTACCAACAACCCGAAGCCAAGATGTTTTGAGTCATTTCGACATGATTAAGTTCACGGATGGTTCAACAAAGGCTCGTTGTAAAGCTTGTAACACTATGATGAAATCCTATGGAAACATGATGTAGGTTTTACTGACCAGGTCTTAAAATTTATAGTGTCTCGCTATACCTATGGTCTACCCTAGTGCACTAACGCAATGTACCCTACCGTAGTGTAGTAAATGGTAAAGCCGAGGTCGCCCCAAGAGCTATGTGTGTTGGATTATTACTAAGTCTAATTATCACGTAATAATAATGGTTTCGATAGGGATTTAATTAATTAAACTACTAATGCATCAAAAAATAAAAGCAAGATAAATGATAAAGGGAAATCAATAGAGGAATAGTGGTGCTAACCTAGTCAATCCTCCTAGCTAGTTATGTCTACGCCTACCTACTTCCACTACTTCAGGTGGGGTCAAATTCGAGAGAACATCATGCAATAATTACCTATAACCTATCAGCAAAGATGCCACCACAAGAGAAATAGCGACCGTCATAAGTCCTGTTGTGTCCCCTAAGCCAAGTCATTAAGTACCGCTACATGCTAGATTCAAAATAGTGAGTGCCCGCCGTTAGAACTTAGACACTACACCCCCACCTCTAAGTTCATCCAAACGATAGGTGATCCGTTGGTCAAACAAGACAAAGTAGAAAGGGTCGTCATTGGTCATATCTACCCTTCCCGCTCACCCTACCACCTAGGGTCAGTTTGTCATATCTCCTAGGCAATTGGCCTCACCGCCATTCAAAACAATGAACCAAGGTGACTACCAATGAATATGCATGCATACTTAGAAATAATTGTACGGAAGTAAAGGTAAACGCAAACAAAACAATTAAGGAATCGTAACTAGGCTAGTACCAAAGGGTGCTTAGCCACTCATATTAATCATGCAAATCAATTCAATATTCAAAGGTATGTAAATACATGAATTGCGTAAAGAAATATAACGCCTAAAGCTTATCGAATGGAGTGACTTCTCCTTTGGAAACAGCTCCGATGCTCCCCTAGACTGCCTTGAGCTTTTCCCCACGCTCGTGAGTGTTGTGTGTGTGGAATGGGATGATTAGAAATGCTGGAATTGGGGTATTTATAGGCCGGTCCAAGTTACGGCGAACCAATATAGGAGTTACGCCGAACCTTCTATTTCTTCAGAATGCACTAGATCCGCTAGTTACGGCGAATCCTTATAGTAGTTACCAGAATCTTCAATAACCTCGGTTACGCCGTAGTGATGCAGTAGTTATGGCGTAAGTATCGGGCGTGGAACCTCTTTTGACCTAATGGAGTTACGTCGAATCCTTTGGAAGAGTTACGTCGAACCTTTGGGAAGAGTTACGCCAGAACCTCTGGATAAGTTTGTATTATGGGTCACGCAATAGTTACGGCGTAATGTGAGATAGGAGTTACGCCGAATTCTTCAAAATAGGCATACTGTGATAAATCTTTAGTTATGTTTCCATTTACGCGTCTCTTTAGCTCCAATGCTCGTAATTTACCTGAAAGTGGAAAACAATGGAAAACAAGCGTAAATCCATATAAATGATATAAATAACGAGTATTATCGGGGGAAATTGACACTTAATATTCAGGACTATTTGATGTTATCAGAACACGTCGTTGAGGAAGCACACGAAAGAACGTTGTAAAGAAACAAAAGGCGTTCCGAAATCGGAGCAAACTACTATGTCACGAGATGGGAGTATTTTTGTATACGACGAGTGGTCGCTTCGTCAAGATTTTGCACACTTTGTGATTCAAGAGGGTTTGCCATTCAACCACTTAGACAAACCTCAGTTCACGAAGTTGATTCAAAAGCCTTCAACCTCATATAATCATGTAAGTCGTCAAACTCTTAAACGTGACTGTATTAAATGTTGGATAAAGGCTAAAAAGGAACTAATACTTGGTTTTGATAATTTAAAACCAAAGTGTAAACTTAAGAACCGATGTTTGGTCGGCGGACATGGTTTGCCTTGCCTACATTTGTGTTAATGCGACTTTGGGTTGATCCCGATACTTGGAAAATGATGAAACGCACTATTAATTTTGAAAACTTTGAATATCCGCACACGGGTGAAAATTTAAGTATGATTTTGCGATATGTTATGAAAACGTTTAAAAAAATGGTTTTTTCAGTATCATTTGATAACGCTTCTAATAATACAAATATGGTTGAAAAGCTAATACTGAAATACCAACCATCTCTTGATGGCATTTTTATCACAGTCAATGTGTTGCACACATCATTAACTTGGTTGTGCAAAGCGGACTAGACTGAGTGAATGTATAATTTAAGAGAAGCTTTTAGAAAAATGTTACAAGATATTTTGCAATCGGGAAGCAATACATATGTGGAGTATATGAAATTACGTCATGAGTTGAATTCTATTTTTTTATCCCCTAACTGGGACGTTCTTACAAGATGGAATTCGACTTATAACATGTTTGTTTGTGCTTTACGCCAAAAACTAACGTTATAAAATTTTCATGATGAACTTTGCTCTAGGCGTCGGGGTATGATACCATTTTCGGTTAAAAATTGGGATATTCTTAAAAAATTAACCGAATTACTCAAAGTTTTAAACCAAGAACAACTTTGTTGTCAGGTGTTTATTATCCCACGAATCATTTGGTGCTCAACCAACTTTTCATGATGTGTAGAAAATTAGAATCATACAAATTTGATGATCCACTTTTTGCAACTATGGTTGAACCGATGAAAGAAAAACTTAGAAAATATTTTCAAGAAAGTCCACCGGTAATTACTTTTGCCACCGCATTGAGCCCATGTTTGAACATTAGCGTGGTGGAATATCTTATCGATAAGATTGCAACCGATTTGGATTTGGTTCAAATAGACCCTTTTTAGGTAACAAAAGCACAAGAAAATTTTAAAAATAATTTTAAATAATTATTTGATGTTTATTTTCAAAACATATGGTACAACAAATGTGGGAACGAGTTCAACTTCAATGTTTGCATCAAGTTCGAATATCATTTGATAACGCTTCTAATACAAATGCGTTGGAAAGCTTATATCAAATACCGAACCACCTCTTGATGGCATTTTATAATGTCCATGTGTTGCACACATCATTAACTTGGTTGCTGACTAGCTGCATCGTTTAATGTATAATTTAAGATAGCTTTTAGAAAAATGTTACAAGATATTTGGCAATCGGAAGCAAACATAAGTGGAGTATACGAAATTATGTCATGAGTCGAATTCTATTTTTATCCCTAACTGACGCTCCTACAAGATGGAATTCGACTTATAATATGTTTGTTTGTGCTTTTCTTTACAAAAACTAACGTTACAAATTTTTCATGATGAACTTTCCTCTAGGCGCGGGTATGATACCATTTTCGTTGAAAATTGGGATATTCTTAAATAAAATAACCACTTATGGAAGTTTTAAACCACAACAACTTTGTTATCAGTGTTTATTATCCCACAGTCATTTGGTGCTCAACCAACTTTTATGGTGTATAGAAAAATTAGGATCATACTAATTTGATGGTCCACTTTTTGTGATAATGGTTTAACCGATGAAAGAAAAACTTAGAAAATATTTTCAAGAAAGTCCATCGGTAATTACTTTGCCACCGCATGAGCCCATGTTTGAACATTAGCTGGGTGGAATATCTTATCGACAAGATTTTAACGATTGGATTTCGTTCAAATAGACCCTTTTTATGTAACAAAAGCACAAAACATTTTTAGAAATAATTTTAAATATTTATTTGATGTTTATTTTCAAAACATATGGTACAACAAAATGTGGGAACGAAGTTCGCTTATATGTTTGCATCAAGACCGCCCTTCTTCCACGTTACTTATACTACTAATAATCTAACTAATATAACTGTTATGTCTACTTAGCTGTAATATGCTAAACATAGGTTGGGGTGACCGACATTTCTGCATGGATTTTCTAAATCCTAACACAATATCATATCTGACGTCATAGTGGGCCCTAGCGACACTAGCTTTGACACAGAGTAAAAGTCTAGAACGACTAACCCCGACTAGGTCGAGGTAGAAGTCTATACTTAGCTAGGCAAGTGCTATAGCATTTAGGATTGCTACCCTAGACTAAGGCAATAGCTACCACATATCTATCTAAACAATCAAGCACATAAGCAAATCAAAATTGTTTAATAGGTCCAAAAATAGTAGCATGATTCTCACCCCAAATTAGTTAAAAACATAGATAAAAGTGGGCTATGAAACTCACCTCAAGCAAGCAACGCACAAATAAACACTAGCGAAGATACCTAATCATGGCTCAACAACTATCACTGATCACACAACCTATTAATGTAAACCGATTTTTAATATATATTTCCCAAATCCAGCGTTATCTACCCCAATGTATTCCTTTTCTTTATCTCCAAAAATGTCTTGTGTCACCGTTTACTCCTAGCATTTTGGTATCATGGGTGATAAGTGTGTCGACTTCGACATGATATCATGAATGCATAAATAACCACAAATCAATGCGACACAATGAGACGTCTAGCGATAAGCTCCCATAGTCCAACAAGTTTTAGGAATAAATAGTAGACCTTATCAATTCGTCACCTCGATAAACCAATCATTTATTATTTGTCGCATTATCCCATAAACCGGATTGCATCCTAACGAGTCATCAGGGATAAAATCACCCATTAATAACGTTATCCCCTCACGTACCTAGCAGTATCTTATTAGATTCGTCAACCTAATAAGTCCGCTACCCGATGGTCAGCGCTATTAATGTTAGGTCATCCTAAACCCATGGACACAACGTAATCAAATTAAATACTTGAAACTAGTATTCAATGGTCATAAATGGCACATTTCGATAAACGTGAACTCAAAACATTAAATACTTATTTATTAGAAAACCTTTCCAATTTAAGTTGTTAATTCCCATTTAAAATAGTAAATAACAAGACAATTCTTGTTATCAATAGTTTTGGTATAAAAGCCTTTTATTATTTATGTTTCACCATTTGTATTCTGTGTTTATATAAATATTTATTACGTCAAATTCAATATAAGTCCATATCATTGTTCGTTTTAGGAGTCCACAAGCACGAGTCATGACTTCCTGTCTTTTAATCAATCTATAGTCCAAATATACTAAAGTCTATGTGGCGTTGTTGTCGGGTCAACAATGACTAAAAAGTCAAAGTATGCTGACGTTGCTCAAAAGTTGACGTTTATATTATAAGTCCAAGTAAATGATGAGAATAAGCATGGCTCAATCTCAAATCAACCCAAATCAATCTCGCCAACTAATCAATCTACCAAATATACCCGAAACCAATGTTATGACACAATGGATTAAGCACGGTCCGGTTAGAATACGTGAACCAAACAAGCTCTAGAAGCTTTTTAAATCCAGCGTCTTATCCAAATACCAACAACCACAACCAACAAGATACCACAACAATCCGACCGGACTCATTGGTCCATGAGGTCTCGTACAACACCGCACCACGACCCATCATTGGGTCTTGTGGCTTGTATGCCTATAACACAACCAAACACTCCCAAATGGCTTCTACTACATCGAAAGACAGTCAATCAACCTCGATCATCATCCAAACATCAAACCCATCAACTAATCTAAACCCATTTCATGAAACTGGCCTAAAATGCAAAAAACAACAATATGATACACCACATGTACCAATTCTAGCTACATGTTTTATTAATTGTAAATTAGTTTTAAACCCAAGTTTTGCAAACCCCTAAATTCATGGTGAGCCTTAAAGACCCATTCATGGCTTTTATGACCAAATATACTTGACATACTACAAAAAAAGGCCATTTAGTGGCTACGTTTTTAATGACAAATATACATGTGTCGCTATATTGCATTTCTAGTGACATATTTTATGTGCCACTAATATTTTTATAGCTTTATGATGCAGGTTTTCTTGACCAGGTCTTAATGTTTATAATGTCTCGTTATACCCAAGGTTGTAAAATAAGCTATAGGCACTAGTGGTTGGGTAGGGCCTGCTTGATTAATCGGTTAGGCGGGGATTAATCGGGGATTAATCGGATTGGAACTTTTATACACAAAATTGTAATATTAGATATTATATTATATTATATGTATGAGATAAGCATAGGGAATCAAAGTTCAAATATTTCAAGTGTTCAAATATAAACATATCTGAGAATTCTTCAGTTTAATCAAACATAGATATTATTTGATTTGTTGACCATGTTTTAGTGATCTTTGACCTTTTGTCCGATTAATCGGTTTGTTGACCCATTTTTCATTGATTTTGTCCGGTTTTTAGCAATTTTGTTGACCAATTTTTAAGCGCTTTTGTCCAATTAGACCGATTTTGTCCGATTAATCGGTTTTGTTGACCATTTTAGCGTCTTTGACAAACCGATTAAATAGGCGGTACTGATAAATCAATAAACTTCTTGGCGTCAGCGATTATGAAGGATGTCGTACAGCCAGAACGATTTTCAACGAGGTTATACCTACCCTAGTGCACTAACGGGCGGTGTACGATCGGTGTGTAGTGTAGTAACGGTAAAGCAGTCTCGTCCCAAGAGCTATGTGTTGGATTATTATTACTAAGTCTAGGTGTCACAGGTTAATAATAGTTCGATAGGGATTTAATTAATTAAACTACTAATAAAGCAAATAAAGGATAAAGGAAAATCAGAGGAAGTGGTGCTAACCTAGTTAATCCTCCTTGCTAGTTATGTCTCGTCTACTTACTTCCAATTACTTGGTGGGGTCCAAAGTCGAGAGGACAACATTTGGTCAATTAAGCCCTAACCTATCGGCAAAGATGCCACCACAGGGAGAAGTCGGTGTCCCCTCATAAGTCATGTTTGTTCCTGGTCCCCTAAGCCGATATTAGTACACGCTACATGCTAGATTTATAATAGTGAATGCTTCGGCCGTTAGGAACTTAGACCGCACCTAATTCTTAAGTTCATCAAGCGATAGGTGATCAGTTGGTTAAATCGCACAGTAGAAAGGGTCGTGATTGGTCATATCTTACCCTCCCGTCCGGTCAAGCTCACCTAGGGTCAGTTGGTCATATCTCCTAGGCAATTGGCCTCTACCGCCATTCAAAACCTACCGTGTTGGGAATAATACTAGGAGTTACCACGATAGTCTTGTGGTTGATGCTAACGATGTTACACTAGCATTGGAAACTCATTACCTTGCCGATACAAATATTACCACTTTGCTATTAGATAATTGTTTGTAAACGTGTATTGATAAGTATAGAAAAGATCTTGTGTATATTCTATATTGTTAGGTTTATACTTATCTTGTAAGGATCCTGTGCTATAAAAGGAGATCCTAGGTCATTGCTATGGATACTTATTATTCATATTAGCTTCAAGGTGTAACCCTTGTGATAAGCAAGATCACTTTCATTATTGTTTCTTAATAATATTAGACTTTGTGTTTATTGTTCTTGTTTACTTATCTGTCTTCTAAGTATTACTAAGTATATTCATTTGCTTAATAATATAATTCAAAATATCACTAACACAAGGTGTGTGTTTAGATCCATCAAGTGGTATCAGAGCGAAGGTTCTGATATTTTGATTTAGAAGATCCAAGGAATAAGCTTAACCTACTCACTCAATTCAATGGAGATGGAAAACAACCAGTCCAATAATACAAATGCGGTTGGAAAGCTTATACTGAAATACCGACCACCTCTTGATGGCATTTTTATAACAGTCGATGTGTTGCACACATCATTAACTTGGTTGTGCAAAGCGGACTAGCGACTGAGCGAATGTATAATTTAAGAGAAGCTTTTAGAAAAATGTTACAAGATATTTGGCAATCGGGAAGCAAAACATAAGTGGAGTATACGAAATTATGTCATGAGTCGAATTCTATTTTTTTATCCCCTAACTGGGACGTTCCTACAAGATGGAATTCGACTTATAATATGTTTGTTTATGCTTTACGCCAAAAACTAACGTTACAAATTTTTCATGATGAACTTTCCTCTAGGCGTCGGGGTATGATACCATTTTCGGTTGAAAATTGGGATATTCTTAAATAAAATAACCGAATTACTGGAAGTTTTTAAAACCACAACAACTTTGTTATCAGGTGTTTATTATCCCACGAGTCATTTGGTGCTCAACCAACTTTTTATGGTGTATAGAAAATTAGGATCATACGAATTTGATGGTCCACTTTTTGTGATAATGGTTTAACCGATGAAAGAAAAACTTAGAAAATATTTTCAAGAAAGTCCATCGGTAATTACTTTTGCCACCGCATTGAGCCCATGTTTGAACATTAGCGGGGTGGAATATCTTATCGACAAGATTTTTAACGATTTGGATTTGGTTAAAATAGACCCTTTTTATGTAACAAAAGCACAAAACATTTTTAGAAATAATTTTAAATATTTATTTGATGTTTATTTTCAAAACATATGGTACAACAAATGTGGTAACGAGTTCAGCTTATATGTTTGCATCAAGACCCGTCCTTCTTCCACGGTGTTACTTATACTACTAATAATCTAACTAATATACTGTTATGTCTACGAGCTGTAATATGCTAAACATAGGTTGGGGGTGACCGACACTTCTGCGTGGATTTTCTAAATCCTAACACAATATCATATCTGACGTCATAGTGGGCCCCTAGCGACACTAGCCAGCACAGTCGTAGCAAAGTCTAGAACGATTGCTAACCCTGGACTAGGTCGAGGTAGAAGTCTATACTTAGCTAGGCAAGTGCTATAGCATTTAGGATTGCTACCCTAGACTAAGGCAACAGCTACCACATATCTATCTAAACAGTCAAGCACATAAGCAAATCAAAATTGTTTAATAGGTCCAAAAATAGTAGCATGATTCTCACCCCAAATTATTTAAAAACATAGATAAAAGTGGGCTATGAAACTCACCTCAAGCAAGCAACGCACAAATAAACACTAGCAGAAGATAACAGCTAATCATGGCTCAACAACTATCGACTCGACACAACCTATTAATGTAAACCAATTTTAATATATATTTCCCAAAATCAACGTTATCTACCCCAATGTATTCCTTTTCTTTATCTCTAAAAATGTCTTGTTTCACCGTTTAGTCCTAGCATTTGGTATCATCGTGTGCGTGTATCGACTCAACATGATATCATGAATGCACTTAAATAACCACAATCAATGCGACACAATGAGACGTCTAAGCGATAAGCTCCATAGTCCAACAAGTTTCGGAATAAATAGTAGACCTTATCGAATTCGTCACCTCGATAAACCCAATCATTTATTCGTGTCGCTTATTATCCCATAAACCGGTCGCATCCTAACGAGTCATCAGGATAAATCACCCATTAATAACGTTATCCTACGTACCTAGCAGTATCTTATTAGATTCGTCAACCTAATAAGTCCGCTACCCACGTGGATCGACGCTATTAATGTTAGGTCATCCTTAACCCATGGACACAACGTAATCAAATTAAATACTTGAAACTAGTATTCAATGGTCATAAATGGCACATTTCGATAAACATGAACTCGAAACATTAAATACTTATTTATTAGAAAACCTTTCCAATTTAAGTTGTCAATTCCCATTTAAAATAGTAAATAACAAGACAATTCTTGTTATCAATAGTTTTGGTATAAAAGCCTTTTATTATTTATGTTTCACCATTTATTATTCATGGTTATATAAATATTTATTACGTCAAATTCAATATAAGTCTCATATCATTATTCGTTTCGAGTCCACAAGCACGAGTCATGACTTCTCGACTTTTAATCAATCTATAGTCCAAAATATACTAAAGTCTATGTGACGTTGTTGTCGGGGTCAACAATGACTAAAAAGTCAAAGTAACACTGACGTTGCTCAAAGTTGACAATTTATATTATAAGTCCAAGTAAATAATGAGAATAGCGCAACTCAATCTCAAATCAACCCAAATCAATCTCGCCAACTAATCAATCTACCAAATATACCCAAAACCAATGTTATGACCCTAATGGTCATGACACGGTCACGGGTAAGACCACGTGAACCAAACAAGCTCTAGAAGCTTTTCGGCTCCACGCGTCTTATCCAAACACCAACAACCACAACCAACAAGATACCACAATAATCCGACCCGGACTCGTGGTCCATGAGGGTCTCGTACAACACCGCACCACGACCCATCGTTGGTCTTGTGGCTTGTACGCCCCAACAACACAACCAAACACTCCCCAAATGGCTTCTACTACAACCAAACACAATCAATCAACCTCCAATCATCATCCAAACATCAAACCCATCAACTAATCTAAACCCATTTCATGAAACTAAGCCTAAAATGCAAAAACACAACAATATGGTACACCACATGAAACCAATTCACTAGCTACATGTTTTATTAATTGTAAATTAGTTTTAAACCTAAGTTTCACCCAAAACCCCTAAAATTCGAGCCATGGTTGAGCCTTAAAAGACCCATTCATGGCTTTTTATGACCCAAATATGCTTGACCCATCACTACAAAAAAAGGCCATTTAGTGGCACACGTTTTTAATGAAAAATATACATGTGTCGCTATATTGCATTTCTAGTGACATATTTTATGTGCCACTAATATTTTTATAGCTTTATGATGCAGGTTTTACTGACCAGGTCTTAATGTTTATAATGTCTCGTTATACCCAAGGTTGTAAAAATCGCTAGGCGCTAGTGAGGCGGTTGGGTAGGGCCTAGCGATTAATCGGTTAGGCGGGGATTAATTGGGGATTAATCAGATTGGAACTTTTATACACAAAATTGTAATATTAGATATTATATTATATTATATGTATGAGATAAGGATAGGGAATCAAAGTTCAAATATTTCAAGTGTTCAAATATAAACATAATACAGAATTCTTCAAAGTTTAAATTCAAACATAGATATTATTTAGTTTGTTGACCATGTTTAAGTGATCTTTGACTGATTTTGTCCGATTAATCGGTTTGTTGACCCATTTTTAAGTGATTTTGTCCGATTTTTAAGCAATTTTGTTGACCGATTTTTAAGCGATTTTGTCCGATTAGACCGATTTTGTCCGATTAATCGGTTTGTTGACCCATTTTTAAGCGATCTTTGACCAAACCGATTAAATAGGCCGATTATGATAAATCAATGCGCTTACTGAGCGATCAGCGATTATGAAAGGATTAATCGGCCGCCTAGAACGATTTTTACAACAGAGGTTATACCTACCCTAGTGCACTAACGGGCAGTGTACCCAGTCGTGTGTAGTGTAGTAAACGGTAAAGCCGAGGTCGTCCCAAGAGCTATGTGTGTTGGATTATTACTAAGTCTAGGTGTCACAGATTAATAATAGTTTCGATAGGGATTTAATTAATTAAACTACTAATAAAGCAAATAAAGGATAAAGGAAAATCAATAGAGGAGAGTGGTGCTAACCTAGTTAATCCTCCTTGCTAGTTATGTCTACGTCTACTTACTTCCAATTACTTCAGGTGGGGTCAAAGTCGAGAGGACAACATTTGGTCAATTCGCCCTAACCTATCAGCAAAGATGCCACCACAGGAGAAGTCAGGTGTCCCCTCATAAGTCATGTTGTTCCTGGTCCCCTAAGCCAAGTCATTAAGTACCGCTACATGCTAGATTTATAATAGTGAATGCTCGGCCGTTAGGAACTTAGACACGCACCCCCTAATTCTTAAGTTCATCAAAACGATAGGTGATCAGTTGGTTAAATCGCACAAGTAGAAAGGGTCGTCAGTTGGTCATATCTTACCCTTCCCGTCTCAGTCCGCTCACCTAGGGTCAGTTGGTCATATCTCCTAGGCAATTGGCCTCTACCGCCATTCAAAACTACCGTGTTGGGAATAATACTAACAGTTACCACTGATAGTCTTGTGGTTAACACTGCTGATGTTTACACTAGCAGTGGAAACTCATTACCACTGCCAGTACAAATATTACCACTGCTATTAGATAATTGTTTAGTAAACGTGTATTGATAAGTATAGAAAAGATCTTGTGTATATTCTATATTGTTAGGTTTATACTTATCTTGTAAAGGACTCCTTGTGCTATAAAAGGAGATCCTAGGTCATTGCTATGGATACTTATTATTCATATTAGCTTCAAGGTGTAACCCTTGTGATAAGCAAGATCACTCGTATTGTTTCTTAATAATATTGGAGCTTTGTGTTTATTGTTCTTGTTTACTTACATCTGTCTTCTAAGTATTACTAAGTATATTCCGCGTGCTTAATAATATAACTCAAAATATCACTAACACAAGGTGTGTGTTTAGATCCATCAAGTGGTATCGAGGCGAAGGTTCTGATATTTTTATTTAGAAGATCCAAGGAATAAGCTTAACCTACTCACTCAATTCAATGGAGATGGAAAACAACCAGTCCAACTCTTCTACTCCAAGACTTCCTAAGCTCAAACTTAATGAGTTTGAGATGTGGAGGATACTGATTGAGCAATACTTTATCATTCAAGACTATGATCTATGGGAGATCATCTTAACTGGTGATTCTATCAAGCCTGTGTCAAAAACTCAGAAGGTTGGAGACACAGATGTTGTGACAGTTTCTGTGCCTGAGACCAATATTGAAAAAGCACTGAAGAAGAATGATCTAAAGGCTAGAAGTTTTTTGCTGATGACTCTCCCTAGAGACCAAATCATAACATTCAACAAGTTTAAGACAGCTAAAGAACTTTTTGAAGAGATTTGCTCAGTTTTTGGTGGTAATGATGCTACAAAGAAGATACAAAAGACATTGTTAAAGCAAAGTTATGAAAACTTCTCTGCTTCAAGCAATGACTCACTTGATAGCATCTTCACCAAACTTCAGAAGATTGTTACACAATGGTATGTTTGGCATTGAGGTAGAAAAGGAAGACCAAATTTGAAGTTTTAAGAAGTTTGCCTTCAGAGTTTCAAACTAATGTTACAGTCTGGGAAAACAAAGCAGATATTGAAACAATGAAGCTCAATGATCTTTACAACAACTTTAAACTCATTGAACAAAGACTAAAGAAGGCTGGGAAACTTGGTACAAGCTCAAGCAGCTTGGCTTTGATGTCAACCTCTATTGACAGTGATGATTCTGAAGATGACAGTGATGATGATATTGCCACTGCTGGTTCTACTGTTTCCACTGGTAATGTTAGTGTTGCCACCGCAGGTACAAAGAAGAAGATTGCTAGTATTGGAGATCCTACCTTTTATGCTTTTATCTCCACTCAAGTTAATGGCTCTATATTAACTCATGAAGACATAGAGCAAATTGATGAAGATGACTTGGAGGAGATGGATATAAAATGGCAAATAGCACTTCTTAGCATGAGGGCTAGGAAATTTTACAAGAAAACTGGCAAGCCTATTCACATCAATGGTGGTGAAACTGCAGGCTTTGATAAGAAGAAAGTGAAGTGTTTTAACTGCCACAAGTTGGGACACTTTGATAGAGAATGTAGAAGACCAAAGACCAAGGACAACAGGTCTACTTGGTACAAGCAAAAGAAGGAACCAACTATGGAAGAACCAAAGGCAATGTTAGCAATTGATGGTGTGAGCTATGATTGGAGTTTCATGGCTGATGAACAAGAGGAAGAACCTTCAGATGCTGCGCTTGTGTCTACTGAATTTGCTCTCATGGCTTTCTCTGACTCTGAGGTACAAAACTTTGAAAGTTGTTCTAAAACATGTAGGGCTGCTAGAGAAGTTGAAAGACTTAATGAATTATATGAAAGTCAAAGAACAAAGTTGTTTGCTGCTAATTATGCTGTGTCAAATCTTAGGAGAGGTATAGCTGTATTAGAAAAACAACTAGAGCACTATAGAGATGATGAGTCAAAATATAATGATGATATGATTCTTCTTAGAAGAGAGGTAGAACATACGACAGCTGCGAATGAGGCTTTCCAAGAAGAGCTTGAAAAACTTAGAAAGAAACATGAGAATGTCAATTTAACTTTTGACACTTGTTATTATCAGTCTAAGTCAATTGATAAAATTTGGAATGCTCAAATTTATAGTAAACTTAAGTCTGGCATGGGTTATAATACAGTGCCTCCACCACTAAGAGGTGTTCCATCACCTCCAGGTATAGATTTAGCTCATACAGGTTTAGAAGACTTTCAGGAACCTATTCTTGAATATGGTCCTCCCAAAACTGTGAAAAGTGTTGAAGAAGTTAAGCTTGATAATGATGTTTTTGAAAGTGCTAGTGACACATCAGTTGTTGATGAGAATGTTAAAAAGAATATAGAGGCTTCTATCCCAAAAGTTGTTAATACTGTTACAGAGGAACCTAGGAAACAAACTAATAAACCTAGATCAACTGTAAGGTATGCTGAGATGTATAGGAACAAGCCTACAGCTCCTAGGGGTAACCAGAGGAGTTGGAATCATGTTAAATCTCAACAACTAGGTAGTGATTTTGTGATGAACAATAAAGCATGATATATTTGTGGTAGTTTTGATCATTTACATGCTTATTGCGACTATCATGTTGGGAGAAGGGAAGTCCATGGGAATAAAAGGGTGGAGTCTAACAGGCTTCAAAACAATGTACACCCTAATCCACATAGCAACATGATCCCAAGAGTAGTTCAACTAAGAATTGGCCTCAAATCTTTTGCCACTGCAAAAACTGTTAACACTGCTCACCCTAAGTCACCTGTTAAAAGTGGAAAGTCCAAAACAACTTTTGCATAATCTGCACAAACAAGGAAAAGAACTTTTCAAAATAAAAGAGTTCAATATAACCAACAGTGGGTACCTAAAACCAAACCAGCAGTTTCCACTGCTCATTTAAAAGTTCCCACTGCAAGGGTTGTAAACAAGAAAAGGGGGGACATGGGCAATGTTGTGAAGGCCTCAGCACGTTGGGAATGGAAACCTAAAGGAATTACCTAATCAACCAATCCCAATGGTGTATCAATGACCTTTGATAGATTCAACTATATTGATACACGAGGCAGATCCAAGTCAATCATGGCTTGGGTCCCCAAAAGAAACCAACTCTTTACTTTTATGTGCAGGAACATCCAAGGACAAAAAGATCAGATCAAGGCTACACAGATAGTGGATGTTCAAGGTACATGACTGGCAACAAGTCCTATCTCTCAGATTTTGAACATTATGATGGACAGTATGTCAGCTTTGGAGGTGGAGTTAATGGAAAAGTTGCTGGTAAAGGAGTAATCAAAACTGGTAACTTGGACTTTGAACCTGTGTACTATGTAAAAGAGCTTAAGTATAATCTTTTTAGTGTGTCACAAATGTGTGACAAGAAGAACAATGTTCTTTTTACCAAAGACATGTGCTTTGTTCTCTCTAAGGATTTTAAGATGCCTGATGAAAGTCAGATTCTTCTTAAAATTCCTAGAAAAAGCAACCTATATAGCTTTGATATAAACAACATTGTTGCTAAAGATGATTATGCTTGCTTGCTTGCAAAGGCCACAGTGGATGAATCCATGTTATGGCATAGAAGACTTGGTCATGTTAACTTCAAAACCATTAATAAAATTGTCAAAGATGGTTTGGTGAGAGGCTTACCTCAGAAAATATTTGAAAATGATCAAACCTGTGTGGCTTGCCTTAAAGGAAAACAACACAGAGCTTCATGCAGGTCAAAGTTGGTTAACTCTATTGCTCACCCACTTCAAATGTTACATATGGACTTATTTGGTCCTACATCCGTGAGCAGCTTGAATCTAAATAAATATTGTCTTGTAGTGACTGATGATTTTAGCAGGTTTACATGGGTTTTCTTTCTTAGAACCAAGGATGAAACAACTGGCATCCTTAAGGTCTTTATCACAAAAGTTGAAAACCAATATGATATGAAAGTAAAAATCATTAGGTGTGACAATGGGACCGAATTTAAGAATAGAGTTATGGATGATTTTTGTAGAGATAAAGGTATTAAAAGAGAATTTAGTGTTGCTAGAACTCCTCAACAAAATGGTGTTGCTGAGAGGAGGAACAGGACACTTATAGAGGCTGCTAGAACCATGTTGGCAGATTCAAAATTGCCAATCACTTTTTGGGCTGAAGCAGTTAACACTGCATGTTATGTGCAAAACAGGGTTTTAGTGGTAAAAACAAAGAACAAGAAACCTTATGAGTTATTTAGGGTTAGACCACCTATCCTTGACTTCATGAGACCATTTGGATGTCATGTATCTATTCTCAATACCATAGATTATCTGGGCAAGTTTGAAGAGAAATCTGATGAAGGGTATTTTGTTGGGTATTCCATGGTCAGCAAAGCTTTTAGAGTATTCAACTTAAGAACCCAAAAGATTGAAGAGAATCTGCATGTTGAGTTCCTGGAAAACAAAGTAAATCTCAAAGGAACTGGTCCAGAAAGGCTGTTTGATCTTGATACTCTAACCAATACTATGAATTATGTGCCTATCTCTACAGGTACATCTTCTTTTGATTTTGCAGGATCAGAAGAGTTTCTTGATGATGATGAACCAATCAAGGATCATGCAGATGATCAAGATGAATTCAGTCTGCCACTTTGGGACTATGCAGATAATGATGATATACCAAAGACTGGAGATGCTCAACCTTTTAATGATTTTGGAAATGAAGGAAGTAGCAACTTGAATGCTGAAAATTCTAAAAGCAGTGGAAATTCAGATTCCACTGCTAGGCTAGAAGTTTCCACTGCAACACCAGAAGTGGAAATTACAACTCTAGTTACAGAGGAAGCTCAAGCCAATGATGTTGAAATCTCAAATATGCCAAGTGAGATTGTAGTTCCTCAGACTCCCCACACTTCTATTCATAAATCACATCCTCTTGAGAATGTGATTGGGTATGTCCATTCACCTGTGAAGACTAGAAGACAAACAAGGCTGCCTGATATTCATGGATTCATTAGTGAAATACATGAATCTAAGACTCATGAAGGCAAGAATGAATGTCCTTTTATGTGTTTTCTGTCTCAAATGGAGCCAAAGAATGTTTACAAGGCGCTTGGAGATGAAAGTTGGGTGGAAGCAATGCAAGAAAAGTTGCTCCAATTCAAGCTTCAAAAGGTTTGGGTGCTTTGTGATTTGCCTTCTGGCAAGAAGGTAATAGGTACTAAATGGGTGTTCAGAAACAAGAAGGATGAAAGAGGAATTGTTATTAGAAACAAAGCTAGGCTTGTGGCTCAAGGATACACTCAAGAGGAGGGTATTGACAATGAAGAAGTGTTTGCCCCAGTTGCACGAATTGAAGCAATCAGGCTGTTCTTGGCCTATGCATCCTTTTTGGGCTTTAAAGTCTATCAAATGGATGTAAAGAGTGCATTTCTATATGGGCAGATTGATGAGGAGGTATATGTTTCTCAACCTCCAGGCTTTGAAGACCCTGACTATCCTAATAAAGTGTACAGGGTGGTTAAAGCTTTGTATGGCTTGCATCAGGCACCAAGGAAATGGTATGAAACCTTAACTACTTATCTTTTTGATAATGGGTTTCATAGAGGCAGAGTGGATCAAACTTTGTTCATCAAGAAAGACAAGAATGATATCTTGTTAGTTCAAGTATATGTTGATGATATCATTTTTGGGTCTACCAAGCCAGAGATGTGCAAAGAATTTGAGAAGCTAATGAAGGAAGAATTCAAGATGAGTTCTATGGGTGAACTCACATTCTTTTTGCGACTTCAAGTACAACAAAGGCCAGATGGTATTTTCATCAATCAAGATAAATATGTGGCTGAGATACTAAGGAAGTTCAAGTTCACTGATGCAAAGTCATCCAGCACCCCTGCAGATAAGACTACACATCAACTCTTGAAGGAAAATAGTGGTGAAGCAGTTGATGTACACATGTATAGGTCTATGATTGGTTCTTTGATGTATCTTACATCATCTAGACCAGATATTATGTTTGCAGTGTGTGCATGTGCAAGGTTTCAAGTCACTCTCAAGTTCTCTCACTTGACTGCTGTGAAGAAGATTTTCAAATATCTTAAAGCATTTCCTACTCTAGGATTGTGGTACTCTAGAGATTCTCCTCTAGATTTGGTTACTTAGTCAGATAGTGACTATGCTGGAGCTAGTTTGGATAGAAAATCTACAACAGGTGGATGCTAATTTCTTGGCAACAGATTAGTGTCATGGCAGTGTAAGAAACAAACTATGGTGGCTAATTCATCAACTGAGGCAGAGTATGTGGCTGCTGCAAGTTGTTGTGCTCAAGTTCTATGGCTACAGAATCAACTTTTGGACTATGGGTACAATTTCATGAATAGCATCATTCATATTGACAATAGCAGTACCATTTGCATTATTAAGAATCCAGTTCAACACACAAAGACTAAACATATTGAAATTAGATACCATTTCATAAGAGACTGTTATGAAAAAGGACTAATTCAAGTTGTCAAAATCGATACTGATGACAACTATGCTGATTTATTAACAAAAGGACTTGATGTGGGTAGATTTCAATACTTGGTAACAAGTATTGGAATGCTAAATCCATAAACTTTTTTTGTCTAATGGTGTTGAGTGGAAGTCTCTGGGTACTAAAATTGTTGTATAAGTTTGCATATGTGTTTGTGCTTGTGTTTTTGCTTGTTCAATAACTTTTATGCAGCATAGCTGGGAGTTGATCTTAAAAGGTGTATAAATGAGATACACAACAAATGGTTATTGATTCACCATGTCTAACCCACATAAGAATCAACTAGTCCATAGAAAACGGCTCATGGTAAAGACATATCAAATCCGTTGATAGCTGGTAGTTTGCTAAAAACTATGATAAAGGGCAGTTAAATTTTTAAATGTTTTTCTTTACCACTACTCTTTGAAAATCTTTGTGAAAAATTTCCACAGCTAGTTCACAGTTTCCACTGACAGTGTTATTTTTACCACTGTTGTTCTAGCCGTTACAACTGATTGTGTCTGTAACTAAATTTTTACTAGCCGTTGAGAGTTAATTACTTTCCATATATAAATAGGGTAAATTTTTAGAAGATTATCTACTTTCCTACTTATAATTTATCTTTTTAAGATAAATATTTTCCTTAGATAATCTTTCTTGCGCAAAACTCTAAAACCCTAACTCTTTATATATTTTCTCTCAATTGGCGAGTTCTTTATACAATTCATACTGACACAATCTATTTTTCACCAAAAGATTCTATGGCACTTATCACTTTTGCAGATGAGCACAACCAAGTGGCCTACTTACAAAAGTCAAACGAGAAGAGTGGCCTTGTTTTTCACCAGATTGTGGACTTTCTTAATACTACCCATATAAGGTATTCTTTACTTTTAAATCCCACAATCTATATCTCTCAAATCAAACAGTTTTGGACTTCTGCTCAGTCCATAACCATTGAAACTAGAGATACACATGAAACAGTGGATGCTCTTAGAGCCACTGTGGATGGGGTAACAATTGATGTTACTGAGGCATCCTTGAGGAGAATTCTCCAATTGGATGATCTCAATGGTATCATCACATTACCCATGCCAGAAATTCATACACATCTTTCATCCATGGGGTATGATACCACTGATAAAAAGGCTACGTTCAAAAAGAGTGGTTTTTGTCCCCATTGGAGATTTTTGATACATACTCTTTTGCATTGCCTAAGTCCTAAGAAAACCTCTTATGAACAATTCAGTTCAACCATGGCTTACCCTTTGGTTTGTCTAGCTTTAGATAGGACTTTTAACTAGTCAAAATATATTTTTCAAAGTATGCAAGGCAATGTAAAGAATTCAACAAAAAATTTGATGTATCCAAGGTTTGTGCAAGCAGTGCTAAATGAGTTTCAACTGCAACCCCATACTAATGTTTATAAAATCCGTTACCTCAAGCCTAAAGTTTTTCAAAACATGAACAAAGATGGCAATATGATTTTTACACCTCTTTTTCCTCAAATTCTTGCAAAGATTTAACCAGAACAAAACTCACCCATAATCTCTATTCCAAACATTTATTATACTCCACCTGTTTCTAGGGAGGAATTTGAGCCATTGCCCCATGATTCACCTCTCCCAACAGGTCACACAGTTGGAAGTGATGAGGGATGTGGGCAACAATTGGAATTGATGGTTTTGTGTACAAAATTAGACAAGCAGGTTGAATCTCTACAAAAGGACCTGGCACATGTAAAGAAGCAACATGCCAAGGACATTACACACTTGCAAGAGGAGATTCAGACCTTGAAAGAAGAGTTGCAGGGGTTAAAAAGGAAGAAGAAAACTGCAAAGCTAGTGATATCATCTTCATCCTCACCTAATGATGGTGATTCAGCTGATTTTGATAAAGATTTGGGAAATTCTCCCAAACAGGTGAGGAAAACAGATGCTGGAACTCAGGGGAGGAGAATTGATTTTGAAGATGAAGGTGTTTCTAGTAAAGGTGCAGAGGGAGCTGATACTCAAGAAGAGCAATTGGATCAAGACATTTTTAGTACTGCAACTGATGACTTTACCACTGATCCAATTTCCATTGCAGAGCCAAATATTCCCACTGCTGGACATGATATTGCACTACAAGTGAAGAAATTGATAAACTAAAGAAAGAAAAAGGTAAAGTTGTTATGCAAAGCAAGGAGCAAACAAGAAGAAAGGTTTCAAAGAAAGTACAAATTCAGATTGCTTATGATGCTAAAGTTGCAAGAAAGATTAATGAAGAAGAAGTTGCTAAAAAGAAAAAGCTTGAAGAAATGGAGATTGCAAGCGTTATGGAGGCTAAAAGGCTGGATAGAATGGAAGATCCAATAGAAGATTCACTTTCCACTATTCCACCTACAATATTAAGAGAGAAGACTCCAGAGTTCAGCTATGTACCTACTGAAGAAGAAATTAAGTTCTTGATTGCAAATGATCCAGTGATCAAGTAGAAAGCAATTGACCTAGTGGCTGATAAGTCTTTAACTGAAGATCAAAGAACATCACAGTTAAAGGACTTTATTCAGATGAAGAATAATCAAGCACTTCAAGATGCTATTGTTTCAGTCAAAAAGGGCCAAAAGAAACCAAGACAACCAACAAAGGCACAGGTGATTTCAATGATGAAAGATTATTGTTGCAAGGTTGGTGGTTGGAAGAGACATCAATTCAAAGGAATGCCAGATGATAAAGTTGAAAGTATCTACTACAGAGTTCAAAGACAAGATAAAGACTTTATTCTAATGGACTCTGAAGAAGAAGCAAGAAGGTATCCTAATTTGAAGAGAAAGGCCAAACATAGTGAATCTCAGACATCTAAGAAGACAAGGTTTGCTGAAGAACAAGAAGTTCCAACTGAGAAGTTCACTGAAGAACAATTGACTGAGATGATTGTTATAGAAGAAGAAGATTTTTACCCTGAACCACTGCAAGTCAGACATCCTATCATTGACTGGGAAGTTTTTACTGCTAGCAATTTTGCTCCAATATGGAAGATTACAAGGCTAGGTGGTGAAACTTCGTCATTTATTCAGTTTGAAGATCTCATCAAAGCTTTTAACAGAGATGATCTTGATACACTATGGAAGTTAGTTCAAGAAAGGTTTGATGCTGAAGATCTCAAAGATATGAAGGAGATGCAGTTATGGGTTATTCTTAGAAGGCTCTATGAACCAGATGTTAATGATGATTTCTGGAAATTCTCATGTTCATGTCCTGGTACTAAATGTTTCTACTATGATTCATGTGAAGTTCATCATGTTTCTACAGCAAATGGAGTAGATGCATTTATGCTTGCTGAAAAAGAATATCCACTTAGAGCTGGAACTCTTACTGTGATGCTGTGTACTACTATAAGAGTTCATGAAGATAGTGAGAAAGTCAGAGCATTGTTACACAGGCTTCAAGATCAATGTTCAAGAGCTATTCAAGCATTGAGTAGAAGATGAAGTGTTTGAAAGAATTCCCCAAATCCTTGCAGATAAAGAAGATTGAAGAAACTTATTGATTTGCAGAGAAATCATAAGTTTAGGGGAGGATTGTTGGGAATAATACTAACAGTTACCACTGATAGTCTTGTGGTTAACACTGCTGATGTTTACACTAGCAGTGGAAACTCATTACCACTGCCAGTACAAATATTACCACTGCTATTACATAATTGTTAAGTAAACGTGTATTGATAAGTATAGAAAAGATCTTGTGTATATTATATATTTTTAGGTTTATACTTATCTTGTAAAGGACTCCTTGTGCTATAAAAGGAGATCCTAGGTCATTGCTAAGGATACGTATTATTCATATTAGCTTCAAGGTGTAACCCTAGTGATAAGCAAGATCACTCATATTATTTCTTGATAATATTGGAGCTTTATGTTTATTGTTCTTGTTTACTTACATCTGTCTTCTAAGTATTACTAAGTATATTTCGCGTGTTTAATAATATAACTCAAAATATCACTAACACAAGGTGTGTGTTTAGATCCATCATACCGAACCAAGGGTGGCTACCAATAAACTATGCATGCATACACTTTGAAATAATTGTACGAAAGTAAAGTAAACGCAAACAAAACAATTAAGGAATCATAACTAGGCCAGCACCAAGAGGTGCTTAGCCGCTCATATTAATCATGCAAACCAATTCAATATTCAAAGGTACGAAATACATGAATTGAAAGTAAAAGAAATATAAAACGCTAATGCTTATCGTAGGGGAGTGATTTCTCCCTTTGGAGACAGCTCCGTAAGCTCCTTTAGACCTGCCTTGAGCTTTTTCCCACGTTCTATGAGTGTTGTGTATGGAATGGGATGAATAGAAATGCTGGAATTTGTTGGGTATTTATAGGCCAGATCTGGGTTACGGCGTAACCAATATAGGAGTTACGCCGTAACCTTCTATTTCTTCGTATTTTGCACTAGATCTGCTGGTTACGGCGTAACCTTATGAGTGGTTACGCCGTAGTCTTCAATAAACTCGGTTACGTCATAGTAGATGCAATAGTTACGGCGTAAGTATCAGCGGCGTGGAACCTCATTTGACCTAATATAGTTACGTCGTAACCTTTGGGAAGAGTTACGCCGTAACCTTCTGATAAGTTAGTTTTCTGAGTCACGCAATAGTTACGACATAATGTGAGAGACGAGTTACGCCGTAACTTCTTCAAAGTAGCATACTGTGATGAATCTTTAGATATTTCTCCAATTCCGCGTCTCTTTAGCTCCAATACTCGTAATATACCTGAAAGTGGAAAACAATGGAAAACAAGCGTAAATCCATATAAATGATATAAATTACAAGCATTATCGAGGGAAATTGACACTTAATATTCAGGACTATTTGATGTTATCAAATATCCCCCCACTTGAACTCTACTTTCCCTCAAGTAGACTTTATTAGAAATATTCCTAAAAAGATATTTCCCATAACCTGGAAAATATAAGTTTACAAATCCCTTATGCTAGAATAAAACAAAGCCGAACACCTCACGAAAGGGGAACAAAACACTCAAATCTCTCAACTATTCTAAGTGTCAATTTCGGGGTGATCACTCAATCGCACAGTCATAGCAGGTATTCTATCATAAGCTTGGCGGTTACACAAATCTCCACCACTAGAGTTAAGGGCTAAACAATTCTAGAAGGCAATATGGGTACACACGACAAAGGTTAAGGGGTGACTCATCATTACTAACATGTCATGGCGAAGTGGACAAAATCAATGATACATGGCCAAATCCATGGCCAAGACACCAAAGATTGCTCGTTGCATTACCTAGACACGCTTCATGACTAAAGGGTAGGATAAGACATGGGATATATAAATGGTGTAAAATAAAAAACAAGCAGGTAGTCTAGATCTATAACCAAGTCATCACCACTTACCGTCCGCCCAAAGTTCAAGCTTTGAAGTCAAGAAACCGGATCATGAAATATAAGGTAGATGTGTCATTAGAGGACGTCGTGATGGGCACATTACCTTTTCTCCAATTGTTGGCCTAACTACCAACTCCAATCTTCAAATGTGACTGAGGTGGCCTCCTCGATACTAAATCAATAAAGGTCATACTACAGTGCTTATAACATCGCACTTTAGAATATCATAACAACTGTTTTTTTTCTTTTTTCGAATCACCTTTTTTTTTCAACATAACAATAAATAACATAACATAATATCCCCCCACTTGAGATGAACAATGGGAATTCGGGGGGTCTTCGATGATCTTCAGAAATGTTGTCGATGAAAGCGTGATTTCTGAACCTTTCCACTCGAACCTTGAACTTAGGCAAATGATGACTTCCCATCACAAATAAAGACTACAGGGTAGGCTAAGGTGTATAGGTGTATCGAAACAATATATTGGGTAAAAAAATGAAAGGAATGGCTTAGAAGGGTGTATCTATCTTGCACTAAAGATGAGTGCAACAAAAGGGTTTCACATGGGGGTCGAGAAGTCGAGGTGACTAATCGATAGACACACAATTGTAGGCTGTTTGGGTGATAATCCTATAATATTGCCTTCTAAAACTGAAAAGTCCAAATACATCGAGCTAACTCAACATACCTCGTCTACGGTCTCGAAATGATGCAAAGGCTAAGTTCTAAAGTTTACAAGCTACCGGCACACTCATAATTTGGTGGATTTGGGGTAAAATATTGGAAATGGATAAGGCTAATCTCACCATATAATATCAAGGGTTGTATGTGCTCGGCTAAGGTCTAATCTAGTTAGGTTAAGAAAAACATGTCAAAATTTTAAAAATGGCATAATTTTTCAAAATAAACTGGAAAAATGAGGGCGAAATAATGTTCAAGATATAATTCTACTCCCGTCCCCCACTTGAATTGTACAAAGTCCCTTTTGTACTAAGCATTAAATAAAGGTGAAGAGAAAAGTAGAATTAGAGCGAGAACTTCCCTGAAATTTGCTCCATAAAGAAGGAAGGCCCACAAAAAAAAGACGTGCCTTCGTATAAGCATCATGAACAAACTTCAATCCCTGAAATCACACTACCGACAAGCATAATTCTAAAAAGACCAAATGAAAAATTAAAAATGAAAAACAAACCTACTCACTTTCGTAGGAATGACGGTTGCATTTAGCATATGCAACAAGCCTTTTAAACCACTTGGTGTCCCAAGTGGACGAGTGAAGTCTCGTGAGGGTTTACAGGGAACACACCCAAAAAGTTCATTTAAAATACTAATACAAGGTTATTGTGTTTTAAAATGAAAGAATTAAAGCATAGGAATGTTACGTCGTAACTCTTTTGAGGGAGTTACGCCGTAACTGGCAAAACCTGACATAAGTTGCGAGTGGTTACGGCGTAACCACAGAGATGGTATTACGCTGTAATTGGTAATGCGTCAAGAATTCTGCTGCTAAAAGGGTAGTTACGGCGTAATCACGTAGATGAGTTACGCCGTAACTCTGGCCAGATCAGCTAACTGCAGCAGCAATTACTTCCTCGTTTCCTGAAAAATTGTTAGAAAACACAAAACCCTACAGAAATGGATATAAAACAAAAGAAAGGGATAACTCGGGTTGTTTCCCGAAAGAGCACTTTTCTTTACTTACGATTCTTTAAGTTAGACTCAGAGCAGCAGGGCTACCAGTGCTTGTTGGTCATTTCATGGATATGGCAATCTCCACGCTGGATCCAACTTACCAAATTCTCGTCTCGTTTGTAGTCGTCCCTCAATTCTAAACAGCCCGAGTAAAAACTCTTGTTTTTCTGGTAAGGGTGTTCAATGCCTTTTTCTTTGTCCTCCTCACTGATACCGAGTAGTGGTTGGGCTTGGCTCAACTGCCTCCTTGTCTAATTTTTAAAGTTATTGATCGTTCTCGGCATTTTAAAAATAGTCTTATCATCGTTAATCTTCAACCATACTAACCCTTCTTTTTCATTTTTATCTAAACCTGACATTTCCTGAAAGGGCTTTCCTAAAATTACTCCCGTAAGTCCATCTTCCACAAATTCACTTACGTCGTCTAAAACCATAAAGTCCACCAAAAATGAATGAGTTCCAACGAAGACATGGATGTTAGTTGCAAACCCAAGAAAGTTATTCCCCTTATATTCTAACTCTTTCTTCATAACTCGGTTGTAGCATTCTTTTGACATGATATTGACTGGGGAAGTAGTGTCAATAAATGGGTGGAAGTCAATGATCCCGATTTTGCATGAGATCTTGAGATAATAAGGGTTTCTACGATGTATGCGGGTTCCTACCTCATGAAATCTAGGTTGATTGGGTTGCGAAAAAGCCTTAACAAAGTTATCATGCCAATGGGCCATCTCGACGTCACTTGAGAGGTCTTCAGCACTTAATCCTAAGTTATCCTCTTCCTCAAAATTGACAAAAACATCAAAATCTCTCCCCGAATCAACCTCTCCAGGATCCGGGGGGTCGCTAAGAAATTCTTCTAAAGCTTTACCAAAACGCCTCTGGTCAATTGCACATACCTTTTTCGGGGTAGACAAATGTTCATTAGGTCTGAAAGTAGCAATTTCTCCATTAGCTTCAAGAGTCAACTTTCCAGCAAAGACATCCACCTTAGTAAGGGCAGTGGCAAGCATAGGCCTACCTAAAATGACTGGTATTCTGTTGTCTTCTGGAATGTCAAGAATCACAAAATCTACTGGGAAAAGGAATATCTTAATCTTCAACAACACATTTTCAATGATGCCCACGGCGATTGCATAGATCGATCTGCCATTTCAATTTTCATCTTGGCCGGCTTTAAGTTACCAATCCCCATACGCAAAAACATCGAACGAGGCATTATGCTAATACTTGCTCCAAGATCAGCTAGGGCATTACACATGTTTAGACTCCCGATCAAGCAAGGGAGAGTGAAACATCCTGGATCTTTTTCCTTTTGTGGTAGCTCGTTCCTTAAAACTGCTGAACATCTTTCGTTGAGGTGAATTGTCTCATCAATGCTTAATTCCTGAGCAATATCATCATGATTAGTATTAATAGAATTATTGATAGGTAAGTTTACCGGTAAAGTTTGGTCCAGAAGTGACTGTCTTTCCATGCTGATTCGTCGCTTAACTTTTTCCGAAAAGGTCAAAGGTTCTTCAAGGATAGTTTCTACAGTATGGACAACTTCCTCCTCCCGAGCTGCTAGATAAACAGAGATGGCTTCTGAACATGAACTAACACTCTTCTCCAATCTCTTATCCACGAATGTTCTCATCAATTTTTCAATCCTATCATCTCGTTCTCTTGATTCCTTGATGTGGTCAAGAATTTTTCTCTCAAGATCGCTCCCGGTTCCGGTCCCAAACACGCTCTTAACCCTCTCGACCCTGCATGCTTCAGCTTCTCTTTCTAACCTTCGTTTTTCAAAAATTTCCCCATAATTGTATTCTTGCCTTGTTATCGTCTTCATTACTTTATGATCGAAATTGTCTCTCGGTCCGTACCCTATATCCATGTGCCACTTGTAGCAATGTTCAAAAATCCGTTGAATACATTCCAGGGCCTGGTCAGGAGTCATGCTAGGAATAGGTCTCGGTGAATCGAGAAGTTCTCGTGTTGGCGCATTAATCCCACGATAGAAGACGTAGACGATCTGATGTTTGTTTAAATCATGGGTAGGGCATCGATAGAGTAGCTCATTAAATATTTCCCATGCTTGGTAAAGAGTTTCTTCTCCAACCTGAATGAATTGATAGATTTTCCCCAGAAGCTTGGCCATTTTTGAAGGAGGGCAAAATTGTAGGACGAATTCTTTTCTAAGTTTATCCCATGCTCCTTTACAGTCGTTAGGGAGTTTGTTATACCATCTTTTCGCTATCCCAGTAAGAGTCATAGGAAAAATCCTCGCAGTGACTGAATAGCTTGGAGTACCTCTGAAGTTGAAAAGGGAGGATAAGTGGGGAACTTCTTCTACGTGATCCTGAACGTCCTCTTCTTTGTCTCCAGAAAACTCAAGTTCGTGTAACTCTCGAATAATATGATCTGGAATAGAGTATTTTTCAGTGTGAGAATCCTGTGAGAAGCTTCGTTGGCAGTTCTCATTTGGTCGCTCCAAATACTGCTCCATAGTTAGGTCATCGATATTATTTTCATTGATGATCTCCGGTTCTGCGTCAGACTGGTCTGATTGGTAAAATGAGAAGATGTTGTGAATAGGAACCGGAGAGTAGACTTTCCTTCTTTGAAATTGCTTCTCCAGCTTGTCGAATAGGGTAGCCAGAAAAGGCCTCGAGCTGCGAGTCTTGTATCCTGACATTATAAGAAAGAAAATTAAAAACAGACTTAATATGAAATCCTAAAATAGCTCCCAGCGGCGCAAAAAACTTGATGCGGTTTTACTGACCAGGTCTTAATGTTTATAATGTCTCATTATACCTATGGTCTACCCTAGTGCACTAACGGGCAGTGTACCCGGTCGTGTGTAGTGTAGTAAATGGTAAAGCCGAGGTCATCCCAAGAGCTATGTGTGTTGGATTATTACGAAGTCTAGGTGTCACAGATTAATAATAGTTTCGATAGGGATTTAATTAATTAAACTACTAATAAAGCAAATAAAAGCAAATAAAGGATAAAGGGAAATCAATAGAGGAGAGTGGTGCTAACCTAGTTAATCCTCGTAGCTAATTATGTATACGTCTACTTACTTCCAATTACTTCAGGTGGGGTCAAAGTCGAGAGGACATCATTTGGTCAATTCGCCCTAACCTATCAGCAAAGATGCCACCACAGGAGAAGTCAGGTGTCCCCTCATAAGTTATGTTGTTCCTGGTCCCCTAAGCCAAGTCATTAAGTACCGCTACATGCTAGATTTATAATAGTGAATGCCCGACCGTTAGGAACTTAGACACGTACCCCCTAATTCTTAAGTTCATCCAAACGATAGGTGATTAGTTGGTTAAATCACACAAGTAGAAAGGGTCGTCAGTTGGTCATATCTTACCCTTCCCGTCTCAGTCCACTCACCTAGGGTCAGTTGGTCATATCTCATAGGCAATTGGCCTCTACCACCATTCAAAACTACCGAACCAAGGGTGGCTACCAATAAACTATGCATGCATACACTTAGAAATAATTGTATGAAAGTAAAGTAAACACAAACAAAACAATTAAGTAATCATAACTAGGCCAGCACCAAGAGGTGCTTAGCCGCTCATATTAATCATGCAAACCATTTCAATATTCAAAGGTACGAAATACATGAATTGAAAGTAAAAGAAATATGAAACGCTAATGCTTATCGTAGGGGAGTGATTTCTCCCTTGGAGACAGCTCCGTATGCTCCTCTAGACCTGCCTTGAGCTTTTTCCCACGTTCTCTGAGTGTTGTGTGTGGAATGGGATGAATAGAAATGCTGGAATTTGTGGGGTATTTATAGGCCAGATCTGGGTTACGGCGTAACGAATATAGGAGTTACGCCTTAACCTTCTATTTCTTCGTATTTTGCACTAGATCTGCTGGTTACGGCGTAACCTTTTGAGTGGTTACGCCGTAGTCTTCAATAAACTTGGTTACGTCGTAGTAGATGCAATAGTTACGGCTTAAGTATCAGCGGCGTGGAACCTCATTTGACCTAATATAGTTACGTCGTAAACTTTGGGAAGAGTTACGCCGTAACCTTCTGATAAGTTGGTTTTCTGAGTCACGCAATAGTTACGGCGTAATGTGAGAGACGAGTTACGCCGTAACTTCTTCAAAGTAGCATACTGTGATGAATCTTTAGATATTTCTCCAATTCCGCGTCTCTTTATCTCCAATGCTCGTAATTTACCTGAAAGTGGAAAACAATGGAAAACAAGCGTAAATCCATATAAATGATATAAATTACAAGCATTATCGGGGGAAATTGACACTTAATATTTAGGACTATTTGATGTTATCACTTTAGTGGCAATTTATGGTTAGTGTCACCACTGTACACGATAATTGTGGCACAAAAATAGGCATGTTATTAAAAGTGCATATAATTTGTGATACACCAAAATATTATGCCATTAAAAGTTATTAGTTTCCTTTATTTGTTTTTGGTATCTGTCACTGATTACCACTAAAAAAACACGCGGCCTTTTGACTGAAAAATAAATTAAATTGGCGGACATTTTTTTATTAATTCCCTTTCCCTCCAATTATAGTGAGTATATATCCGTAAATCACATCTAAAACTCTCAATCACTGATCCTAACAACAGAGTTCACTCGATCACCATCTTTTATCTTTCGGTCAGGTAATTGAATAAAAATCTGTAACTACCTTTTGTTTGATTAAATCCATTGATGATTTAATTTGATTGTTAATCATTCTATTCTTTAATTATTATTGGTGTTTTTTGGGTAATTTTGCTTCAATTTTATACCACACAAAAATGGATTTTGAATAAATATATGTTTTTTAAAGGTTTGCATTGTTGAGAGTTTGTTGATTATATCATTTAATTTCTTATCTTCTTCGTAGTTGGGTTATGTTGTGTTGCTGCATTCAAGTCTAAGTTGCATAAAGTTAGTATTATATATGAGTCACCATTAGGTAATCTAAACACCCAAAATATGCAAAATTGAAAATTCATAGTTGGGTTTTAATGTGATATTTGAACAAAAGGTCAAATGAGTTTCTGATTAGTACTTTGGTGTTAGTCAAAATTGTTTCCATTAAAACAAAAAGCATCAATTCACACATTTGTTTCGTGTAGTTCACTTTAGGTAATTTAGTAATGGACAAATCGTGGATGTATAATACACGAAGGTCAAGTAGATCTTTTGTGAGTGGTGTAGAAAGTTTTTTAGATTTTGTGTTTGAGAGGTCGTCAAATAGTGAAGGGAATATATTGTGTCCATGTTCACGATGTGTAAACATTTTTCATCACATAAGAGATGATGTGTTTGATCACCTAGTGTGTTGGGGATTCCGGAAAGGTTACTCAGTTTGGAATATTCATGGTGAATGTTCGACGACATCATTATCAAGTGGGCTAAATGATGAAGAAGAGGAGATATTTGACCATGCTATGAATGGATTGTTAAATGATATTTTCCATCCAACCCCGCTACAACAAAGTATTGGTAGTGGTCTGATTGGTGAAGGAGATGTACAAATGAGTGAATCTAAGTTGAACACTGGTCCAGGGGAAAGTAATGGTAGAAAGAAGTTTCACAATCTACTTAAGGATGCTGAAGAAAAGGTGTATTCAAAGTCTAAGTATTCCAAGCTATCGTGTTTAGTGCATCTTTATCATATTAAGTGTCTTAATGGCTGGAGAAACAAATCATTCTCAATGTTGTTGGACTTTTTGAGAGATTTGTTACCTGAAGGAAATCTGTTGCCTAAAACAACCTATCAAGTGAAAAAAATATTGGAAAATTTAGGATTAAGTTATGAAAAGTTACATTGTTGCCCTAACGGTTGTATGTTGTTTTGGGGGGATGAGGATAAGAAAAAGCAGACAAGTGTTCTATTTGCAACGCGTCTAGATGGAAAGTGGCCGAAGGTAACTCACAAGCTGAAATGAGTCTAACTAAAATACTACGCGTTATTATTCACATTTCTAATGGTGAAACATGTTATTTCTATGCAGGCATCAATACAAGTTGTTGCAAATGACTCAACTAGTACCCAAGGTATTCAAGAAGATGATTGGACAAATGACGACTTATCCAAAGTTAAGGGTCCAGAGAAAAGAGGATATGTTCGATGCGTAGGAAAGATGATTTCTCTTAGAAATAATGGTGCCTCATCATCTACAAGGTCACAAACCGTTGAACAATGATTGGCTCAAATAGAAGATGTTTTATACACCCTTGTAAACCTTTTGAAGGACCCGACCGCAAATTCTAATATTTCTATTGTACTTTTCTATAGTAATTTTAATTTTACAATCTTTATAGATTCTTGATAACTTTTCTCCGAGTCAGAACAACTCCACTAATAGAAATCAAGAATCATCAAATCATGGATCTTCTGTTGCAGATCAAAACATTTGTAAAGACTAACTTTTTTTGTTTAAATATGGCTAAGTAACATTAGTTCACCGCTAAGATTTTGTTTCTTTTTACTCAGGTACTCTAACAAATCTTTCTTGAGTATACTTTTCACAGGTACACTTCCTATTCACCCATTGAAAGTTCTTTACTTATTGACACTTTTCTTGATACAAATTAGAAAGTTTGTTACATATTCTGGTTATATCAAAGAACAACGGATATCTTGTATGTTCATGGAGATGTTTTGTTACTTCATCTTGAATATTAGTTCTTACAATTTGTTTTTGTTGGCTTACAGAATCTTGGGGTGTCAAGGGTCAAGAGTTATCACAATGCTTGCTACCTTTGATGAAGTCTCAATAAAGTTGGTACTTATAGGTGTCTTTTATGATATTAAGTTGGAGATTTACACTCAGTTTGGTTTTTTCATTGGATGTTCATTGATTGCTTTGTATTTGTGGATATTTTTATTTTAATAATATAAAAACTTTGTTAAATGGCAACTGCATTCTTGTTATAATATGAATTGTTAGTTTCTTTCTTCATGAAATTTAGTAATTGAGAATTTCTAATACATTGTGCAAGAATTTGAAAATATCGATGGCACAAACCAATATTGTAACAAATCTTAGTGGCAAATTTTATGTCACTAAAGCCATCTTAGTTTGTGATCATAGTAAGAGTATAATGACACAAAGTAAATGTCACAAAATCCTTAAATCTTTGTGTGATAGATAATTATGTGCCACTAAAGCTAGAATTGTCAATAGCAACAAAACGTAAAAGTGCCACTAAAACCCATAAGGTATGCAACAACAAAAGTATAAAGTGCCACTAAAACCATTTAGTGGCAACGATATTAGTGACACTTTTTTTTCCTGCCACCGATTCCCCATTAGGTCTTTAGTGACACTAATTTTGCTTTTAGTGACACTTTTTTTGTGCCACTAAATGGCCCTTTTTTTGTAGTGCATGTTCTATTTACCTTTTCTCAACCCCGATCTACAAGATTTAATGAAACCCCTAGAATCACGAATCGTTTTTGTAAGATTTGGAGGTGTTAACGAAGGCTTCTATAGGAGATATATATATATATGGATGGAAAGAAGAAAAAGAGATCTACAAGATGGTGGTGGAGGTGTAATTTCACTCGCCGGATTTTGGCCGGAATTTGGACGGAAAAGGGGCGGCCGTGTATAATGGTGGTGGCTAGGGTTTTATTTTTAGGTTTAGGGTTTGTAGAGAGAGAGTGTAGAGAGAGAAAGTTGGTTTATGTGTGTTTTTAGTGAGAGAAATAAAAGAGATAAATGAGATGAGGTGAGGGTATATATATTTGAGGGAGGGACTAAAATAAAAATGGGCAGAGGGGGAGAGGTGGCCGGCCACACTAAAAGGGAGGGGCCGAAGCCGTAATTTTTCATAAACTATCTCGTTTACCCAATCCCGAGCTCATATATTGTCCCCCGACTGTCCCCCGACTTTGCTTCAACTTTCTATTATATTTATATATGTTTTTCCACGAGTTTTGACTATTTATTTACCAAGTTTCGAGTTACGGTTTAAAAGTTACATTATTTCTTGTTTTAGGCTTTTATTGTGCCGAATCGAATAGTGCCTAACAAAAAGAGTTAAAACTCACACGATAACTCATACGATAATAAAATAAATTATAAAGGCAAAAGCTCGGTTTAGTTTAACGTAATGCGTTTACCTAAAATAGACTCCCTAATTGCCAGTTGTCACACCCTCCCAGCCTCAGAAGAAACCCATCCCGGGTTTCACTCCGAGTTGCTTGGTGTCATGAAGAGTTTAGGGTACTTCCTACAGAATACATCCTCACGTTCCCAAGTGAACTCCGGTCCATGTCGGGAGTTCCAACGAACTTTGATAATTGGAATACGGCTATGCTTCAGCCGTTTAACCTCACGATCCATGATCTCTATCGGTTCCTCAATGAAATTCAATTTCTCATCAATTCGGATATCTCTTAAAGGCACAACTATGTTTTCCTCCAAAAGACACTTCTTAAGATTACTAACATGAAAGAAATTGTGTACACTACTCAATTCCGAAGGTAGCTCAAGACGGTAAGCTACTGGTCCGATTCTCTCCAGGATTGGAAAGGGACCAATATATCGGGGATTAAGTATTCCACGCTTTCCAAAACGAATCACTCCTTTCCAAGGGGAAACCTTTAACATAACACGATCTCCAACCTAAAACTCTAAAGGTTTACGTCTCCTATCGGCATAACTCTTTTGTCTATCTCGAGCGGTTTACAAACGGTTACGAATCTGAACTATCTCCTCAGTGGTTTCTAGAACAAGTTGGGACCGTAAGTTGACTCTCCAACTTCAACCAACAAACGGAAGAACGACATTTTTGGCCATATTGCCTCAAATGGTGCGGCCTTAATGCTAGAATGATAACTATTATTGTAGGAGAATTCGGCCAAAGGGAGATGTCTCTCCCGCCTTTGCCAAATCGATGACACAGAGCTCTAAGCATATCCTCTAAGGTCGAATGGTTCTTTCGATTTGACCATCGGTTTGAGGATGATAAGCGATGCTCATATCGGTTTGTTCCTAACGTACGTAAGATCTCCAAAAGTGGGATGTAAAACGGCTATCTCGATCGGAATTGATAGATACCGGTACTCCATGGCCGATACTATCTCCTTGATATACAACCGAGCGAGCTTGTTGAGACCATCGACCTCGCTAATGGCTAAGAAGTGAGCGGAACTTAGTCAAATGATCCACGATTACCGGATAGCGTCATTGCCGCTAGATGTTCTCGGTAATTTAGTGATAAAGTCCATGGTGATTCGCTCCCCATTTTCATTCGGAAGTTCGGGTTGAACTAAGAGTCCCGAGGGTTTACGGTATTCGGCCTTTACTTTAGAACAAGTCAAGTACCAAGCTGACATCTTGAGCTATGTCGGCTTTCATGTTAGGCCACCGGTAGAGTTTCTTCAAATCCATACATCTTATCGGCTCCGAGATTAATAGAGTATTTTGATTTATGCGACTCGTGCATAATCAACTCACGGATTCCACTATGAAATGGTATCCACTTCGTCTTTGAAGCATAATGTTCCGTCGGAATGCTTCAAGAAGCCATTTTCACTTTCTACCATTCCATCTGATTCTCATAAGGGCGGTTCTCTTCGTCAATGCCGCAGTTGGCGGCTAAGACTTGAGATGGTAGAGGTGAACTAATAGTCATTCCTAGGGATCGAACGAGTAATGGTGGAATGTTCTCCTTACGGTGAGGGCATCGCCACTACATTGGCCTAACCGGATGATAACGAATCTCACAGTCATAATCAGCGAGCAACTCTAACCAACGGCCTGTCTCATATTCAACTCCCGATCTAAGATATGCTTCAAACTCTTATGGTCGGTAAACACTACACACTTGGTTCCATACAGATAATGTCTCCAGATTCTAAGGGCAAACACTACAAACCTAACTCCGTCATGGGTAGTGTAGTTTTTCTCGTGCTTCTTAAGTTGTCGGGATGTATAAGCTATCACCTTCTCCCGTTGCATCAAAACAGCACCTAAGCCTTTATGCGAAGCGTCGCAGTACACGACAAAGTCTTCGCTTCCTTTGGGCAAAGCTAGGATGGGAGCACTACACAACTTCTCCTTCAGAAGTTGGAATGCTTCTTCTTCCTTTTCTACCCATTCATACTTAACGTCCTTGCGTCGGTTTAGTTACGACTTAGCTATCTTGGAGAATCCCTCAATGAACCTCCTATAATAGCCTGCTAGTCCTAGAACTGGCGGACTTCGATGGGTTCATAGGGGTGCCCATTCCTTAATGGCCTTAATCTTGGTTGGGTCAACATGAACTCCTCGACTATCTATCACGTGACCTAAGAATTGCACGGTCGGAATCCAAAATTCACACTTAGAGAATTTGGAATACAACTTCTCTTCTCTCAACAACTCTAAAATGAGCCTCAAGTCTTCGTGTTCCTCTCTACTCTTGGAGTATATCAAGATGTCGTCTATGAATACTATCACAAACTTATCCAGGTATAGCTTACAAACTCGGTTCATGAGGTCTATGAAAACCGCTGGCGCGTTGGTCAACCCAAACGACATCACATGGAATTCATAGTGCCCATAACGAGTCCTAAACGCCATCTTAGGGATATCCTCCTCTCGAACTCTAAGCTGGTGATCCCAGATCATAAGTCGATCTTGGAAAAGACACTAGCTCCTTGGAGTTGATCAAATAGGTCTTCTATTCTAGGTAGTGGATATCGATTCTTCACCGTCAACTTATTCAACTCCCTATAATCAATACACATCCGAAACGATCCATCCTTCTTCTTCACAAACAACACCGGTGCTCCCTATGGTGATGAACTTGGTCGAATGAATCCCTTCTCTGACAACTCTGCCAACTGTTTAGACAATTCCTCCAATTCTCTTGGAGCAAGTCGATAAGTGCCCGCTCACAGTGCGACACCAAGTATCAACTAGATATGGAATTCCACTTGTCGGACAGGTGGAATCCCTGGCAGATCATCAGGAAACACATCTGGAAACTCTCTAACGATTGGTACATCATTAAGGTGTCTTTCACTCTTCTCCTCGCCTTTCCTTTCAGAAATTGAGCCAAGAAAAACCTCCTCTATCGATGTACTTCTGAGCCTTAATACAAGAGATGATGCTCAACCGGGAGGGACTTCCACAGTAGCTCCGATCTCCTTGTATGCTCAGAACTTTTCCACCATACGGTACACACACGATCTTCTCATCGCAGACGATGTGTGCACCATTCTTCGACAACCAATCCATTCCGATGACGACGTCAAAACTTCCCAAGATAACTGGCAATAGGTCTATGCTAAACGGGTGGTCTAGGAAAGTTAAGGTACAACCTCGGACTATGGTGTCTATCTTCTCCCTATTCCCAGTAGCTAATTCCACATCGTAACTGAACCCTAGAGGTGTTTGGGAAAATTCCTTGTAATGGCATAAAGTTGGTGGATACGAAACTCATATCGGCACCAGTATCAAACAGTATGGAAGTATAGCGATTATTGAGAAGGAACGTACCTGTAACTACGTTAGGGTCCTCACCAGCTTCCTTCCCAATAGCATACACACGCGTTGTTCCCATGTCTCTCTGCTGATTTCTAGCACTGTTAGCCTCGCTTTTTTATAAAGATAACGTCACTTATGTGAATTGGACTAGATGCGTAGTATACTTTGCCCATAGGGACAAGTTTCGTTTAATTGGCAAAGCTATGGTTTGTTGAGCCTATAAATACCCCTCATGACTCTTCATGAGGGGTGAGGTTAAGCATTTGGTTAGTGTAGTGTTTGTTTCATTAATAAAAGTTATCCTTTGTTTCTCCTCCCTCTCACTACTTTCTCTCTTTAGAAGGATGAATCACTTCATTTTCTTCCACCAACCTAGACCTCCCAAAACCTCATAAATCTTATGTTTTACGGTCCTACAATTGGCATCGGAGCTAGGTTGTTACTTTTAGTGATTTATGTCGGTTTTGTATGAGTTGTCGAAGCGATTTTTGTACTTTTCATTGGTCGGAAAATTTTTTCCCTATTATTATGGTTAACAGTTTATGACAGTTTTGTATCCTCTTTTGGTCAAAACGTCATGGTCTGTCAAAGGTTCTACATAGCTGTTTTGTGTCAACTTTTGATTCAAACAGCTTTATGTTTTCATACTCTTTAGACTATTTTTTTTGTACCAATCAATATCCGTGAAAGTATATGTGGTTAATTGGTCAGATTCTTGTGGTCAAACATGATCAAAACGGGTCTAACTTGGTGTCCTTATGAAGTTTTTCTGGGTTTCAATGAATCTGGTCGGAAATCAGTCGGAAATCTCGCCGGGAAAAAGGTCAAAGGGTCAAAACCCTAATCTTACGCCTAAGGACATTTTACGCGTATGGAATACGCGCAAAAACAAGGTTACTCGTAAGCTGTTACGCATAACCCATCTTCAGATATATTTACGCATAACATGGAAAGTTATGCGTAGGAATTGTTACGCGTAAGATTTACGCATAAGCCTATGCTTACGCATAAACTAGACCAGGGTTAAGCATAACTTGAATGTTACGCATAAGCAATATTTTACGACTAAGCAGAGGCTTACGCATAAGAAAAAAGAATAAAGGTTACGCGTAAAGACTAATCTTACGCATAAGAAATCTCTTATTCATATAAAAAGACCACGACCACATACCAACATACCAAAACAGACTCATGAACCTCAGTACCACCGTCCTCAGTCCAAGACCTTTTGCATCTTGACTTTTAACTAACCAAAGCCAACTCTATACATCTATCCTATCCCAACTCACCTCATTCAATCAAAATACTCGACTCAATGCATAACAGAAATAATACTTTAAAGATCTCAGTTTTCTTTCTTTCATGGTTATCAAAGAAAAATCAAGACCTTTTCAGGTCAAGCAATCGAAAGAAATATTACATCATCGATCGTTAAGAAGTTAATCTTTTTTTTCGAATATTAAAGAGAGAAATATGACAAGAGTGTCATTTTCTGTCTTTGTTTCGTTCATAGACCAAATTCAAAAGCAAATACAACAAATCAAACGGACTCAACCTTACCCGAGACCCCGTCTTAAACGGATCTTGATTCCCTAAAGTCGTGTTCTTGATTTAATTTGTGCTCAATCTGAATCATTCATCGGTTCTATTGAGTTTGTGATTGTGATGTTCGTTTTCTTTGGTTGTGATTGATGATGATGAATCTGTGATGAAAGGATTTGATGATAAGATGAGATGGAGGGTAGGCGTATTTTTTATCAGATCTATTTGGGAGAGTTAGTAGGATATATTCAGTATATGTGTTCTAGGTTTAGGATTAGGGCAATAACACTAAATCTATTACTTATAACCGGATATTAGAATGTTGTGAGTTGGATCGGGCTATTTTGGTTTTGAAACAGGCCAAAGGGATTATATTCTTTTTGAATTGGGCTGTCGTGACTGGTGGGTAGACTTAAAGCATGAGGGCTGCACGTATTATTGAACAAAAAGTGTGATACATCCGAATTTTTTATTGTGGTATAAGATTTTTGATACAATGTTCTATCTTTTAGAAAAATGTTGGTATTTCGGTATAAAATTTTCACGGAGGGATACAAATTCACGGCTTGCGCGATAATTTGAAAAAAAATACTTCGGGGTTTTTGTACGATATTGCTTACGCGAAACTGAAGTAACGTTTCATTAGTGAACTTCTCTATCTTTGAGACGTTGGTTGGTTGGTTGCATGTCTCAAGATAACTTGTTGGGACACATTATGAATTGACAATTTGGTTATAACTGATGTAAGGAGTTACGTTGTAGTGCACACAGTGTATAACTATCACTTTAAGGAAGTTTGAGTACTTAGTATCACACGCAGTTGTGGATTGATCAAGAATTTAGAACAAGCAGTAAGTCACAAAGTTGGGATGTTTACTTCCTTTTCAAGTTAGTCGTATCGGGTTATCTCCATAAGTGGTCATTATAATTAGCTGGTGAATTCAAAGGAGGTTCGTTTTCAGGTTGGTTTGAGATAATTATTGAGAGTATTTTTGCGACATATTCTCACGGAATTATGCTCAATCTAAGGATTTAATATTGCATCAAGAAAAAAGGTAATACGGCATGTACACAACATTATGATGATTAGATAGTGCAACCATCAGGAGGGAAAAGTTGGTATTTCATCTTCCGTGATTGGATTACGAAGGGAATTGTGCTTAAGACAGAAGAAGGAGAAGTAGTGTGTGTACATCGGGGCTTTTTACCAACTTGGATGCAATACTAAGTGAGTTATGTTGTTATGATGTTCCTAGAACGACAACCATTGTGCTACAATCAAGAGTCTACTTTCTCCGCTGCGTGTTGGAAGAGAGTTGTCGGTTTAGGAGGGAGCATAAGAAAGAAAAAGGCTCACTAGTTAGGAGGGAGTAATAACCTAACTAGACCATTACAGTTGAAGTTCAGAGCTAAAAGGATTTGTACCGTCAGCTCCAAAGATCAAATGCCGAGATCTTCGGAAGGGAGAACTTCGAGTTTGCCTCAGTATATAGACTACAGAGACTATGTGCTTCAACAAAGTCAACATTGTTCATTACCATTGTAATTTACTTTGTTTTGTATTTATAGGTCTCATTGTAACCATTCACGTGTGACGATATCTTGGAGGAAGATTGTTAGCCTCGCTTTTTATAAAGATAACGTCACTTACGTGAATTGGACTAGATGCGTAGTATACTTTGCCCACAGGGACTAGTATCGTTTAAGTGGAAAAGTTATGGTTTGTTGAGCCTATAAATACCCCTCATGACTCTCCATGAGGGGTGAGGTCAAGCATTTGGTTAGTGTAGTGTTTGTTTCATTAATAAAAGTTATCCTTTGTTTCTCCTCCCTCTCACTACTTTCTCTCTTTAGAAGGATGAATCACTTCATATTCTTCCACCAACCTAGACCTCCCAAAACCTCATAAATCTTATGTTTTACGGTCCTACAAGCACCTTGATTCCCTTGATTCCCTACAACCTCTCGCTTCACATTGTTTAAGCCATTACTTCCCACACCTCGGTTAACAAATCCTCCTCCAATGCCGGGGTTTCCCTTCATCCATGGCTCTCGGCACTCATTCTTGTAGTCCCCTTTCTTTCCACATCCAAAATAGGTGACAGTGGCCTTCCGTCTGCCGTGCGGTTTGAGCCGCAGCAAGAGGACGGGACCTACAGTCTTTGGCCATGTGTCCTACCTTAGAGAAATTCCTACACACTATTGAGCATGGTCCATGGTGGTTTCGATTGCAACGACCACACAACAGCTTGCTACCTTCATAACCTTTCTTCTCTCCATTTCCTATGGCGAACACCCTGGCTGTCTCTTGCCGTTTGTTGCCATTCCCTTTAACAACCTCATTCCTCTTCCTCTTATCACTCTTATCACTCTTACCCTTGTCTCCTCCTTCTAACACATAAGAGTCCATAAAATGCTGAACCACAGTATAGCTGGCTTCGCAGCGATGACATCATTCCTAGTGGCTAAAGGTAATCCATCAGTATACCTCTTAATCTTAAGAGCATCAGTGCGAACCATTTCAGGGCAAAGCAGCGACAACTCTTGGAAACGCCGATTGTAAGTCGTCATGTCGGTACCCTTAACCTTATGGTTCCAGAAATCAATCTCTAGCTTCTTAACCTCATTCATAGGACATTAAGTCTTGATCATGAGAGCCTTAAAATGGGTCCAAGTCATGCTATAAGCTACATCACTTCCCACGGATATGTGATAGTTGTTTCACCAGGTCAACGCTTCATCCTTCAAGGTAAATGTTGCATACTTAACCATATAATCCTCTTCACGGTTGCTACGGTAAACACAAACTCGATTTTCTCCATCCACCTTGTTAGGAAAACCACTCCCTCGGTTCTTCTAAACTCGATGGGACCACCGAATCGAAACTCTTTGTAGGTATAACCTTGAGCTCGATTAAGCAGTGGGGTTCCACCAGAGGTGTTAGAGAGATTAGACTCATCTAGTAGTTCAACTACACGCTGCGTCACAAGCTGGTAGATGTGGGCTGGGTCCAAAGGCGGAGGGTTTTGTGGAACAGGACCGTTCTCAGCACGGTCATTCACATTCGGGTTCTCTACAGCTGGGTTATCAGTATTCTGGTTGTCAACAAGTGGAGTTGTTGGGGTTGGACGACGAACTCTACGGACAGGGGCAACCACAACAGCGGGAGCTGCTCGGTTTTTCCTATGCGGGTTTCGTCTTGGTGCCATCAATCTGAAGGCAAGAATACTTGATTTCATAAGTTCACAATTCACGCTCTAAAAGACTGGGTTTGGTTCCAAGGATCACCAAATAACGCACGAATACATAATCATAGATAACAAGGATAACGCGATATCATAACAAAACAACTAGAGACCGAATCATAAGTAAAGGATGCACATTCTAATAACCATAACTCATAGGTTCCAAAGTGGAATACATGAAAGGATACGGGGAAGTCAAAAACGGTCCTAACAACGATACTAACAAGATAACTAGGATAGATCTACATCTCGAACTAGACACTACTCAGTTTCAAGATGGTACAATGCCATGAATCTAACACAATATAGCCACCATCACGAATACCACTAACAGACCTCCTAACATCGTAAACCTCTTGTTGGGTTTTTGGTTCCTTGAATCATGAATTACTTTAAGTACTGGAACCACGGACAGATTTGATATAACCACGAACAGAAGAAAGTAACCGCTGATAAAGACAACAACGGCTAGTAGTAGTGTATAACCACGGATGATATATTGTAACCACTGCTAGTGTTTTGTATAGTCGGTTTAGTTTATTGTATTAGATAAATATGGTAAAGATATTTATCTTGTAGGTTACGTATTGTATTATGTAAAGGACTCCTTAGTCTATAAAAGGAGGTCCTATGTTAGATTAGATATACGTAAGTTTTATATCTAAGGTCGATACACTTCAAGGTTGAAAACCCTAATCTTGTAAGAGTATTCGTATTAATAAATAATATTGAAGTGTTGAATGTTAACTGTTCTTCTTCTTAAGATTAAGTGTTAAATTCCGCGTAATACTTAATACGCTTTTATTCTAAGTCAGTTTCTATATTAGATCGTTTGCTCAACTGGGATCAACACCTCTCTCCACAAGGATGAAAGCTCAACATGCTGATCGTCGCGATCACTCTTCAGATCCACGACCTCTCTCTCCAACTTACCTATCCTGCGCCATATCGGCTGCTGCATGCAGGCGCGAACCCTCTCAACAGGTCCCCAACCTGCTCCTGGAGCTCTGACATACCCTCTCTCAAGATCGTAGTTCTCCTAACTACCGAACCCATATCTGCTCTCAAATCCTCTACACTAGCCCTCGACACTCCGTCTAATCGATTTGACAACCGACTAAGGCTAATATTCTGGGATATAATCCTCTCCCAAATCAGACCCGTCACCCATACTCCCCTGGCTCTGAAGCAATCTCTGATGGTATCTCTGAACCTTATAGGCTACCTATCTCATGTGAATGTGGAGGTGAACCAAAATCAAAAGGCTGCCTAGGAGAATCAGGCTTAGGCAAAGCTAAGGGAGAGCCTGGTCCTAGAGAATGCGCCTTGATCATCTGTGAAGACTTTGCAATGGAGGAGTAACCCCTTCTGGGATATCCTCATCATCCTCCTCCTAAGGATCCTCATCTACATACTCCTCCTCGATCTCATGCTCCTCCTCGCCCTCATCTTCAAAGGGAGAGTCCATGAGTCAGAGTCTCTGTGCGGGTGAATCACGAGTTGGTAGCAGTGGGGGATCAAGGTCTTCTAAGACATGGTCATTGGGGTGGTAATGATAAGAGAGTGGGCTGCTAGGTGAATAGGTGATGATGGTGGTGCCGCAGCATCGCGGGCGGTACAACGAGTAAGTCTAAGAGTGCGGGCTCGTGCTAAGACCGATGCAAAGTGAGCTGCTAGATGAGCTAGGCGTCGATGATGATGATGACCTAGAGAAGGTGGGTAATCACATAGGGATCACCCCATGACGGTCATGAGAGTCAATGCTGGGGAACTAGCAGCAGCAAGGACATCCTCAGACACATTATAAGCTAGTGAAGGCATAGCCTGTGACAATGGCATAGGGTAGGTACAAGTTTTTGAAAACAACTAGTTCTAATAAGCGCTTCAACTCAACCTAAACATATATCACATAATGAAAGCTTTAAAATAGAGGTACCACATTACTCAAAATATGCCTTTAAATAAAACACATAAGTTATGTTATATCACATAATTCACGCATCATATAATCCCAAATCAAATCAGTCATATAATCAAGCTCATAATCCCAAAATCTCAACATATCAATAATCCAATCAAGTTCATAATATCTCGACAATCGAATCACATTTACCCAAAATCAATAATCATAACTCAAAACATAACATCTCAATAAACAATTCACAATTCATAATATCTCATAAATCAAATTGCAGTTCATACCATAATCAAATAAGGAAGCTTCGGCTTGGCAGGCGGGCATGCGTCGGTCGAGGATCAATTTTCTTAAAAAGTGGTTATAGTTTAGGTTTTATTAAATACCTAGTTCTCTATAACCTGGGCTCGATATACCAATCTATAACACCCCCAAATCTTGGTACAGCGGAAGACTTAATCAAGTTTTCGGGGCGTTACATTAGATTGGTATCTCACACAAGTATAGTAAACAAGATAGTCATATTATCATTCAAAACCAATCCCAAATTTAATTATCCAAAACATTAATCCCAAAATGTAAATATTAGGCCTAAACATGATTTATAAAAATAGGTCCCCATAAATTATCAGAGTTTGATTATGATCCTTTAACCATGCCTCCTTGCCAAGCTTCCACAGAACACGTACTCCAAACAACACTTAAAAACCTGAGAAAGACATGCTAAAAGGTCAGCTAGCGCTGGTGAGTTCATAGGTTTAAATTCAAGTTTAAAATAGTGGACCTGTAGGAGTTAATTTGCTATGCGAGACCTAAGATAGATACACATCAATCACATACCAATATCACAATCACAATATATAACATATTGGTTTTCACAAACACATAATCAATCACACAAGAGGGGCATATAGAATGAGTTCTAGAGAGAGAAAGTGAGATGTTCTAGAGAGATGAAATCCAAATGAAAAGTTAGATTAGTAAGTGAACATCCAACCCTCTCCCTTATGGGGAGAGGGCTATTTATACAAATGACTACGCCCTCCTTCGAGCTGTGGATCAGGCATACAGTGGGTAAAGACCCGTCCTTCTTCCATGGTGTTACTTATACTACTAATAATCTAACTAACATACTGTTATGTCTACGAGTACGTAATATGCTAAACAGATGTTGGGGTGACCGACACTTCTGCATGGATTTTCTAAATCCTAACAATCTCTGTTGAAAACTAAAAGACCTTGATAGATCTTGAGCTTCATAGATCGTTAGTATTGTCTATGTAATCACAAAAAAACTAAAAGAAAATCTCTACAACTTATATTCTTTAGCGGAATATAAACACAAGTATAAAGCACCGATAACTAAGAACTCTTTGATCCTCTATGGATCCTTATATTAATAACTTGTAAATGTCTAGTTAATAATTCATTCTATTGTGTTCCTTTTATAGACAAGGAACCCTAATTTCTTCTCTAAGAAACGTAAAACTAAATAAGATATACACAATCACTTCCTAATAAAGCTCATGCATATCCTAACTAATTCTAGAACATACGGAATAACTAGATCCTTGAAACAAACTAATAACAATATAACTTGTAGAACTATGTCTTCTGAGAATCCATACACTTGGAGAATCCATTCAACATAATCTTCACATAATTCCTACTTCACATAACCCTAACAATCCTCCCTAGCTGGAATTTGACTTGGTTAAGTTCAGTTTCTTGATAGATCTTTAACCTTGCAGCACTAGAGTTGTAGTTGAACATCATCGACAAAGAATCAAAACAAAATCATCTCTTTGATGAAGAAACTCGAAACTCCATATCTTTGCGGAACAAATGACAACATCTACATCAAAACATATTAGTTTCAAACTATTCTCATCACATCCAGGTGTGTTAACTCCTGTGAGAGGTGAATCATTGAAAATAATGGATTTGATGTCTCTTTACCTAATAGCCATCACTACTCTTGGAGTAGCCATATGTTTAAGTTCGAAAACCATGGTACATAACCATCGATTTATTAGCAAATCGCAACCATGAGCGGTTTGAAATGTCTTTACACAGCCAGCCATTTGCTCAGGACTAGTCAATTCTTAGAATTGGTGAACTGATTACCAAATATGGATTCCAATGCCTTTACCACAAACCATATACAAGTGGGCTAGTCAATTCTTGGATTCCAAAAAGGAATAAAACATGGTGAATTGATGACCATACAACACTCAACAATTAAGCATGGGTAGTTGCAAACCCTATGATTTTAAGCAAACCATTACAGCTATCAACAGATTTGATGTGTCTTTACCAAAGTCGTACCCTTTGGACTAGCTACCTCTTTGATATACACAAGGTACATCTGGTGAGTCAATAACCAAGAAAATATACAACAAACCTGCAAGAAAAGTTAGTAAAACAAAGAATATATATATTTTTTTAACTAATAAAAAAAACAAATAAACAAATAGTACAAACATTACAAACTATACAAATTACCATAATCAAGATGAACTTCTATGTGCCATAAGCTGATTCTTAATAACACCAACACATTGTTCAGCATGCAAATTATCATTTCCAACAGGATCTGGAGGAACTTCCAACTTCTAAATAAGCATTCTTTCCATAAGCTTCATAGATAAAGGATAAGTTCTCTCAGCAAACATAAAAACAGTAATACCACCCTTTGTCTCCACTACATGCACACGAGGTAGAGGATAAAATCTCCAAGACGTAACCTGTCATAGGTGAGAGTTCTTCCAAATAAAGTATCCTTTACCATTAGGAGATATAGAATCAAACAAAACATGAAGATCTCCCAATAAATATAATCCAGAACCCTGTGGTGCATGAGAATGGTAATACTTATTGACAATGGTATACAAAGTAACCAAATCTGCCCTGTCTACCAAATGCAATATCTCCTTCAAAAAGTTGAACTGCTTAGTAGAATGATCCAATCGATATATGACATTACGCTCATCAGCTTGTAATGTCCAATTAACCAAAACATCATGAGATCCGTCAGGAAAAACATCAGCAGATCCCTATTTAATAAAGGTTGATTCAGCAGCTTTGAGATCCAAAGAACTAACATTTGAAGATTCCTTAACCTGAGATGGATGTGTCCCAACTGATTTCACAGATCCCCATAGAGAACTAGATCTTCTTTTAGCCATCCTTTTCTTTCTCCTACCTGGTATATAAATGTCTGAAGATGGTACATCCTTAGTAACATCTTTAATCTGTGTGGAAGAAATAGAATCAGCATGTATTGGAGCAACACCACGTAAAGCATACATCTTCTCAGCTACTGATCTGGCCTTTTTAGCTTTAGCTGCCTTTAGTTCAGCTTGTCCATTCAACTCTTCTCCAACTTTGGCAATAGAAGCAACCTTAGGTGCTTGCTGGAAGATGTTGTTCGAAGAAAACAACATAAGGTTCAACTGATTTAACTTGAGCAAGCTGAAGGAATAGCTTCGTAGATACTTGAAACAACAATGAAGTACTTGACTTTGGAATACAATCCTTAAAAGAATCTACAATTTCCACTATCCTTGGTCTTTTAGATTTAGGAGCATCTGAATCATCAGCAATTCTTTTCAAAGTAGATGCAGAAGCAGAACAAGATGAAGTAAACTTCATAATCTTATTATAACGACTGATTAACTTAGCATCAGGTAAAGCCTTAACCTGCTTCATAGTCATACCAGAATTATATAGAGAGCTACTTTGATGTTTTACTACTGTCCTCATATAATCTTTCGTTGGAGCTACAGATTGTGGTCTCACTTTCTTAGTTTTGTTCTTTTGAGCTTGAATAGCTTTCCTTTTTGCTACAGCTTCTCTCTTCTTTCGTAGTCCAAGAGCCATCATTTGAGCCACAAAATCATCACTATTAAAATCTGCTCCCAAAATACTTTGAGTAAGAGTAGGATCTGATGCAGCTTGACTAATACATTCATCCCATTTAGCATCAGGCATCACGAGTAGCTAAATCATCAATTCTTGCGTCTCAGAGGCAAATTGGAAGTAGACTCATTTGCAAGTTGTTTTATCCAAATCCTCATTTTTCTTTCTTTGTGCACATTCATCTAACATTCTTTCTTGCTCTTTCAGCTCTTCCTCACTTACTAGACCTGTACCAAGCTCTGCATCAATCAATATTTCTTTCTCTGGAACAATAGACTTTTCAGCGAGAACTAGCCGAGGAATATCCATAGGAGGAACTTCAGAAGAAACTCCCAACTTAGCAATAGAAGAATCAGGTTGAGATAATTTTTCAACAGGTGTTGAAAATACTTCAGCATTAGAATCCAAATGAAAACTTCTTTCAGCAACAAATACTTCAGGATTATCTACTGAAGGTAGAGAACTTGGTTGACCTTGTACAACTGAATCTTGACCATATACAGAAACAACATCCTCTATTGGAACATCAGCAGTTACATCATTAACATTTGGCTCTTTTGAAGTTTCAGTGGATACTTTATTCATATATTGTCTTCTCCTTTTTCTAGCAAATCGAATAGGTTCCTTTTTCTTTGAAGATGCAACACAACGGGAGGAGAAAATAGGAGTCTTTTGAGCAACATCAGCCAATATCTTAAGAGGATTATCCTCTTCCTCTTCATCAGAAGAAACCACTAGTCTCCTTTTGGAATGATGCCCAATTTGATCTTCCAAACTTTTAACTTTATTTCTCAGCTCCACAATCTCATTGCCCAGAGAAGATTTAGTCTCGAAAGTTCCTTTTGAGCTCAACAACCTCACTGCGTACTGTTCACTAGAGCAAAGACAAAAGATGTAAGTGTAATAGAGTCCTCGGTTCCACCAACGATTGCTCGTGGTAATGGGAACTTCATTGGACCTTTCAAGAGAAATATGCACATGCTCTAAATTAGGAGATCCTTCATCAAATTGGTTCCTAATAGGACTAGGTGTAGGCGATTCTATATGTTTCATGCTCAACTTCAGTAAGATTAACCTGAGTAGGTGGTGGACTCAGACTAGGTCTATGTGAAGGTATAGGTGGTGGTTGGTCAGGAGAAACATTAGATGCTTCAACAGTATGAGAGGGTCCCTCATCAATGACAAATGAAGGATTACCATCGAGTAACATTGGTAGAAGGTAAATTAACAACATTATCCTCATCAACAGCCTCATTCTCCTGAGGCAACATAGCTGCTAATAAAGGATAATGTGTCCCCTCAAATTTAGTTTTCATTGAAGCAAATAGTTTAGCAGATAAAGCTCCTATGGGAGAAAAGGCTTGGGTTTGGGTAGTAATGTCTAAAATTATCTGCAAAAACCTAGGGTACATTAAAAACTTGTTCTTTTTCTTAGTTATATTCTCAACCATATTATCAAAAATAAACCTAGAAAAATTATAAGTTAAACCTGCGATAGAACATATAATACCACATCCCAATTGAGTAGAAAATTGATCCCATCCTCCTGATTTATTGCTTAAACAGCAATGTATGAACCAAAAACCTCCACATAGGACAAAGTTGATTCTTTAACCACATGTCCGTCCTTGTATCTTGATATCCAATTGCTCTTAGCCCATCAAGCACCACTGCAGCATTAGAATGATAAACCCCATTCTCATCAGCCAACTAAAGTCGTCTTCGTATCAACTCCTCTTTCACAATGTGCTCTACTACATCGATTCTAGCCACAATCTCTGTTTTACTTCGCTTTGTAGCAGTCGCCCAAAATTGAATAACCAATGATTCATATATTGTAGTCGGAGAACATGTTAAAGCATAATGAATCTTGGACCTCTTTAAGAATTCCACCATCGGTTTATACAAGTCATCTCCTTTAGTTGTTCCCAGAAAAGCAACTTTATTATGATCATGCTTGAATTGAAGCGCCATGAGAACTTTAGATAAAGAGTTACGATGCAATCAACTGGTGGTGTGTTTGAATCGAATAAAGAGGGAATCAGTTATGATTAGATGAAGATATGCGAATAGGTTATAGGTAGAAGTTTCCCAAATTGTGGTCAAATATATTAAGTTGTTGACCGTGATGTGTAATGCAACCTTTACCCAATTCAAATTTCAACTTCAGAAACAATAGTCAATCTGGAAGTGATACAATCGCGAAGCAATTCACGCATTATTCAAAAAGCTTCAGTAAATATCTTTTTACTGTTTCACCCAACTCGCATTAATTCTCATTAATCCTTGAACCCGTCTATAAAACAAACCCCAATGCACTCTTAACTCTCATCAAATACCCCCAATTTTCATCACAAACCCTAAATTCACCATAAACCACAATCAACCATAATTAACCATGAATACTAAACCAGAGGTTGTAAATCCAACCTCTTCTCCATCATCATCATCATCCAGTGACTTCCTCCAGTTTTGATCATGTCCACCTGACCCTCATCCTTTGAAATCCCCATTTCTCAGTTCTTCTGATGATGATAGTGTAGTGAATCTAAGTGAATCTTCTGATGACTCTGATGGGTCCACTAAGAAGAGAACATCTTACTCCCAACCTCTAGCACCTCAACCTCAACAAAGGCCTTGTGCCGGACAAGAGGTGGTGCTTGCTCTTCCTGCGCCATGGTTTGGTGCATCATCACATATCGTATAGGGGAAGGGCTTAAGGAAGGTGGAAGGATTGCTTTTTGGTGAAACCAAGTAGATGAAGCACATAAGACACGTGTGGTCATCTTCATCATCATCGTTTTCATCAATCCATCCTTTCCATTTTGATCCTTAGCATCCTCGTCATAGCAGTCATGTATATCCAGCCATCGAGAAAGAAGGAATGGGTGGTTATGCAAGACACACAAACGCATATCCAGCAGCTGAAATGGAAGAAATGAACAATCATGCATATCCAACAGCTTTAGGAATAGATGATATGAGCTAGTGTGTAGTATAGGTTTAGTAGTCCTTGTATTTCCTTTTGAAGTTGATTGTAATCTATAAGCTGTAAGCTGTAATTTGAATGAATGAGCATCTTTAACTTCAGAACTTGTCTTGTTAGAAACAATGTCTCTCTTCAGTACTTTGATTTCAGAAGAACCAAGCTTTCAAGCTTACATATTCATCTCCAAGCATCATAAACTCCAACTATATAGGCAAACTGCAAAAAAAAACAAACAGAGAAACACACAAACCAAGCAAGTACAAACATACTAAATTTACATAAGAAGGTTAGTGTTAGAAAACAAAATCAAAAATTATACACAAATCAAACAAATTTACATAAATACATGCAAAGTGTACACAAATCCTCCCCTGAGGCATATGCCTCCCCTTAAACTTTGCAGTTAAGGGTTAAGCATACCAATATGGACCACAAGGTGTTGAAACCTTGGTCCATCAAAAGCTTTGGTTAACAGATCTGCCACATTATCATCAGTGTGAATTTTAACCACTTTTATCAAATGTTTGTCATATGCATCTCTTATAAAAGTGGTGCGATTTCAATATGTTTTGTTCATTTGTGAAAAACTGGATTTATAACAATGCATATGGTACTTTGATTATCAATAAAAATTGTTGTGTTCATGAAGTTATACCCATAATCCATCAATTGATATTGTATCCAAAGAACTTGTCCACGCAATTTGCGCACAGCGTACTCTACTTCAGGTAGATGAGGTAGCCACAAGAGTCTATTTCTTGCATTGCCAAGAAATCAATCTCTTTCCAAGGAATTGTCAACCTCCAGTGGTGGACCTCCTATCGATTTGCACCAAAGGCATAGTCACTATCACTATATGCTTCCAGCTTAAATGGAGATTCTTTTGGGTACCAAAGACCTAGATGAGGTTGGCCTTTGAGGTACTTAAAGATCTTCTTGACAGCATTGAGATGGGAAGTAAGTGGAGTAACTTGATGTCTTGAACAAACACTCACAGCAAAAAGTAATATCGGCCTTGAAGTCGTTAAATACATCAAAGAACCAATCATAGATCTATAAAGATGAACATTCACTGGTGGATCTACTTTAGTGTTGGTCTTTGTCTTTGGAGCTTCATAAGGTGTAGTGGCAGTCCTTACACTCTCCATACCAAACTTTTTCAAGATGTCCCTCACATATTTGTCCTGACTGATAAAGATACCATCGGTTTCTGCGAACTTGAAGACCCAAAAGAAAGTCATCTCCCATGGCACTCATCTAAAACTCTCCTTTCATAAGCTCCTCAAACTCCACGCACCAAGCTTCCTTTGTGGATCCCAAAATAATGTCATCCACATACACTTGCACAAGAATAATGTCTGTGGAATTCTTCTTAAGGAAAAGAGTCTTATCAATTGCACCTCTTCTATAACCATGCTTTAGAAGAAATGTTGAAAGCCTAGCATACCAAGCTCTGGGTGCCTGATGTAGTCCATAGAGAGCTTTGACTACCTTGTAAACATGAGTAGGATGATCTGGGTCTTCAAATCCTTTAAGTTGAGTGACATAAACCTCCTCTTCTATTTCACCATATAAGAAGGCTCCTTTAACATCCATTTGATAGACCATAAAACCCATATAGGATGCATAAGCAAAGAAAATCCGTATGGCCTCAACTCTTGCCACAGGTGCAAACACTTCATCATAATCTATCCCCTCCTCTTGTCTATACCCCTGTGCAACTAATCTTGCTTTATTTTTAATAACAACACCTCTTGCATCTCTCTTATTCTTCAAAATCCATTTAGTCCCAATTGCATACTTACCATCAGGTAGTGGTACCAATATCCAAACTTGCTGCTTTTGAAATTGTTGCATCTCTTCCTGCATTGCCTCAAGCCAACTTGAGTCTTCAAGAGCCGAGTAACACTTGGTTGGTTCCACTTGTGAGAGAAAACAAGCAAACAAACAATGTTCATAGTCACGTGTGATTGTCTCTTTCGATGTGAGACATAAGAGATACAAGCCACTTGACCATATTTAGAACTTGCCACAGTACCCCTTGTTCTAACAGGTGCATTAGGATCACCAATAATATTAGACTGTGGATGAGCATTGTTGATCCTTTTAGTAGCAGTGGTGTTGACATCTATGGAGGAATCAAGATTAGTCACAGTAGGTTCAAACTCAGTGTCATAGGAAGGTGAGTTGAAGATTCCAGCTTTAGGTTGATGATGACCAAGATCTGAAGGTTTTGGAAACCGTGTATAAGGTTCTCCAAGGTCATGTGACACTCTAGTAGAAATAGGAGTAGAAACGACATGTCTTTCAGCAGAAATGGGTGATGTGAGGATAAACGAATCACTTTCAGCAGAATTGATGTTCCCAGCGATTGCTTCACTTGCACTTTCCTCAAGGCATTCCTCTGATCTAGATTAGCTGCATACTCTTGTTTCTTCATTCTGGCAAGGTCCTCAGCATATTGTGAGTCATCTTCACTCTCATCAGTATAATCTCTAGAAGTGTTACCTGCAAAATTTTTAGGGGAGAAAGAAGGCACTACAATGCACTGTTAGTTGGAGATTCTTGAGTACTGCACCGTGTTGGTTAGCCATATGTCTAGAATAACCCAAATAATCGGTTAAGTAATCAAGGTCAAAAGACCAAACATGACCCTGTCCTTGAACATTAGGCTTGTCTTCTAGAAACCTCGGGTTCAATGTCTCCTCAATCTTCTTAGCAGATAAATTGTAAACCACATGACGCCTTACTATGAGCTGAGTATCCCACAATGTAACCATCATCAGCTTTCTCATCAAATTTGCCCAATGGATCACTTGTATTCAGAATGGTCACTTGACAGCCAAAAGGTTTAAGGTAATGAATAATAGGAACTTTCCCATAGAGAAGTTCATATGGTGTTTTGAAGTGTGGGCTAGTAATGGACACTCTATTTAGTACATAACAAGCTGTGCCAACAACTTCAGTCCAAAACATTGTGGGTAGCTTAGAGTCTACCAGCATAGATCTTGCAGCCTCTATTAAGGTCCTATCATTTTGTTGTGGGATTCTTGGAGTGCTATAGTCCCTTTTTATCCCTTTTGACCTACAGAGTTCGATAAGTAAAGCATTCTTGAACTCTGTCCCATTATCACACCGAATTCCTTTAACCTTTTGGTTCAACTGATTTTCAATAAGGGTAATGAAGTCTTTCAACACTGAAGATGTTTCATCTTTGGTCCTTAGAAAGAATACCCAACAAAATTTGCTATAACCATCAGTGATAACCAGACAAAAATACTTATGATCAATGCTTTCACTTGAGTTGAACCAAACAGATCCATATGAAGCAGCTGAAGAGGTTCAAAAATAATGCTCATAGCAGTAACAACTTTGTATGAGGCTCTGTGTTGCTTTCCTTTGTTGCGAGCAACACGTTATGATTATTTGTGAAGACTTTGGAAGGAAGACCTTCAACAAGAACCAGTTTAGAGAGCTTGTTTATGGTCTTGAAGTTGACATGGGACATCCTCCTATGCCATTTGGTAGACTCATCCAAGGATGCTTTAGCCACCAAACAAGTTAAGTCACCTTACGGTTTAACTCAGATTAAGTTGAATGTATAAAGATTGTGATTTCAAGGAACTTTCGGCCGAGGTGAGGTTTCTTCTAGGAGTTTGAAGTCTTTAGATAGCACAAGACATTCATCCTTTGTGAAGAGTACTTTGTTCTTGGTGTCACAAATTTGTGAGACTGAGAACAAATTGAAGTGTTGGAGTTCCTTGACATAGTATACATTCTCAAAGTCCAGTTGAGGTGTTTTGATGGTCCCTTTCCCATTAATTCTTCCATCACTTCCTCCAAAGGTTACGTTGCCTCCTCCTTCAATTGATACAAAGTTATGCATCATATACCTGTTTCCTGACATACTTCTTGAACAACCACTATCAACAATGCCAACATCTTTATGCTTAAGAGGATGATTCTACAACAACAAAATATACAAATATTAGTACACAATGGGGCTCAAGTCATTCTTGACTTGAACACGCCTTGTGGATCATATGAGGTATGCCATTCGGATGTATAAGATCCACTATTGTTCTTGGGTTTCCATTGAAATTTAGGTCCCTTTTATTCCAAGAACAACCTGGGAACTTGACAGTTGATATTCAATTACCCACTTTCCCATCAGTCATAGAGTCAACATCCAGGGCCAAAACCATTCTTAAAATATGAACTTGTTGGTTGTACATATGGTCTTACAACGGTCTTCTCAAGAAAAGGAGAATTAGTGTAAGATGCTTGTGGAACATAAGGTGGTATAGCATTAACATTGGTCCACATTGGTCTAGATGTCCTAGAATCACCACACCTACTCATCCTTTGCTCATGATAATCACAATCCTTAATTAAATGAAATTTACTTCCACACACAAACATGTCTTAGAAGATTTATTCAAACCAAAAGATGTTCTATTACAAGCTGAAGTATTCAAACCAAAACCATGAAAAGAATTGTTTTTAACAGTATTATTATGCAAAGAATTAAAGACAAGTCTTTAGAGGCCTGTCTTGGAAGAGGATTCCTTGGCAGCAATTCTGATATGCTTATTGGTAGTCTTGGGTGCGGCGGGGTGAAGACTTGGAAAGGTCAGACTTGTCATTTGAATCACACTCTGTAGACCCTTGCTCGGAAGACTTGTCACTGTTAGAGACAAAGTCATTAGAAGAAGTATCGAGTCCGGCAAGTCATTTGACTTTTTTCCATAGAGATGGTGTGATCCATCAAAGTCAACAGTTATGGAAAGGTCAATGGGCATGTGCTCACCTCTAATAGGTCCACGTACAGCATATAGGGCACCTTCTTTCACAAAATTAGCTAGGCACGCTAGTGTAGATTTGCTGTGTCATCCTAGCTTCTAATCCTACATACTTCTTAAAGCCTAAACCTATAGAAGTATTTGGAGTTTGACTAGAATAGATGTGACTAGCTAACTTGTTTCCATTTAATAACCATTCTTTATGCCTAGCAATTTCCTCATCTAGTTTTTCTTAGCTCTAGATTTTCGACGACTACATCTACTCTTAATTTCTCAGATCTTTTTAACTCATTTTTAGCACATTCGAGATCCCTTTCTAACACACTTATCTTCTCATCATAAGCTATTTGATTCTTTTGAAACCAAACCTTTTGTCTTTCTAGTGTTTTTAAAGCTTGTTTATAAGCTTCAACTTCTATAAAGCATTCATTATATTTAGGTTTCAAAATACCATAAGCTTCTTTGAGTTCATTATAACGCTCACTACAACCAAACAAACAGTTTTGTACACGAGATGCCCATCAAGGCAATATGATCATGCCTATCCTCGAAGTACTTTGCAATGAGACCAACATTTTCAATAACAGGGACCATTATTTTTTCCCGCTTCATGCCGTCCGGTCCACATTGGTGTCAGAGTGACCAAAGTCGATCCTTTTGAAGTTCCAGCCTCCCCGATTCTACGATAAGTAGAGTATCTCGTCTCATCACCGGCTTTCCTATCTTTGCACTCTCTGGAGAAGTGACCCATCTGTTGACATGTGAAGCACTTGACCTTTCTTTTGTAAAACCTCGCTGGATCTCTTCCTTGGAAGCCAAACCTTCGCCACTTTGCGCCAAACCTCTTGATATCCATGGACAGATAGCCACCACCACAAGTCATCTCTCTTCTCTCCATGTGGATCCACGATCAAAATCCTCATAGGCAAGTTCTGGCGAGGATCATAGTCAGCATAGAAGGATCTAAGCACATCTTCCATTATACCTCCAGATTGAGAACATGATGGAGTGGAAGTGTAAGATGATGATGAGTAAGTTGGACTTGGACCATAACTCATCTTTGGAGTAGAGGCTCCAACGAATGTTGTATGACTAGCAGTAGAAGATGATCTAAAAGGACTTCTCACATCATGTTCAAGAGCTTTAAGTTTGTTGTACAGCTCATCAAAAGTAATCATATCCAAACCTGTTGGGTTTTAGCTTCCTTGGATTTGATGAGACAAAATAAATACAAGAATTAAACAAAAGGACTTAAAGTAAAAGAGATGAAATCTACAAAAAGATGGAAGGACTTGCTTGCAATAGAAGATTTATTATTTAGTCCTTCATAGTATTTTGTAAACCCTAATCCTCTAGTATATAAAGAGGACATGGGGTGTAGGTTTTATAATTTAAGTCTTCCAATGTAGACGTCTAGTAAAGGTGTGTGTGTGTAGGCGTGTAGTTCTTTGTAAACGCCTAGGTTAGTGTTAGTTGTTTACCTCCAAGATCTAAGGTGTCTTAGATCCCACATTCAGATTAGGTAACATGTATTATTCTGATCAAATAATATTTGGAGGAGATTGGGTGAAAGTAAAACCTTGTGTCAATAATATATAATCTTCTTATTATTCAGCTGCGTTGCATATGTTATTGTCAAACCCTAAGGCTCAAAACGATCTCAAGGAGTCTATCAAACTCCACAATTGGTATCAGATTTTGGGGAGCTCGTTACCTAGGGATTCGCAAGGTTTTATTGGTCGAAGAATGGCGAAAAGAAAAAAATTACGAATCGAAAATTCTCGTATTTTTCTGCAATGCTTGTTTTAAACGATGATAACTTTTTCGTTAACTAAGTTGGATCGTAAAAAATTTTTGGTGGACGTTCTCTATATATTCATCTAACTTTTCAGCGAAGGGATTGTCGATCTGAGCTTTCTATCAAAAGTTATTCAATGTTGAAGTTGGCTGCGGATACTAATAATTGAATTTTTGGGTTTTAATGCATATTCAACTTCTTGAATTTGTGTTACTTGTTCTAATTCTTGATGGAGGTTGTTTATACATTGTGTGGTGTTTATGATTCATGGTTAGAAGTAGCTTTCCTAGTGTTTTCACGAAACCACTTCTAGTGTTTTCTCGAAACCGATAGTGTTTTAAACCACGATAGTGTATTCTCGTGATAGTGTATTCTCGAAACCAGCGATAGTGTTTTTCGAGAAACCACTTCTAGTGTTTTTCGAAACCACCTAGTGTTTTAAAACCACTTCTAGTGTTTTTCTCGAAACCACTTCTAGTATTTTTTCGAAACCACTCCTAGTGTTTTCTCGAAACCACTTGGTGTTATCTCAATTCCACTATTTGGTGTTTCTTGGGTTATGATGAGGTTTTGGAATTGAGGGAAAGCGTACATGTTTTTGGTCTGAGATTTTTGGTGACACATTCATGGGATTTTGGTTCTCACACACAAGAAGATTGGTATTTGTTCTTAAAAGGATTTAAAAAGCTCGTTTTGGAGATTTATTGAATAGGTGATTACGAAGATGATTGATCATAACCAATTTGATATTGTAGTTGAGTAACACAGATTTGTGCTCTTATCATATCTTAAAGTGGGTGTTACACTTTGTAGATAACTTGTTCGTGCTTAAAGGATGTTGACGAAGACTTGCAAAATCTAGTTTTCATAGGTCAAGGGTGGATGGATGAAGACCTAGTTAACTATCACTTAAAGGAGTTACATTATAGTGCTCGTGTCTCATGAAGATGAGGATTTTGTCAAGAGACTGCGGTCTACTTATATGGTGTTAGTATAAGTTTGGAGTCACGTGGATAGTACAAGACATAAGACACAAGTTTGGGTTATTTTACTTCTTCATCAAATTCGTTATACTTGGTTTCTTCACAAGTGATCATTATATAGAGCTTACTGAAGAATCATTTTCATGCATCACTCAAGAGGAAGTTTCTACTGCTTATATTCTCTATTTGTTGATAACAAAAAGGGGAAGAAATATTGGAGTAACATGGCATGGATTAAGGGGAAGACAAGGAAGACAAGATTTGTTTCATTCAAGGAGATGTTTACATCTCAACTTCTGCTACTTTGTCTAGGGAAGTTCGTACACGACTTTTTTTGTTTTGTCATCATCAAATAGGGGAAGATTGTTGGGTTTTAGGTTCCTTGGATTTTATGAGACAAAATAAATACAAGAATGAAACAAAAGGACTTAAAGTGAAAGAGATGAAATCTACAAAAAGATGGAAGGACTTGCTTGCAATAGAAGATTTATTATTTAGTCCTTCATAGTATTTTGTAAACCCTAATCCTCTAGTATATAAAGAGGACATGGGGTGTAGGTTTTATAATTTAAGTCTTCCAATGTAGACGTCTAGTAAAGGTGTGTGTGTGTAGGCGTGTAGTTCTTTGTAAACGCCTAGGTTAGTGTTAGTTGTTTACCTCCAAGATCTAAGGTGTCTTAGATCCCTGTTACAGTTAGGTAACACGTATTATTCTGATCAAATAATATTTGGAGGAGATTGGGTGAAAGTAAAACCTTGTGTCAATAATATATAATGTTCTTATTATTCTGCTGCGTTGCATATGTTATTGTCAAACCCTAAGGCTCAAAACGATCTCAAGGAGTCTATCAAACTCCACAAAACCACCTTTAGCTTTTAAAGCAATGCTCACTTGAAGCCAGGATTGAGGTAAAGACCTCAAGAAGTTAGAATTACAATCATCATTATCTGGCTTTGCCTGCTGGTGATTCATGACTTAAAATCTTGTGAAACTTGTCATAGCCCTTGGAATTCCTTCCTCCTCGAGATTTGAAAATCTTGAAACTATTGTCTTAGCATGGACTTTCTCATTCTCCTAGACTCCTCATTCCCACGAACCGCCTTAATTGCTAACCATATGTCCTTAGCATCTTGCATGAAGTGAAAATCACTCAAGTGATCCGCAGGAATAGCTTGAAGAAGAATGGTTTTAACCTTGGTTTCTCTCGGACCGCCAAGTAACTTTCGCCAGTTTGGGAGGAACATAAGTCATCTTACCGCCAACATCTCACGGTAGTTTTCTTCAAACTTTCCTTCATTACAATCTCCCATAGATTCCAATCAATGTTAGAGATCCAGTTCTGCATCTTCATCGCCCAAAGATCATACTCCTCCCTTTTAGGGTAAGGAAACTTAGCATTGCTGTTAGAGAGACTTAGTTGTTGCATATGGGTGGAGTTTTGGTTGTTGGTGATTTCACCATCAACGTCGATCCGGGCATGGTGAGTTTTGTTTTGGTTGTATTGGTGTTTAGAAAACACCTTTCTTAGTATCGTAGAGACTCTGCGAGGCTCTCGATACCAAAAACTAAAAGACCTTGATAGATCTTGAGCTTCGTGGATCGTTAGTATTGTCTATGTAATCACAAACAAACTAAAAGAAAATCTCTACAACTTGTATTCTTTAGCGGAATATAAACACAAGTATAAAGCACCGATAACTAAGAACTCTTTGATCCTCTATGGATCCTTATATTAATAACTTGTAAACGTCTAGTTAATAATTCATTCTATTGTGTTCCTTTTATAGACAAGGAACCCTAACTTCTTCTCTAAGAAACGTATAACTAAATAAGATATACACAATCACTTCCTAATAAAGCTCATGCATATCCTAACTAATTCTAGAACATACGGAATAACTAGATCCACAGAAACAAACTAATAACAATATAACTTTAGTAGAACTATGTCTTCGACAGAATCCATACACTTCGGCAGAATCCATTCAGCATAATTCGTACTTCACATAACCCTAACAATCTCCCCCTAAGGGAGGTCACCCCAATAATTACATTGATCAAAGTCCTAGCATTTAATCTATAATCTTTAATGCTCGAGCTCGTAGACTTTGTAGCTTCACAAACTTTAACATCGTATTATAGTAGTGATTCTTTGGCTTTGAGTGATTCTTTGATAAGTGATCAGGAGCTTTCATTGAGATCATCTGCAACACATAATCTCCAGATCATCCGATGTAGGATTGCCAACATTGTGACTTTTGGACCGACATGCTCACATTCTGGATCATGATATTTTCTCATCAGAGTTGCAGAAGCTTTCGTTGATTCATGACATTTGCAGCAGTGTAGCAGAATCATGGAGTGAAAATATCAGAGTCACTTGATGAAGATATGCACTTATCATTTTTCTTTGAGATGAACGTGATGTGTGAGCATGCGGCTATGGATTGCCTTCTCAATCATGATCAGTTACAACCGTCGGGTGTTCCTGCAGACAACATTTAGCAATAAAAGCGCTGAGAAAGTGTCTTTGATCACTTTCTTTGAATTGAGGTACACCCCACGGTTCCTCGTTCTTCAAGATAAGCGCCTATGATCGTATAATTCAAGAGTCTCCTTGAAAGGGTTTCAGAAATAGCTTCTCAAACGGAGCCTCCAAAGAAACACGGTGAGTGAACCAGCAAATTGAGATTTACTGATTGATTAAAAATAATGTGAAAACAATCGTGTATTGCTTGAAGAAAGAGTTTTGCAATACGATGAAGGTTTTATAACAAAATCGATTTTCAATCATAAATACCTTTTTAATTTTGAAAAATTAATGCACAGTCGATGTGCTAGAGAAATAATTTTTTAGCACATCGACCGGTTTTCCAAAAGGTATCCGTCAATCCATTTCCTGGACCAGGATTGATTCAAAATGTGAATCGCCTCATCGTTTCTGTCCAATTGTCACATGTTTGATCTAGTGGATAGATCTCACATGCCACCCACCAAGAGCTTGTTTGACGTTGGCTCTAGAAGGTTTTCCATCTTCATTGTGAATGTGTTAACACATCACTCAGATGTTCTGGCAATACCACAAGGATAATACGTAGGACTCTTAAAATATATTCTCACTTTCCACATTGTGTGAAACAGTGAGTCTTCATTAATTGTGTCCTAATGAGATTTATTGATGATCTATTGGCTTTAGACTCAATAGTGCACATTTGGTTCCTATGCCAGAGACTAGGGAGAGGGTCTCCTTCTTCAATATCAACAATCTCTAAGAGAAAGTCGATAGATTATGTAGGTTCCCCGTGAGAATGAAACAAGCCCTTTTAAGAGGAACTTGGGTAGCTTGGGAAGTTATAGTACAGTGCGTCACTGGGTCCATGATGTCTTGTCTTCAATACCAGTGTTACCTTTGTAGACACCAGTAGCATATGTATTGAACCCGGTTTCTGCCCTAAGGTTGAAATATTGGAGGGCTGTTTCTTTTCACCCTTTTCTCATTTCATTTCTTTTTCATTCTTCAACCCCTTCAGTGCTTATCGATACTTCATTACTAGAACTTTGTTGGGTTCGTTCCAGTCCTAGCTCTGTCTTAGTCCGCACTCTTCCCATTTCACTTTTTTCTTCTTTTTCATCATACCTAAGGACTTCTACACTATCTAGTGGATTGTCCCTAGGTAGATCCCTCTGGCTCTGGCAGGATCGTGGGAACGAATACCTAACCTAACCATCCTTATATCTTCGTGCATAAAATAAATTGGTCGGTCTTTTGGTACTGTTCATTTCTCCTCGAAAGCAATTGAAAATTATTTGAAAATCAATCAAGGTACTTGTGATATAAAATCAAAGTTTTTTGTACCTTAATTGTTTTTGATATTTTAGAAATGCTCTCCCTCAACATGTGCTTCAAGTATTTGAAGTTGTTTTAGCACATGGAGGCAAGAGGACTTTGAAATCTTAGATTAAGAATGAAAGTTTCAATCTTTGATTAACTTTTTCTAAAATTATCATCATCACTTTCCCGATCAAATTTAGTATTTTAAATACTTTGTTGAAACTATTTTGGGAAACGATGAGGTTTTCTTTTGATTGCTCCTCCTTGATGTGTGTATTGATAAACTAGAAGAGTTTTTAATACATTTTAGAGCTTACAAGGGGGATATGAAGCAAAATTTTACGATCATAGTAGCCAATGAAACCATTTTAAAATTACAGTAAGGATACTTTATGAAAAGAATATTTTGTTTTTGTACCTTGATAATTTTGTATAATTTTTTGAAATGCTCCCCAAAGATGTACCGATATGCGAAAGGTTTAGCATATGGGGAGAGATGCAAATTTATTGAGACTTGAAGATCACATTTTATCAGATTGCATATTTATATCACATTTTCTCCCACGATCAAAAATTTCAAATCCTTTGAGATTTTGGATCTTAAGTGATTTAAATATGTAAAAACCTTGTTGGAGAAAAATGTGTTCGGTTTTATTTGATCTGAAACGAAACACTACAATGTTCCCTCTTCAGAACAAGAGGGAAGCTACAAGCCATAACCTATCACTGTTATATACATTATAGTTATTATTTTTCACAGTACAACCACCACATTACACATGAGAGTTAAACAAAATAGCTACTATAAGAAGATATGTTCTCTGTAGTAGCTTGTAGTGTCCTTCACGTACTCTCCCTCCCACAAAACTTTCAAGGCTGCGGAATATCTTTCTTGTCTTAAGTCTTCGTCCGATAGCAGCAATGAAATCTTTACACCTTTTCACATCCTGTTCCGTCCAAAGCCTCGTGTTGTTCCCCGGCTTCATCTCTAGCTTAAACTCCTTGACCCTAGAATCTAATTCTTCTTTAATTACCTTTAGCATACCATCACTGAACTTGTAAAGCTCACACAGTCTCAGTAGCATTCTTGAACCATATTTGTCTATAAAGATAACTGCTCTTGGAGAGTCAATCACTGAGTAGTCGTGTTTGAATTCATGCCCTGTGGCTTCCCATTGAGGTTTTGTGAGATTGACTTGAGTCTGGTAGCTTTCCATTCCCAGCTGAAAGTCACTCACTCTTTGTCGTATCACTAACCCCTTTATCCATAGATTGATGCAGAGACGAGACTTCTTCACAGGCGGATGGTCAAGATGGCCTTGAAGGTTCAATAGGTACAGATCTTCAAAGTCACTTGGGAACAAGTGCTTGAAATCGTTTTCTTCTATTACATGGTCTTTCAAGTCGATCTTCGAGGACAATCTTCTTGAATAATCATAACCATAAATTGGGAAGATCTCCACGCTGACCACACTTAGAATTCGCAGCTTGGATCGAACACTCTGGCGCTTCTTTTCACCATGTCTTTCAATGTAGAATTTCTTCTTTTAAACCACCAATGAGAGATTCCGTGATGAAGCGACAATATCATACTCATATTCTTTGTGCCCCTGAATTGGTTGGAACCATCCTCAAGACCTGGATCTAAGTAAGTTGTCGCCTTCATCTTAGAAATAGATAAGGCATGTCTTCTTCCTTTAGTATTAGCCCATAGATAGTCCAAGTCTTTATTGAAGAAGAATTATGATTGAATGGTCTTCTGTCCGGGTTCACCACCAAGAGGAAGAGGGTTGTTGACATAGAATCGACTGATATTATCATCAACTTGATCTGTCAACAACTTGATGACCTTCCATTTGGAATTGCAGATGAGCGGCATCAGAATGAAAGACTTTAACAATTTCATAAGGCGCCTTCAAGATCCTTTGGGGTGATTGATGAGATTCCTTGCTTTTCACAATACCTTTTAATGAAGCATCCCATGTCACCAGTAATGTGCAAGAGTGATTCTTCTGAAGGTTCTTCATGTTTTGCTACAATAGTGGTTGCCCAGTTATTGTCAGGAATAGTCAAATCGGACTCAGGAATGGCCCATGATGGTTCAATAGATTCAGGTTGTTCTTTGGGCCACCAGCTTTGAGTCATGTCTTTAGAAGGTGCAGTCCTGGATGATTTGATGCGTTTTCCTCCTATGTATGCATTCCACCAATCTTCATCATCTGAGGGCTTGGGAATTTGTTTTGTAGTGGCATCATCATCCTCTGAATCTGATTCTTGAACAGCATATGACTCTTCATTCATTGCCTGCTCTTTTAGGATTTTGGTGAAAGTAGGTGTGAATCGGGAGTCAGTTGTAGTCCATGCTGCAGATGTCTTCTGAGACCCTTGGCCGGCAGATGAACCAGATTGGTTTGAAGGTTTTGGTGGTGGTGTTAGTGGATTTGCCTTTTGAGTTTCAACAGTTCCAGAAGATCCACCTATCCCAGATGACCCAGCTCCACCAGTTGGATGAGGAGGAGGTGGTGGTGGTTTAGGAACCCCAGACATAGATTCCAGCATAACAACTCTCCTCTTCTTCTTTCCCTCCCTTTCACGAATATCCTCCAAGAATTTCAAATGATTATCATGCTTGATAGAGTCCTGAAGAGCTTCATAAAATTTCATGTGAGCTTCGTCCTTATGCTCATCTGCATCAAACATTCTATCGGAGAGGACTGATCGCATATCCGAAGTAGGTAAATCCTTAAACCTCTGATGTAGCGGAGCTTTCATTGCCCATTCCACCGCATCCTTAACTTCCGCTTCAATGTCATTTATTACTTCGGTATCAAAATTGAAATTCTCCAACTTGGATAGACGACGATTAAGGTGATTGACACATTCGGGCATGTGGTGCTTCTCGAGAGCTGCAATTCGCTTTAATGTTTCATCAAGAAGTTTCTCCGTTGTCTTACTCGGAGGTGTTGATACTGGTGGTGTGACAGAGTCACTAATAATGACTTGGTGGAGGGATGGTAGTAGTCGCATCGAGAGGACACGGGTGGTGGAAGTCGCGGTTGATTGAAGTGAAACAGTGGGTGGAAGTGCGGTTGATGGAGGTGTTGTTGATGTAGGGACCTGCGGGCTGAGATTAGGGCGAATGGTTGATGTATCCTGGCGCATGGTGACAGAGAACATAGATTCAACCTCTTCCTTTTCATCGTTTTGCTTGTCCAACTCAACATCTGAGGGTCTGTCCTTGAGGAACTGGTCACCATATGTTATATCTGCATCAAGGTTCTTCAGAGAAGATAGAGATCCTGTTGACACGTTTGCTTCTTGGCACGTGTTCCTCATATCTTGGCAAATCTGAAGAGTTGAGTGTGGTTCTTGCAGCAGTTCATTCCCCCTACCTCTGTGCCTTGCCTGTCAGTATCCATTTGCTCAGTTTCTGTTTCCAGTTCTGGTACAGTTCCCATAGAAGGATCAAATTCATGGATTTCTGACTGGGTGTCACTGGAGGCATGAGTGTGCTCCTGTGTATCAGACACATCTTTTTCCACTCCAATTTGCTCTTGTGCAGAAGATGATTCAACACTTCTTTTCTTGAGCTCAAATTGCGTTGTAGTCTTTAGAGTTGGAGTGGAGATAGTCAACAGCATCTGAGCAGCTTGCTCCATCTCTTCACCAGCTTTTCCTTTTCCTTTGCCCTGTGTAATGGGAGTGGTTTGGCGTGGTACATTCCGTTCCTGTATCATAACCCCTACCTGCGTCTCTGAGACACCTCAAGACTCTGCAAGCTCTCTTGAATGCCTTGTTGGAGCGCAGCATCGTCTTCATCCATTAAGGTCATCTCTTTCTTGGGTACCTTGGACCCTTTACCTTTCCCCATTCCTGCGTCTCTCTGACCTTTCTTGCCTTTTCTTAGGGAGGCTTGCATAAGAGGGAGTTGGATTGGGTGTGTCTTCAACAGTTGTGCCTAACGCCTTCTTCATATATTTCTTGAAGCAGTCGGCTCTCTTAATTTTTTCTGTGAGAAGTGCATGTGGATTGGCATTCCAAAAACCTCTTTGTTCAATCCTTTGGCAACAAATTTCAAGTTACCAAGAACAAATTCATCTCCGGCTTCATGGAGAGAGTGACTCACTTCTTGGAGAAAACTGATGTTTCTGCTGCAAGTGCTGAACAATGAGCTTCGAGAACCTTATGCTGGGAATCACCCTCTTGTCTTTGGTTTTCTTTCCTTTGACTTGATTCAGAAATTTTTGTCTATCAGTGATGGATGTGTCCATAGCCAAGGAGAATTCTTCCCAAATGTGTTCCGCAAAGTCAATGTTATCCCCACATAATTTGTAGAATTGGAGCCCTCACTCTCTCAAATCCCGAAGTCTTCTGTCCAAACAGGTTGAGAATGGTGACAATGGCTATTTGAAGAGCCTCCCGAGGGGGTCTCTGGCGACTTCATACGACTTGTCTTCAAGTTTACAAGTTTATGTAGGCTGTGATCTTGTCCATGATCTGTGTTCGAGAATTATTGCAGGTAAATAGAATGCGTTACGCATGGTTAAAAGCAATTAAAAAAGTTGGTGTTCTTCAAAATATCAATACCAATTCGGTGGATTGGATTAGGTTGGTTTCTTTCTACATCCACAAAGCAGTTGCTTTTTGCTATATCCACCCATTCCTCATACGGAAGAATTTTCCCATTGGTATGTACAGTGGTAGCAGGATTCTCAGAAGATGTTGTGCCTGCCATTTTAGTATTGTAGAGCACACATACAACAACAATATTCGGAAATTTTTCAGGTTAGACAAGGTCAGCAGATCAACATTATTGCAACAACATATCTTACACACTAAATTAGTGATTTAAGCTTATGAAGTAGCATACACATATTAGTGAACAAGATATAAGAGGCATATTAAGTATTGGATACTCATAAACATCACGGAGAATTGACAGTAAACGATGGTTAAATGCACACAGACAAAACTAGTATACGATCAACACACAATGACCAAGGAAGTATAATAAAGGATACAAATTAAATAGCATATACGACAAATCACATAGAAACAATCATTATATGGACAAATCGCATATTGTCAAAACAAATCGCATTGGACAAATCGCATATTGCATAAGACAAGTCGCATTATGGACAAATTGCATATTGTCAAAACGCATAGGTCAAAGCACAGGTCGCATATATCAAAATGCATTCAACAAACCGCATACGTCAAAACGCATGGGACAAATAGCACATATCAAATCGCATTCATCAAGACGTATGTGACAAAACACATATAGAGTATACACAGACAAAACGCTTTAAGCATTAGAAATGACAAATCGCATCACTTATTTTAAACAACAACTCGCTTTCAAGATCATACAAGACAAAACGCATACAAGAGTCTTAAAAGACAAATCGCATCCAAGCAACAACCCTCAAATCGCATTCAAGAATATTATACGAGAATCACCATGTGTGCCTATCATATAATCCCCACACACATCAGGCATAAAAGTTAAACTTATATGTGATATAAACACCTAGATTTAAACAATCACGCAATTTATTAACCAGTACCGAAACCCTACACACTAATTAACCTAAATCCAGACACGCAAGCTTAAGGGGATATAATCACATACTAACAGCACCAATTCATAACCTTGAACCCACTACACATTCCCATCAAATACCAACATCATAGACAAAGCAATGAGAAAAACAAACCTAGATGCAGAATTAGTCGAATGGTTTATGAAAGAGTGAATCTGCAGGTGAATTATAGTTAGATAGATGTTACAAACTAGGTTATTGACAAAAACAAGTAGAACATGGTCAATAAACCTACCACGTGAACACAACAGAGACAAATCGCTTCGAAGAGTGATTTAGAGAGAAAATAGTGCAATGTTTGACTTAGAAATTGGATGGTTTGACTAACAAAGACAAATCGCATTATTTATACCCAAGAACAAGTTATCAGTATTGACACATTAAGTCCCTGCACTTGAAAAATCGCATGCTAAGCTTTAAATAAATAAATCGCAAACCCTAATGATATGGACAAGTCACATGCTAAACATAACTTTGACAAACCGCATACCACATAACACATATTAGAACATAATTTGGCAGATTTAATCACTCTAAGTAACATGCAACGGCTATCAACAGCACTGAGATCACAAAGACCAAACAAGACATATGGCACATGATAAATGCATTCAAGAGATACACAATCTAATACAAACAATGCATATAATGCAGGAAGCATAATGACATGAATAGAGCAAGACTTGTTGCACCAATTAGATACATAGAAACACATGTATATCTCAAGAAATCATATAATTGCAATCATACAGAGAATTGACGAAGAGGAATGGCAAGATGAAATTAATTATCCCCTCATGTGACGAATGAATGAGTGATCATTGATTGAATTAAACCCATTTATGAATCCAAAGCTTCTTAGGTGTGTGAGTGTAGATAGACATGTTTTAAAAGAATAGTTGAACTTCATCTAAAGACCCGTGTCATTATTGAATGATATTTCTAGGACCGTAGATGTTATCGATATCAAAAGACATGTCTTTGATTCTATTTTTGTAATTTTCTGATTTTTCAAATTTTTATGGATTTTAAAGAATTTTTAATTAACTGTCATGTATATGTGTATAAAAGTATAAAGAAATTATTTAAAGAAACTATATATATATATATATATATAAGTATAAAGAAACTCTAGGGTATTTTTTTTTAAGGATTACCTATCAACCGATGAGGTACGAGTCCTGAGCAAAGGCGATCAGGAGTCATAGTACTTGCAAATCAATTCTGACAAGCTAAAATTCCCGGATGAGTAGTCTTCAATTCAGTTGGAAACCAGGTCATGATGTTCATGACTGATTTGAGCATTGTACCTGAAAAAGACTAAGGAATATCTGCACTTATAGCACATGTAGAATAGCATGTAGATAGGTTAGTAGCAGTTGTATCCTATGCTTTGGATGTTTTACAGTAAGCCCTTGGAATGTCATTAGTGGCCAGTGTTCTGATGGGAATCCATTTAAATCCAACATTCTTAAAGATTTTTCCAGTGGGCATCCACTTAAGACAGGAGCTAGGAATGTGATTCCATTTGGATTCAATGTTTTTAAACAATCTACCAGTAGGCATCCAATTAAGACAAGAGATAGTAGTGTTAGATCCCTTAGTCACAGTAGAAGATGTAACCATTTCCCTATTCTGAATTTTAGACATTTTGCTGTTAACTGGTTTCTTAGGGGAGTGGTCAGCCTTTTCATACTTCTTAAGTGCTCTAGATGATGTTCTTACATTCATGATCTTAGAGATTTGAGCATTAGTCTGAGCATTGTTTTTCATTTTATCGGAATGAATTAGTGAAGTGACTGGTTTTGACAAAACTGTGTTCTCATCAAATTGGGAGGCAAGCCTTGATTTTGAGGGTTTAGTTCTTTCTGACTTAAATGCATTGGGCTGCCTAACTACAGACCGTTCTTTAGTGATTTGGGAAACTGTCTTCCCCAAGGTTGATGGTTTTGCAAACTTAGTGTTCACACCATTCCCAATAGTTTTTCTAAGCTCATTTTTTAAGGCAACTATGGCAAAACTCTTATACTGAAATTGAGCTTTGAGAACGTCAATGTCTGCTAACAAAGAGCTAGTTTGATCTAAAGACATAGTTCTATCCTCTTTAGCAGGGACACATTGTTCTAAGTGATTCTTTCTCAAAGAGTCATTCTCTCTTAATAATTTGGCCACACATAATGCTAATTCATCATTCCTAGCTTTAATGGTATCACTGACCTCAATGTCAAGATTGTTCACACTCATATTAATTTCCTTATGCATGTCTGAGATGTGTTTTTCAAGATTACATTTGGTTCAGTCTTTGTCTTGAAGCTAAGTTTTTAACTGGTTGATTTCAAAATATTCACGAAATTATGGGAATTCCGGATTTATTCATGGTTTAGTAGCTTGAAAACTTTCTTCTTTTTGTTGTATTGCAATTTCCAGAGAAATGCAATGTTTTTCAATAATTGAGTATTTGTTTGAAAGTTCGTCGAAAATTTTCTTATCAACCACGTTATTAGTCATGATATGTTTAATCATTGACTCAGCCTCATTCTGGTATTCATCGCCACTTTTTTCTTAAGGGTCATTAGTTTACGTAATTAAACAAAGATGGATTATTAATAATAGTTACCGAATATTTTGCACCCAATGTTTGTTCATTCATCATTCTACACTCGGCATCCTCCTTTTGTGAGGCAAGAGTTTCTGAACAACTTGTTGCATCCATTTTTGTTGTGTCTGTAATTCTTACATTGTCCAAACATTCGACCAATAGGTTACCCAACTCATCACACCTCTCCATTGACTGCATCTCACATTCATTGATGTAATCACTGTTCTGGGTAGCTTCCTCAATGTACTTCTTCATATTGTCCATAAGATGGATAAATGTCTCAATGAACTCATGGATTTCCATTCCAATGTGTCTTTTGAAAGAAATTTCAGTCATGTGTTGATCATAATCTGATGAATATTCCCCACTAATGAATGGCTGAAATTGTTTGTAGATTACTTGAAGTGCGACCGGAACCATCCTTTTGAACATTTTCTTTGTCAAGTTGTAGCTCCGTTGTTCTAAGTTTAACAAAGAAAGTTCCTTTTAATGTGGATAAGTCCGGCGGAGCGGGCAATACATGTTCGCTCCATTGTTATGGGTAGAAGTAACATGAGGTGAGAGTAAAGTTATTGCTAATAGAATCAATGCCCATTCCTTTTGCATGGCATTCAGTAGCATGAATATGTGCAATTCTTTCTCATTGACTCAGTATGAAGATATCAAATCATCATTGGTTGAATCAATCATGGTTAATCTTTCAGAGTAACAAATACTTTCTTAGTTGTCCATCATTATCATAATTTGAGCACATTTGAGATTACGGATCGGGTGTAAGACATTGTGTTAATATCGATGTCAAGTCTTAATTTTCAATAAAATATCGACTATTAACACCAATCGCTTCTAACAATCCTCCTTTTGACAAATCGCTTCAGACAAATCACACTGATGACGTCGCGACGGTGACAAATCGTACTGATGACAAATCGCACTGATGACAAATCGCACTGATGACAAATTGCTTACGTATCAAAACGCTTAAGTATCAAATCTCTTAAGAGACAAATCGCTTAAGAGACAAATCGCTTAACAGTTAAACCGCATAAATAGACAAACCGCATAGTACACAAGTACACCCACTACTTCTACTACTTTGTCCTTTCTTGTCGTTTTGTCTCAATAGACAAATTGCATACTACACAAATCGCATAGTAGAACACTTATTCGAGACACAAATCGCATACTTGAAGCTTTCAAAAAAACACATTTCAATCCAAAAACAACCCAACCACGATGATTCAAGCCTTCCAAACCAAAACCTAACCACTTATAATGATTCTAAACACAAAAGTATTATCAAAATTTAAACTTTAACACAAGAAATGATCCAAATGATGCAAACTACTCTAAACTCATTCAAACCCAAAAACCTTATGAAAACCATTATAAATCCAAGAACATGAAAGATGAGTGATCAAACCATGGCTCTTGATACCATTTGTAACATATTGATTTTGACAAACACATAATAAATCACACAACATGGGCGTATAGAATAAGTTCGAGAGTGAGATGTTCTAGAGAGATGAAATCCAAATGAAAGGTTAGATTAGTAAGAAGTGAAGGGCTTTTATACAAATGACTCTCCTCCTTGTGAGGAGGGCTTATACTACTACTAA
>OU343217.1:243181685-243275917 GCA_910596185.1 Chrysanthemum makinoi | reverse complement strand
GCTCACAAATAACACACAGGTTTAGCAAACTTAACAAGCACTATTCAAGAAGCCCAAAACAGATTTACGGTCTAGATTAGTAAATCATTTACACTAACAATGACATGCAAGGTATGTGTCTAGAAAGAAAAGAGCATGTTGGATCGATATACTTTAATCAAACTATCTTAACTAGCTTGTTAAGGTTTAATAACCTCGGATAAATCCTAAGTTATTAACAAAGAAACACTGAGTAATCTTTATTAAGTACGCGGAATTTACTTAACAAAGCTAAGAAGAATAACCTTTTATTATAAACTCTAAATCTGCTTATTATGCAGATACTCTAATACAACTCTAAGATAATCGAACTTTTCTCTAAAACTCTAATTCTGAAATCGTACCTCTAATGCCAATCTAGGAGTCCTTTTATAGGCTCAAGGATATCCTAGTCGGTTTACAATTGATAACCTTGTACGACAAGTAATCTAAACATAGAATACAATTCTTTCCATAAACGAATATAACAGTTCTTTTGTTCTTGCAATACTTTGACTTCATATTGCAGTACTTTGACTTTGTCTTTAACAGTACTTTGAGTCTTTAACTTCTTCCAGTACTTTGCAACTTACAGTACTTTCATATCTTCAGTACTTTGATATCTTCAGCACTTTCATATCCCAACAATCCTCCCCTAACTTTAATTCTACTTGCTTGACTTCAAGTTCCTTTGTGAATATATCTTTAACAGCTTCATCTTTTAAAGACGGATTGTTCTTTAGTATTCAAGCTTTTATCTTTGTAACATCTGTTCTTGTCAAAGTATCTCTTAGAATTGTTTTCTTTACAACAGCATCCAGCAAGCTCCATCTTTTCAGCAACACAGCAACATATGACAATTTGTACATTTAATTCAGTTTAAGTTGCATACTATTCTCATCACTTTCAAGTGAATCATTGAAAAATTAATGGATTTAGAACTCTTTACCAAAGCCATTATCTCTGGAGTAGCCAAATGTTTTGGTGTGTAAGACCATGGTACATTGATAACCATATGATTTTTAGCAAACCACCAGCTATCAACAGATTTGTTTTGTCTTTACCAAAAGTTGTACCCTTATGGACTAGTTAGTTCTTCTATCTAATGGTGAACTAATTACCAATAATGGTTTTCCACAGCCTTTACCACAAGCCATTTTCTTGTGGGCTAGCCAACTCTTCACATTCTCTGATATGGTGAGTTGATTACCATCCAACTTATTAGCAAGTTGTCAACTAAAAACGGATTTGATATATCTTTACGAGAGCCGTTTGCTCATGGATTAGTCAATCCTTTTGTAACCATGGTGGATTGATAACCTATTGATGTTATCATCACAAAAACCATTTATTAAACCTTTATTTCAAAATATTTATTACTTAGCAACAAGGTTTCTTCTAAAATTTATTTAACTGGTTTAGTTCAGCAAACAGTACTTTGATGAAATCTTGTCTGATCAGCAGTAATTTGAATAAAAGTACTGATATATCAAAAAGTATTTATTCAAATAAAATTCATACCAGTTATTGATCATTCTCAGCAATGGTAGTCCAGTTTATAAACAAGTTGATAACCATGCAAGCAGTTTCATTATCCTCTTCTACTTCCAATCCATGCTCTAGCATTCTTCTCATGAGCTCAACTTTGAGAGGGTATCTTCTTTCTGCAAACATGTTTATCATTGTTCCATTTTCCAGCTCCAAAACATGAACTCCAGATTCTTCAAAGAATCTCCAGCAAACTATTTCCCAGCTTTCTTGATTCTTCCAGATATCATTAGTGCTCTCTTCTTCAGTTTCCCATAGAGTTATGAGATCACCATGTAAAACCAAACCAATCCCTTCCAATGGATTATTTTCAAAGTAAGCCTTCACAACATGATATAAGTAGAATAGGTCTACTCTATCTATAATATCAGATAAATCCCATAGCCTTTTGAAAACTTTGAAGCTTTCATCTTATTTATGAAAAATCATGTATTCTTCATTCTTGGATTTCACAACTTTAAAAACACTGATCTTTGATCTGTTCATCTTCATGTCATCATCTTCCTTTGTATAATCAAAATCTACCATTCTGAGATAATTCTTCAATTCATCTCTAGTCTCAGATCTTAATTCAACCTTTTCTTTCTTTGAAAATTGAACATCTGTAACTTCAGTTTTTCTTTTTCTCTTTAAGCTCTTCTTCCTTTCAGATTCAGTCCAATGAGCTTCTTCTCTAAAGTCTTTAATATCAGCAACACTCTTCTTATAAGCTGCTGTTTCAGCATCATAAAGTCTTTTCATATCAACATAGTTTAACTTCTGCAAACCCTTATATCCTTGACTTTTTAAATAAGCCATCATAGCATTCCTGTCTTTAGCTAAATTAGGTCTTCTTGGCATATATCTAACAGGTGTAGGGGACTGTAAAGGTTTAGTAGCTTCAGCATCTAATTTATCTTGCACCTTTTGAGCCGCTTCTCTATTCAGAGCTTCTTGAGCTTCCTGTTCTTTTCTATCTTGAGCATCTAACTCTTCTTGAACTTTTCTAGCTGCAGCTTCATTCCTAGCAACTTCAATTGCTCTAAGTTCTACCAAAGTGAGTTTCTTTTTCTTTGTTTCAACCAGAATACCTTTCCCTTTATCTTTTGGATCAATTGAAGGTTGAGAAGTTCTTGGTTGTTCTTCTTCTTGTACATCTCTAATAGTAACTCCTCCTCTTGGTTGTGACAAATCTAATATTGTAGCAATTAATTCATCATTACTTGCAGAGTAAATGGGTTTGAATGTAGCTTCCTCCTCTTCTTCTATAACAATTGTAGAAGGACCAGCATCTTCTTCAAAATTCAATACCCTTGGTGTAATTACTTCTTGACTAGATGTATCATGAAAAACATTACTTTGATGTTCAGTACCTTGAACATCAGTACCTTGAACATCAGTACCTTGAACTTGCACTTCTTCCTCAGAATCTGAAATAATCTTTTCTGCAGTACTTACAGATTCTTTCTTCTTCGCAACATCTTCTTTTTGAAATTTTCCTTTTCTAAATTCCTCCCCAAGTTGACAGAAGATGATTTAGGAACCTTCTTTCGTTTTAATTCCTTTCGAAGTTGTTTACGACGTTTGTTTTCCTCTTTAACCCATAAGTTGAAACCTTGAATATATGGTTTAATAAAATTCCTCAACCAAACATACCTACGCTTCAATTTCCTAAGCGCTTTAGCTTGAAACTCAACAGTCTTGTTCAACCTAACAAGCTCCCTTGTCAAAGCATAATTATCCAAAGTCAAACCTTCACGAGGTATAGTATGATCGTCACCTTGAAGATGTGAATGTGCCTCTGAAGCGAGAACGAGAATGTTGTGGAGATGGAGTAGGCGTTCTTTCAATCTCTGCTTGAACCTCGGGCTTGGAGAACAGATTACCACTGTAAAGATGCAGTACCTTCAATAGAAGCAGTACTTTCAAATGCAGTACCTTGTGAGGCAGCACTTTGTGAAGCAGATCTTGGAGAAACAGAACTTTGAGAGGCAGCACTTTGTGAAGCAGTACCATGTACAGAATCAGGAGCTTCACTTTCTTCATCCTCTCTGGCTTCATTACGTACAGCTTGAACAACTTCCATCATTGTAGAAGTTAATGGAATATCTCCACCTCTGAACAAAACACTTCCCCTAGCCATAAATGTAAAGATTTTGGCTTGTTGCACAATGACAGGTAACAAAGCATCAGGTTTTGGAACATCAGCCAATTGCTTGTTTAAGAAAACCTGTACAAACCTTGGGTACATCAGCCATTTTGACCCAGAGGATATATGTGATAGCATCCCATCCAAAATAAGCTTTGAAAAATTAAACACTCTGTCAGTAGCTAGTCCAACCACTGCAGATGCTATATTTGACCCAAACTGCTCCCAAGAAGTACTGTTAGAACTTATGCAATGAAGCAGTACATGAATCAAGAACTTCCATTGAGGACAGAATAATGCTTTCTTGAATGTTTGTTCTGTTAAAGATCCTTCATAACCAAGATTCCTAAAAGTATCCCAAATTAGTTGCTTGTCAAATCGAATAGCCCCATTTTCATCTCCAAATAATAAATCTTCTCGAATAGAGGCTTCTGTAATCTTGATAGTCCTTCCAGCAACTGTAGATCTAATATAATATTCATCCTCCTCCATGTTATCTCTAGCATTAGCCCAAAATTCTTGAATCCATGGTTCAATAACATCCGGTTCAACCAAAAGAGCATAACTAATAGGCGACCCAGTAAGATAATCAACAATATCATAAAAAGCCATATTCGCCTCAGTCTTGTCCAAATTAGCCACCATATTGTGCTTAGAAACAGTTAAACGATTCGCCAGTGTTGAATGAGTGAGCACAATAAAGATTTTATTGAAGAATAAAGAGATGGTGATTGGAAGATAAGTATGGAAAAGATATAAAGTAATAATATGAGAGGGAAAATCGGAAAGTAGTTATTTATAGGTAGGATTTGAAAAATCAAAGCCTATAATAACAAAGTTACCGTTATTATCAATTACCCATCAATATTACCGTTGGAACAGTACTTTAATACGACAAACAGTACTTTCCACATAAGCAGTACTTTCCAAAGCAGTACTTTGCCAAAATTTCTTCATATAAACTAAGTATAAACAAGCATCCTCCCCTCAAGCAATACACAGGACTATACTAACACCTTATAGTCCTCCCCTTAAACATAGCTTAGTAGTTAATCATTCCAATGCTCACGACCAAGTGATTGAATCATGACACATCAAAACCTTTTGTGAGTAAATCAGCTACATTGTCATCCGTGTGAACCTTAACTACATTGATGAGCCTATGCTCATAACAATCTCTGATAAAGTGATGCCTAATCTGAATATGCTTTGTCTTGGAATGATACGAGGATTCTTCACAATGCAAATTGTACTCTCATTATCAATATTGATAGGAGTATTTTTGAAATTGAACCCATAGTCCAAGAGTTGATTTTGCATCCACAAAACTTGACCACAACAACTTGCGGCAGCTACATATTCAGCTTCAGTAGATGATGTTGCTGCAATTGTCTGCATTTTGCATTGCCAGGAGACTAGCCTTCTTCCAAGATATTGGCATCCACCAGTTGTGGATCTTCTATCATAATTATCACCTGCATAGTCACTATCTGAAAAAGCTTCCAAGTGAAAAGGTGACTCTTTAGGATACCACAACCCCAACTTAGGTTGTTGTTTCAAATAACAGAAAACTCTTTTCTTGCATTCATGTGAAAGATCTTTGGTGAGACTTGATATCTTGCACATAGACAAACTGCAAACATGATATCAGGCCTGGATGCAGTAAGATACATAAGAGAGCCAATCATTGATCTATAAAGCTTGACTTCAACAGGGTGTCCATCTTCATCTTTGCCCAATGAATTGATAGATTTAATAGGTGTAGTAACAGCCTTCATATCATCAAAATTGAATTTCTTAAGTATGTCAGTAACATACTTGTCTTGACTGATAAAAATACCTTCCTTTAACTGCTTAACCTGAAGTCCTAAAAGAAAGTCAACTCTCCCATTGAACTCATTTGAAATTCTTTCTGCATCAGCTGCTCAAACTCCTTAACCATGGACTGTTTGGTAGCCCCAAAGATGATATCATCAACATAAACTTGAACTAACATGATATCTTTCTTGTCTCTCTTGATAAACAAAGTCTTGTCAATAGCTCCCTTCTATATCCATGTTGCAATAAGAATGTGGAGAGTCTCTCATACCAAGCTCTAAGTGCCTGATGAAGGCCATAAAGAGCCTTAACAACCTTGTAGACTTTGTTTGGATGTTTAGGATCTTCAAAACCAGGAGGTTGTTTGACATAAACTTCCTCTGTAATCTTGCCATATAAAAGGCACTTTTAACATCCATCTGGTAAACTTGAAAGCCCATATAAGAAGCAAAGGCAAGAAATATTCTAATAGCTTCTATTCTTGCTACAGGAGCAAATACCTCATCATAATCTACCCCTTCCTCCTGTCTATAACCCGGAGCAACTAACCTTGCCTTGTTTTTGATAACATTACCTCTTTCATCTCTTTTAACTCTAAAACCCACCGGTTCCAATAACTCTTTTTCCATCTGGAAGATCACATAAAACCCAAACCTCTTGAAGTTTAAATTGAAGAAGTTCTTCCTGCATAGCTTCAACCTAGCTTTCTTTAGTCAAAGCTTGAGCAATATTCTTGGGTTCTTCTTGAGAGATAAAACAAGTAAATAGACAGGTTTGATGGTCCTTATGATTCAGCCTGTTTTGTTTATACACAAAGCTAAGTAAAGCATTGTGAGGTTTTGTGAAACCCTTAGCTTTGTGTCTAGTCAGCACTCCAGAAGTAGAAGGACCAATGATTTGATCAGAAGGATGATCCTTATGAGTTCTTAAGTTTGGAGATTGTGGAACTTCATAATTATCATCTAAATTAGTAACATCAGCACCTTCATTGGAATTTGGAAAAATACCTTCATCTTCAAATTCATCATCGGTATCTTCTAATCCCAGGCATGGTAGGATCATTGGATCAGCTAAAGTACTGTCAACTGGTGCAGCAGTACTTTGTTCAAAAATCTTGTCCAAAGTACTTTGAGAGTATTCTCTGTCTTGTTCTTCTTCTTTGCCTCTTCATAAGCTCTCCTTTGTTCATTAGTGTAAGAATGTGCTAAAACATCTTGAAGAAGCATCTGATTAAGTTCCTCTTGAATGGATTGATCCTCAGCAGATAAAGAAGATTCTGAAACAACAGTACTTTGTTTTGGAACTTCAGTACTTTGTTTTGGACTAACAGGATCTTCATCAGGAACATCATTAGGTCTAATATGAACTCCATGAACCACATATTGTAAATCTTCTCCACTCATTGTGCAAAGGTTGATTTTCTTCTCTAACAGGTACATAGTTCATAGATGGAGTTAAAACCTCAAGATCAAACATCCAATCGGGACCTTTACCTTTCTCATTGTCTTGATCTTCTAAAAACTCAACATGAAGACAATCTTGAACCTTCTTAGTAACTTTGTTGTATACTCTAAAGCCCTTACTGTTAGTGCAATAACCCAATAAGTATCCTTCTTCGGACTTGCCATCAAACTTCCCTAGATTATCAATAGTGTTTAAAATAGTAAGAGGGCATCCAAAAGGTTTCATAAAACGAATGTTGGGTTTAGTGCCCATCAGCAATTCATAGGGTTTCTTCATCTGTGGTTTAGTGTGAGACTAAACTGTTAAGTACATAACAAGCGGTACTTACATTACGCCCAAACTGAATAGGTAGGTGAGAATCTGCTAACATTGTTCTTGCTGCTTCAATCAATGTCCTATTCTTCCTTTCTGCAACACCATTCTGTTGTGGTGTTCTTGCAATACTAAACTCCCTTTTATGCCTTTGTTTGCACAAAATTCATCCATAAGTTTGTTCTTGAATTCAGTCCCATTGTCACATCTAATACCTCTAACCTTGAGTCTCAATTGGTTTTCAAGAGCAATAATCAGTTATGCGGATAGCATCAAAAGTCTCATCTTTAAAACCCAAAAAGAAAACCCAACTGAATCTACTACAATCATCAGTAACAACCAAACAGTACTTTTTCTTATTTAAACTTGCCACAAAGACAGGTCCAAATAAATCCATATGTAACAGCTCCAATGGTTCTCTAATAGTTCTATCCTCAAGCTTCTTGCAGGAAGCTTTGTGTTGTTTACCCTTCTTGCATGCCAAACATGATTGATCATTCTTGTAAGTCTTTGAAGGTAGACCTCGAACTAAATTGCCTTTGACCAGTTTGTTGATATTCTTGAAATTAACATGGCCCAATCTTCTATGCCATTGATGTGCCTCTTCAGATGTTGCTTTAGCCACCAAACATGTGGCTCTGCCATATGAATGTAGACTCTTCATGTCTAAACTATACACATCATTTGTCCTTGGTACTCTAAGTACTACCAAGTCATCATCAACAGGTTTAAAGTCAGAGGAAAGGATGAGACATTCTGTGTCGATGAATAACACAGGATGCTTTTTATCACAAATTTGAGAGACTGACAACAAGTTGAACTTAAGATCCTTCACATATCTGACATTCTCAAAATCGATTCTTCCAGCTTTAATTGTTCCTTTCCTAGTAATCCTACCTCCATTGGGATCATTCCCAAATGCAACTTTTCCTCCACTAATCTTCCTAAAATCGAGACAAGATCTCTTTGTCTCATGTCATACTTCCAGAGCAACCACTATCCACAATAAGATGATCTTTAAGCTCCTCTTCGGGTTGCCCTGCACATAGAAAAGAGTTAGAAACTTTTAGGAACCCAAGCCATAACTGACTTGTGTTCCCCTTGTGGAGTTACAAACTCAAATTCTTTGAGAATGTAATTCCCACTATCTTTCAAATGATGATCCAAAATTATCTTTTGATTTTTAGCATGTGGATTTTCAAAACTTTCTGTTTTTTCAACATAAATCTCTTTCACCAGATTTTTAGCATTTTCTTGTGTCGCACAAACATCTGATTCACTTTTTGTTGAACGTCTTTGTGTCTCTCTTACTTTCCCTTTTACCCATTCTTTTTTAACACTTGGTTCCTCTTATCTAAATCTCCCTATGTGAATTGTGAATACCTTCTAGGTTGATAGTGAGATCTGGCCTAGAATTTCCTATACCAAGTATTGTGATCAGTACCTTGTTTTGTCTGAGTAGTACTTTGTGAAAGTCTTGGGCGGAGTTACTACTTTGGAAAGTACTGTGAGATACTGAAGATCTTCTCCTGATGTGGGTATCTATTATCTGGTGTGAAGTTTCTATGATTAATCCTATTTGAATTAGTCCACACTGGTTTGTGCTCTCTAGGTTTCTGATTTGTAGACTTATTCCTTGTAAACTTGCTTAGATATTCTGAGTGTTTGTCACAATCTTTGATTAGATGAGTAGGACTATAACACACAAAACACAGTTTTTGACCCATATGTCCAAAGTGATTTCTTCTATGTCTATGCCCAAAATTATTTTGCCTTCTAGATGGTGATAAAACTGTTTTGACCAAAATTATCCCTAAAAAGGTTTAGCAGATAGTTTTGAAAAGGTTTTGAAGAAGGTACTTGCTTGTGGAGCAGTACTTTGATTTAAAGGTCTGCTTGATTGAACATTTTCAACAGTTTCTTTGGGTTCCTCAGACCTAGATTTAGCAATAAGCTTCTTCCTAAACTCTAGACTATCTACACCATAACGAGAAACATCAGGCCTAGCAGGTTGATGAAATAGGATGAGAACAGCATGATAACCATTGTCTTTCTTATATGCAGGAGGTGAGTCACTTAATGAACCATCATTACTAGATGTATCTACATAATTAATGAGTTCTTCATCACTAGTGGGTATATCCTCATACTCACCTTCATCCTGATTACTAGATTGGTTTTCTTCTATCTTACTAAAATCCATACCAAAACCTAATCCAGTTTTAAGATAAGCTCTTTGCTGTTTTTGAACATAAGAAACATGTGACAAACCAGCTTCACCCCAAGCAACAAACTTAGCTAACAAATCATCTCTTTCCTTAGTTAATTTCTCAATTTCAACAATTTTACAGTTTAGTTTCCATTCACTAAGTTTTAACTGGTAATCCTGTTGTTCATACTTTTTAGCCCAAGCCATTTCATAATTTTCATGTGTGTTATGATTTTAGCTTCCATTGACTCTAAGGTTATTTGATAACCTGCTACCTCAGACCTAGCCCTAATACAATTATCTCTTTCAATCACATAACTGTTAAGTAATTTTGATAGAACTCATAGCAGTTTGAGCATACCTCAAAGATAGGAGATTGATTTGGTGAAGTAGCCACCAATGCAAGTTGAACAGGATCATCTTCACTTTCTTTGCTCCAATCAAATCCTCCAAAGCCATCATCGGATCCCAAAGCAGCATGTTCAGATTCTTCATCAAAAGCAGTACTCTAGTCCAATGCTTCCACTGTGTCTTCAACTGCATCTTCCACTGCTACCATACAGTAAGTCACTGGTTCATCATCAAACTCTTCACTCCGGTCAACTTCTGATAACTTCTCTTGAGCAACCAAGGCCTTTGTTTCAGTAATGGGAATTTCCTTAAGCTCAAGTTTTGGCTTCTCAGATGTCTTGTTTGCTTGATACTTAGCAAACCTGCACTCTCTTGCAAAGTGACCAGTCTTTTGACAATTAAAACATTCAATTTGAGATTTGTCAAAAGTTATGCCCTGTTTTGGTTTGAAATCAATGCTTTTGCCTGTCTTCTTCATGTACTTTTTGATTCTTGCAGTGATCATAGCAACTTGCCACCTGATATCAATTTCTTCAAGTGACAGGTAAACTAGCTTGTTGTGCAAAGAAGGAGCACATAACTTCATCTGAGGCCATAGTGGTAGTTGGTGGTGCCTCTTGAACATATGAGGGTGGTGTATAGACAGTAGTACTTTGAGTACTTTGAGGAGAAGCGTACTTTTGGAAGTACTTGCCTTCTTTCAGAGGATAGAAAATCAATACTGTGAGATTTGGAATTTGGTTGACCACTCATCTCATGTTCATACACCTTTAGTTGATGATAAAGATCATCAAAGTCCATAACATCCAATCCTTGTTGTCCTCTGATCATAGTAGCAATCACATGCCATGAAGATGGCAAACTTCTTAAAACTTCAAATTAGCATCCTCAATGATACTTCGCCTTGTATAGCTCCAACATGTTGAGAAGATTCGAAACCTATCGTATGCAGCATCAAGACTTTCTCTTTCTCCAACTGTGAAGGTTTCGAATTGTTGTTTCAGCAAATTTCTGTGCATCTTCTTAGAGGCTTCATTCCCTCCAAATCTGGTCTTGAGAGCAGCCCAAAGCTGCTTAGCATCTTTTGCATCATGAAACTTGAGAAGATGACCATCTGGAATGGCAGACAAGAGAATGTTGAGCGCTTCTCTTGATTCCTTAATGGTTGCTGCTGGTAAGGTTTGGTGCCTTTGGTTGTCCAGGCAATATGAATGGGTTCTTGAGGACAACTTCATTCCCATTCACAATTACATTCCACAGAGCATGGTCTGTAATGGCAATATACTGCCTCATCTTCATGCACCAGAGATCATATTCTCCCTTCTTGATTATTGGAATTCTGAGTGAGGTGATTGAGGGTTGTGGAACAGCTTCAGTCGACATCTTGGATATTGTAGGGTTTCTTCCTAGTCAGAGTTTCCACACAAGCTCTGATACCACTTGTTGGATCGATATACTTTAATCAAACTAACTTAACTAGCTTGTTAAGGTTTAATAACCTCGGATAAATCCTAAGTTATTAACAAAGAAACACTGAGCAATCTTTATTAAGTACGCGGAATTTACTTAACAAAGCTAAGAAGAAAAACTTTATTAACAAACTCTAAATCTGCTTAATATGCAGATACTCTAATACAACTCTAAGATAATCGAACTTTCTCTAAAACTCTAATTCTAAAACCGTAAGTCATATGTCATATTTCTAATGCCAATCTAGGAGTCCTTTTATAGGCTCAAGGATATCCTAGTCGGTTTACAATTGATAACCTTGTATGACAAGTAATCTAATAGAATATTCTTTACCATAAACGAATATATAACAGTTCTTTTGTTCTTGCAGTACTTTGACTTCATATTGCAGTACTTTGACTTTGTCTTTAACAGTACTTTGACTCTTTGACTTTTCCAGTACTTTGCACTTACAGTACTTTGATATCTTCAGATACTTTGATATCTTCACACTTTCATATCCCAACAACAAGATGGTGAAGATAAAAGAGTCGTGAGGTGCTAGTTTAGGACAATCTAGTCATTACGGATGCTCGTGGATTGGGCTAAAGCTAAATGGCTAAATGTTATGTTAAGCTAGCCTTGTATAAGTTATCATCCAATCCAAGCCCATCCCAAAGCCCATTAGGGCATATGTACTTATAGTATAAATACACCTCAAATGAGTCATTTGAGGTGTGTGCTTGAGTGTGTGTATGTGTGTTTTCTTTAAGCAATACAAGTTCTTTTCATCCTTTATTCTCTCTACACATATACGCATAATATCAACATCAAGTCACCATCTTTCTTCTTCATATTTACGCATATCTTGTGTTTGGTTCGTGTGTTCATCTTGTGTGAAGGTTGGTATACGCGTAAGGTTGGTGTAAAAACAAGGTCCTACAGAGTGGAAAGGTTCAGAAATCACGCTTTCATCGACAACATTTCTGAATATCATTGAAGACCCCCCGAATTCCCATTCATCTCAATTGAGGGATATTATGTTTAGTATTTATTGGTATGTTGAAAAAAAAATTAATTCGAAAAAAAAAATAAAAAAAATAGTTGTTATGATTTATTTATTGTAAAGTGCGATTTTATAAGCACTATGTTATGAGCTTTATAGATTTAGTATCGAGGAGGCCACCTCGGTCACATTTGAAGATTGGAGTTGGTAGTTATGCCAACAGTTGGAGAAAAGGTAGTGTGCCCATCACGACGTCCTCTAATGACACATCTACCTTATATTTCATGATCCGGTTTCTTGACTTCAAAGCTTGAATTTTAGGCGGACGGTAAGTGGTGATGACTTGGTTATAGATTTAGACTACCTGCTTGTTTTTTATTTTACACCAATTATATATCCCATTTCTTATCCTACCCTTTACTCATGAAGCGTGTCTAGGTGATGCAGCGAGCAATCTTTGGTGTCTTGGCCATGGATTTGGTCATGTATCATTGATTTTGTCCACTTCGCCGTGACATATTGGTAATAAAGAGTCACCCCTTAACCTTTGTCGTGTCTACCCATATTGCCTTCGAGAATTGTTTAGCCCTTAACTCTAGTGGTGGAGATTTGTGTAACCGCCAAGCTTATGATAGAATACATGCTATGACTGTGCGATTGAGTGATCACCCCGAAATTGACACTTAGAATAGTTGAGAGATTTGAGTGTTTTGTTCCCCTTTCATGAGGTGTTCGGCTTTGTTTTATTCTAGCATAAGGGATTTGTAAACTTATATTTTTTCCAGGTTATGGCAGATATCTTTTTAGGAATCTTTCTAATAAGGTCTACTTGAGGGCAACTCGTCTCTCAGTATGCTACTTTGAAGAAGTTACGGCGTAACTCGTCTCTCAGATTACGCCGTAACTATTGCGTGGCTCGGAAAACCAACTTACCAGAAGGTTACGGCGTAACTCTTCCCAAAGGTTACGACGTAACTATATTAGGTCAAATGAGGTTCCACGCCGCTGATACTTACGCCGTAACTACTGCATCTACTACGACGTAACCGAGTTTCTTGAAGACTATGGCGTAACCACTCATTAGGTTACGCCGTAACCAGCAGATCTAGTGCAAAATACGATGAAATAGAAGGTTACGGCGTAACTCTTGTTATGGTTACGCAGTAACCTAGATTTGGCCTATAAATACCCCACGAATTCCAGCATTTCTATTCATTCCATTCCACACACAACACTCAGAGAACGTGGGAATAAGCTCAAGGCAGGTCTAGAGGAGCATACGGAGCTGTCTCCAAGGAAGAAATCACTCCCCTACGATAAGCATTAGCGTTTTATGTTTCTTTTACTTTTAATTCATGTATTTCGTACCTTTGAATATTGAATTGGTTTGCATGGTTAATATGAGCGGCTAAGCACCTCTTGTTGCTGGCCTAGTTATGATTCCTTAATTGTTTTGTTTACGTTTACTTTACTTCCGTACAATTATTTCTAAGTGTATGCATGCATAGTTTATTGGTAGCCACCCTTGGTTCGGTAGTTTTGAATGGCGGTAGAGGCTAATTGCCTAGGAGATATGACCAACTGACCCTAGGTGAGCGGACTGAGACGGGAAGGGTAAGATATGACCAACTGACGACCCTTTCTACTTGTGCGATTTGACCAACTGATCACCTATCGTTTGGATGAACTTAAGAATTAGGGGGTGCGTGTCTAAGTTCCTAACGGTAAGGGGTGTCACAATTCTCAATTTTTGGTCATTTCTCAAAACAATTCACGTTTCACAATTTCATCATTTATCGTAAACTAGCTTTGCGTGTTCCAAATTCGCGTAACCTTTATGGTTTAGCGGCGAATTCATGATCATATCATCACGAACATTTCATATGGACTCAGTTTAGTCTACATTTCATTAGCATCATTTGCATCATATTAGTTCATTCATGACATTTCATTTCACATTTAACGCGAAAATTTTATATTATATAAACGTTATCGCGTGAGTTATTATTTTGAATATTTAATCCGTTACTTCCAAAAATGATCCCGATATATTTTTATACTTAAATTTAGTTTCTAAAAACTATATTTTGAGTTTACCTAGTGTTTTAAATTTATTTTGTATATAAATCGTTAAATTTATATTATTACGACGTTTTTCTTAAAAACTACACGATAATTATATTATCACTCAAATTATGCAAGAAACATATTTTTACAATTTTTATAACTACAATATATTTTACTTTGGCCTATTAAAACTTATTTGTAGACAATACTACTCAAATTTCACCAATATATACAAGTTACAACATCTTGTACTTAACCACTTTAACTTATACATTTTCTTACACATTTATATATACACAATAAAAGAAAAAAAAAATATGTATCTTGAGAGACATTCCCCCCCTAAAACCGGCCTTGAGGGGGGTAAGTCACATGGAGTTGGTAAAATCTTTATTGTCTAGATATACACTTCATTTACTTGCATAATTCAATCACAATAATTTTAGTTCAAGTCAAAATTTCTTCTCTTCTTTTCCTCTCTAAACCGCCATATAGGGTGTTGTCAAGGGATCATCAAAATTTTTCTCAAGCACAAGTAATTTCAATCTAGAATCACACTCTTATTAAGGTTTTGAAATAAAAACCTAGAGTGTTTAGGCTAACCTTGTTCTTTGCACCTCATCATAATAGCTTGTAAGCATGTTTCTATCATTTTTCATCTTTTCTTATCATTACATATGTATTTTATCATTTTCATAGCAAGCATGCAAGACTTATGTTGATTATACCATTTTTACATGATTTTTAGAGTTATATGTATATAAGGTCATCCTATAATTATCCCCTTGGTATATGTTGGTCTTGATGATGTCTAGGAACCCATGACACCCTAAGAAGGTGTATGGTAGGATTAGATTAGTTTTGGAGTTGATTTGAAGGGATTGGAATAGGTTTAGTACGAGAAAAACTAATTTCGATACGTATAAAAAGTGTTCTGTCCTTGTTTTGTTTTTCTGGAAAATCCGACAGTAGGCACGACATTTTGGCCTTGATATTTAGAAAATATACTTTAAAACGAATCCGTGGCCGCTTGAACGGATTAAAACGGAGTTATAACGAAAAAGTTATGAATTTTCCAAGTTTGACGACGATATATATATTTTTCTGAAATTTCAGCATACTATTTTTATTTGGTACGAGTCAAAAACGAGTCCTAAGCTTTACAAATTATTTCGACTTATGAAAAATATATTAGTATACTTTGATACGAAGCTAAGGACGTATAATACGTAGAAAACGGATTTGAAACGACTAAGATATGCACGTTTTCATAAAATTGCCGTAACTATTATTTTCAGAAAAACTATATTATTTTTACGAGATAAGTGTTACGGTAACTAAAATGACCATGTTGAAGGCTGTTTTTAACTATGATGTAGAACTTTTTGTAACGAGATGTCTTCTAGTAAAATCGAGATCACCAAGCATACTTTTCAAAATGACTAACCGTTTGTATAGCGGAGTTGGAATAAATTATTTATGGTTGCTTAAACTTTTCCGAAACTCATTTTTAAACCACATTTTGGACAAAATCACCATCTTTAACCTCTATTATCTATATGTTCGAGACCTCTATGACGAAAACTCATGTACTAAAACTTCTAGATTTTGATACAAACTTTCCAAAACCGTCGAGTTCGTTTTCTAACGATCGACGTACACCGTTTTACGACTAGTTTTTCGGAGCCATTTTTGTCACTTTTATGAAATTTCCGACGACATTGTTTTACGACGAAAAGTGATAATTTCACTATAAATCATTACAAAACCATTGTAGGATGACATTTTGACGTAAATACTTGTAAAGTGATTAAAGAATGGTCAAGACGTCAAAAGAGTATTTTTCGACGAAAAGTATTATTTTCAAAACTCGCAAATGGTATAAATAACATACGAAATGCATGCACAACATTACATCATAATTCATTAAGTATCATATCATTCATTTTAGGTCGCGGATAGTTTCCGAGCCTCATTTTCTTGCACTTCATTTTGTTAGCATATCAATCACACCAGGTGAGTTCGTAGCCCCACTTTCTATTACGTATTTGTCTTACAAACTCTTTGGGGGAGATACATGGTCAACTACTTACTTTCACTATCACAAATATTCTAAACTTTGACATATTACTGTGAGTTCTATAGCCCCACTTTCAATTGTTTTTATACTACTTTTGGGGGAGATACATGCTTAAACTATTTTCATTTACTTTCACAAGTACTCTAAACTTTTACATACTACGGTGAGTTCATACCCCGCTTTTACTCATTTAAATTCCTATAAACTATTTGGGGCGAGATATATGCTCATTTATCCAAACATTTAAACTCTTTTGCCAAACAACATTACCTATACTTTAGACTTGATTGCGTTTTATACTTAATTGGGTTAAACTTGATTTCATATGCATACTTGGATCAACATACAAGAATTAATGGCTCCAAATTAAGTTGTTGGAAGGCTATTAATTTACAAACATACAAGAATTAGTGGCTCCAAATTAAGTTGTTGGAAGACTATTAATTTACAAACATCCCAATATTTATGTTGGAAGGCCATTTTTATGGATACAGCCCAACGTGAGCGTTGGAGGAACATCCCAACACGAGTTGTTGTAAGACCCTTGTGGCGACATTTATACTTTTAACTACATTGATGCGCATAATCATAATTGTCATACTATTTTTAGCAGTGGGTTGTAAACACACAGGTTGCAAGTTTTGTATGGGCGGGACTTGGAACTGAGTGGATTTACGATGCCTTTGCTTTGCGAACTATTCTATATGACCAAAAACTTTGCCTTTGTTACATGAACGCTCTTTTAAGGCTTTACTTGTTAACTAAACTCTATGAACTCACCAACCTTTGTGTTGACACTTTTTAGCATGTTTTATCTCAGGTATCTAAGGCATTCACTTCATGGCATGCATATGGACATATCATAGAGTCGTGGTGACGACGCGTCTCACTTGGGTTTTATAAACTTTAAAACATAGTTTGGCTTGTAACAAACTTATTTCCGCACAAGTTGATTTTCATTTGGGACCTACATTTTGTAAACTCTGATTATTCTAATTAATCAAACGATGTATTTTTTCAAACGACACTTTAGGTCGTTCGATATAACTGTAACTTTGATGCTATGACAGTCCTCCCCAAGGTATTCCATTCCGCTGCAAAACACGTAATTTGGGGGTGTGACAGATTGGTATCAGAGCATCGGTTATAGAGAACTAGGTTGCATCATTGACCCTAGACTATAACCACATCATCATAGCATCTCATCATATCATTATAAGTGCATATTCTTTATACATGCGAACTTATGACTCAACACCAAACATCATATGAGTCTATTAGTCCAAGCATTGCATAGTTACTCCTAAATTATACATAGCCTGATCACCTATGTCTAATTCAGGAAGAATCATGCAATGAAGGGAGTAGTAGTCTCATATGAGTAAGCAATTCCGTAATCGAGCCAAATTTTCAAAAGATTTTCTTCAAACCACTTGTTTCCTGTTTGATCCGCGTGACAGTTCTTGTTTGATGAGTTGCAAAGATCAAGCTAGAAACAAGTTGTTACCTAAACCGATTTAGCCTAATCGTATGACAGTTCTTGTTTGATGAGTTGTGGGATTAAGTAAAAATCGGTTACCAAAAGGTCTTTTAAAAATTTTGCTTGAGAATGGGAAAGCTTGTCTCATCGAGCCTAATCATAAGAAAGCATGTATTTAGGATGGGAATTGCTCACGATAGCACAGGAACGTATCTTGTGGGACGAGTAACTCATATGCATGAGCATTGACATAATCATTTAGACCATACATGAGCATAAACTTTTAGAACCCTTGTCGAGGTTCGAACCATAGTATCATCGATTGAATCCCGAGGACGTGATTCCTCTGACATGGGAAGAATGTCACAATTCTCAATTTTGGTCATTTCTCAAAACAATCCACGTTTCACAATTTCATCATTTATCGTAAACTAGCTTTGCGTGTTCCAAATTCGCGTAACCTTTATGGTTTAGCGGCGAATTCATGATCATATCATCACGAACATTTCATATGGACTAAGTTTAGTCTACATTTCATTAGCATCATTTGCATCATATTAGTTCATTCATGACATTTCATTTCACATTTAACGCGAAAATTTTATATTATATAAACGTTATCGCGTGAGTTATTATTTTGAATATTTAATCCGTTACTTCCAAAAATGATCCCGATATATTTTTATACTTAAATTTAGTTTCTAAAAACTATATTTTGAGTTTACCTAGTGTTTTAAATTTATTTTGTATATAAATCGTTAAATTTATATTATTACGACGCTTTTCTTAAAAACTACACGATAATTATATTATCACTCAAATTATGCAAGAAACATATTTTTACAATTTTTATAACTACAATATATTTTACTTTGGCCTATTAAAACTTATTTGTAGACAATACTACTCAAATTTCACCAATATATACAAGTTACAACATCTTGTACTTAACCACTTTAACTTATACATTTTCTTACACATTTATATATACACAATAAAAGAAAAAAAAATATGTATCTTGAGAGACATTCCCCCCCTAAAACCGGCCTTGAGGGGGGTAAGTCACATGGAGTTGGTAAAATCTTTATTGTCTAGATATACACTTCATTTACTTGCATAATTCAATCACAATAATTTTAGTTCAAGTCAAAATTTCTTCTCTTCTTTTCCTTCTCTCTAAACCGGCCATATAGGGTGTTGTCAAGGGATCATCAAAATTTTTCTCAAGCACAAGTAATTTCAATCTAGAATCACACTCTTATTAAGGTTTTGAAATAAAAACCTAGAGTGTTTAGGCTAACCTTGTTCTTTGCACCTCATCATAATAGCTTGTAAGCATGTTTCTATCATTTTTCATCTTTTCTTATCATTACATATGTATTTTATCATTTTCATAGCAAGCATGCAAGACTTATGTTGATTATACCATTTTTACATGATTTTTAGAGTTATATGTATATAAGGTCATCCTATAATTATTCCCTTGGTATATGTTGGTCTTGATGATGTCTAGGAACCCATGACACCCTAAGAAGGTGTATGGTAGGATTAGATTAGTTTTGGAGTTGATTTGAAGGGATTGGAATAGGTTTAGTACGAGAAAAACTAATTTCGATACGTATAAAAAGTGTTCTGTTCTTGTTTTGTTTTTCTGGAAAATCCGACAGTAGGCACGACATTTTGGCCTTGATATTTAGAAAATATACTTTAAAACGAATCCGTGGCGGCTTGAACGGATTAAAACGGAGTTATAACGAAGAAGTTATGAATTTTCCAAGTTTGACGACGATATATATATTTTTCTGAAATTTCAGAATACTATTTTTATTTGGTACGAGTCAAAAACGAGTCCTAAGCTTTACAAATTATTTCGACTTATCAAAAATATATTAGTATACTTTGGTACGAAGCTAAGGACGTATAATACGTAGAAAACGGATTTGAAACGACTAAGATATGCACGTTTTCATAAAATTGCCGTAACTATTATTTTCAGAAAAACTATATTATTTTTACGAGACAAGTGTTACGGTAACTAAAACGACCATGTTGAGGGCTGTTTTTAACTATGATGTAGAACTTTTTGTAACGAGATGTCTTCTAGTAAAATCGAGATCACCAAGCATACTTTTCAAAATGACTAACCGTTTGTATAGCGGAGTTGGAATAAATTATTTATGGTTGCTTAAACTTTGCCGAAACTCATTTTTAAACCACATTTTGGACAAAAATCACCATCTTTAACCTCTATTATCTATATGTTCGAGACCTCTATGACGAAAACTCATGTACTAAAACTTTTAGATTTTGATACAAACTTTCCAAAACCGTCGAGTTCGTTTTCTAACGATCGACGTACACCGTTTTACGACTAGTTTTTCGGAACCATTTTTGTCACTTTTATGAAATTTCCGACGACATTGTTTTACGACGAAAAGTGATAATTTCACTATAAATCATTACAAAACCATTGTAGGATGACATTTTGACGTAAATACTTGTAAAGTGATTAAAGAATGGTCAAGACGTCAAAAGAGTATTTTTCGACGAAAAGTATTATTTTCAAAACTCGCAAATGGTATAAATAACATACGAAATGCATGCACAACATTACATCATAATTCATTAAGTATCATATCATTCATTTTAGGTCGCGGATAGTTTCCGAGCCTCATTTTCTTGCACTTCATTTTGTTAGCATATCAATCACACCAGGTGAGTTCGTAGCCCCACTTTCTATTACGTATTTGTCTTACAAACTCTTTGGGGGAGATACATGCTCAACTACTTACTTTCACTATCACAAATATTCTAAACTTTGACATATTACTGTGAGTTCTATAGCCCCACTTTCAATTGTTTTTATACTACTTTTGGGGGAGATACATGCTTAAACTATTTTCATTTACTTTCACAAGTACTCTAAACTTTTACATACTACGGTGATTTCATACCCCGCTTTTACTCATTTAAATTCCTATAAACTATTTGGGGCGAGATATATGCTCATTTATCCAAACATTTAAACTCTTTTGCCAAACAACATTACCTATACTTTAGACTTGATTGCGTTTTATACTTAATTGGGTTAAACTTGATTTCATATGCATACTTGGATCAACATACAAGAATTAATGGCTCCAAATTAAGTTGTTGGAAGGCTATTAATTTACAAACATACAAGAATTAATGGCTCCAAATTAAGTTGTTGGAAGGCTATTAATTTACAAACATACAAGAATTAATGGCTCCAAATTAAGTTGTTGGAAGGCTATTAATTTACAAACATACAAGAATTAGTGGCTCCAAATTAAGTTGTTGGAAGGCTATTAATTTACAAACATCCCAATATTTATGTTGGAAGGCCATTTTTATGGATACAGCCCAACGTGAGCGTTGGAGGAACATCCCAACACGAGTTGTTGGAAGACCCTTGTGGTGACATTTATACTTTTAACTACATTGATGCGCATAATCATAATTGTCATACTATTTTTAGCAGTGAGTTGTAAACACACAGGTTGCAAGTTTTGTATGGGCGGGACTTGGAACTGAGTGGATTTACGATGCCTTTGCTTTGCGAACTATTCTATATGACCAAAAACTTTGCCTTTGTTACATGAACGCTCTTTTAAGGCTTTACTTGTTAACTAAACTCTATGAACTCACCAACCTTTGTGTTGACACTTTTTAGCATGTTTTATCTCAGGTATCTAAGGCATTCACTTCATGGCATGCATATGGACATATCATAGAGTCGTGGTGACGACGCGTCTCACTTGGGTTTTATAAACTTTAAAACATAGTTTGGCTTGTAACAAACTTATTTCCGCACAAGTTGATTTTCATTTGGGACCTACATTTTGTAAACTCTGATTATTCTAATTAATCAAACGATGTATTTTTCAAACGACACTTTAGGTCGTTCGATATAACTGTAACTTTGATGCTATGACAGTCCTCCCCAAGGTATTCCATTCCGCTGCAAAACACGTAATTTGGGGGTGTGACAAGGGGCATTCACTATTATAAATCTAGCATGTAGCTGTACTTAATGACTTGGCTTAGGGGACCTGGAACAACAGGACTTATGAGGGGACACCTGACTTCTCCTGTGGTGGCATCTTTGCTGACAGGTTAGGGCGAATTGACCAAATGCTGTCCTCTCGACTTTGACCCCACCTGAAGTATTTGGAAGTAAGTAGACGTAGACATAACTAGCTAGAAGGATTAACTAGATTAGCACCACTCTCCTCTATTGATTTCCCTTTATCATTTATCTGCTTTTATTTGCTTTATTCTGTTTTAGTAGTTTAATTAATTAAATCCCTATCGAAACCATTATTAATCTGTGACACCTAGACTTAGTAATAATCCAACACACATAGCTCTTGGGACGACCTCGGCTTTACCGATTACTACACTACACACGACCGGGTACACTGCCCGTTAGTGCATTAGGGTAAACCATAGGTATAACGAGACTTTATAAATATTAAAACCTGGTCAGTAAAACCTGCATCACTACGATTGGATGGTTGTGAGTCAATAAGAGGCAAGGATATTGCCTTGATGATTTTGGGCAACTCACGAGGGTGATTCCAACTTTGATTGTCATAGAGACCTAGGTCCTCTATTGTACCCCACGATTCTTTCGCGGTAAGTTCACTAAGATTACCACTGGCCGCTTGGTCGATGGTTAGCCTAGTGGAGAGATTGACATGATCATAAAAGATTTGGACTTGAAGCCAAAGATCGATGCCGTGATGAGGGAATTTATGGATTAAGTCCTTGAATCGAGTCCACGCCTCGTAGAGAGTTTCACCTTGACGTTGTTGGAACATCAATATCTCATTCCTTAGCTTGGTAGTTCTCCCCGGTGGGAAAAATTGGGCAAGGAAACGAGTGCTGAGATCATCCTAACTTGAGATGGATCCTGCGGGAAGTCGCTCAAGCCAATTACTAGCTTGGTCCCGTAGAGAGAATTGGAAGAGACGCAAGCGCATGGTCTCCCGTGTGGTAGCATCAAGGTCAATGGAGTCAACGATTTTTAGGAAATCCTTGAGATGCTGATTAGGATCTTCGGAACAAAGTCCATGGAATGCACATCTGTTTTGCACCAACCAGATGGTGTCGGATGGCAGGGCTGTAGTTTGAGCTTGAAGTGGGAGCTCAATGGTGTTCCTTTAGCCTTGATGGCTCGGTCTAGAGTATTCACCAAGAGTACGGCCTCTTGGCGGGTCATGTGGTGGTTGATTGAGTAGAAGTGGTTGATGTGGTGGTGGATTTTTGTTGGGTGGGTCATCACCTTCCATAATGAAAAGTGAGGAGGTTACGAACAAAAACACGAAGAAGGGGGATAGACTAAAAGAAAGCTAATGAAAAAGAGAAAAAATCTCACTTGATAGGAATCAAGCGAGTCGACCTAAACGAGATACAAATCTAACTAGCTATTATATTCCCCGGCAGTGGCGCCAAAAACTTGATACGGAGGGTTCGGGGTCGAGAAAACCTCCAGTTCTACGTGCAAGTTTTTCAACCCTCTAGGCAGTGAACCTAATCGTTGTAGTGTAGTATGTGATAAGCCTAGGGGATTGATTTCGTTCTCTAGGGGAATAGGAATGCTAGAAAGAGATATATGATGAGAAGGTGGGGTTGGGGGAGATTCTTTTTAGTCTTTTTAAGGTTTTTTAGAAAGCAAAGGTAAATATCTCAGGGTATAAGAGTGGGGGGTGGTGCTTCTACTGATTTCTACTACTTTTACTAATTACTAACTAATTAACTAGTGGATAGATTATGCTTAATTGAGGTGTGCTCGTATGATGATTAAAGATGTGTTCACTTAGATGCTATTACTCCCTAGTTATCTCTTATTGGTCGGTTGAATTGTCACTTCCTATATCTTAATTGATGTGTTGTATTCCATTTGGTCGTAGGGTGGTGCCTAATTCCCTAGTTCTATGAATTGCAACTCTCCTCTAGAATACATGGGATCGGTCAGTACAATGGTATCTCCCCCGAATACTCTACTATCTTTAAGCTATAATTCACGCAATAAACACAACGAATGGCCTAAGTGCACTCTAAGGATTTTTTTCTATTTAGGACGTTCAAGCTCGCAACAATGAAAGAAGAAGCCAGTTTTCCTTAATCTAGCATCTACCAATTAAGACAAGGGACAACCTAACAATAATTAACAACTAGGTTTCATAGATCTAAGCAAACACAAGAATAATTTAGCTACTCATGTTAAACAAGCAAGCATACACACATAAAATTGAACATGGGGTAGACATAATGATAAATTGGATAAACAACTGTATTAGGGTTTGCTCTCCAAAGTTCTACCTCTTAAAATACAGAAAAATCGAATTCTATATATAGATTTACAATCGCGACGGCGTCACCTTTTGCTAGTGATGCCGTCAGGTCGCCGTCATTAGGGTTTCATTTGGGCCAAGTCATCATTGGGATGACGTCAGTTAAGGAGTGTGACACCATCGGTCTTCATGCAGGACGTCGTCTGAGTCTTGGTTCTTGGGCGTCCGGTGTAGAATTTGTGAGTGACGCCTTCGAGAGTTTAGGCGTGATGTCGTCATGCTTTAGAACCAGAATTTCCGCTAAGCCGTCGCTTGCACTTTTGATCAAAACTTCTATAGAGGGACAACGTCGCCCTTTGGTTAGGACGCCGTCAGGTGTACTGGAGTGCCTTTGGTCTTGACTTTGCCATTTTATTCATGTTTTCGCTCCTTTTCGTCTAAATATGCTTCATTCCAGCATTTTGCTTCCAAAAGACCTAAAATGTGAAAAGGAATGATTTTAAGTAGTAACGGATATAAAATGTGTCAATTTAGGGCTTAAATGACCCCCTAAAAACGTATGTTTTAAATCCTTATCAGTTTCATCATTTTCCAAGTATCGGGATCAACTCAATGTGCGGTAACATAAATGTACGAACCGGGCAAACCGTGACCCGCCGAAAAAACATCGGTTGTTATGTTTACACTAGTTTTCAAATTATCAAAACCAAGTATTAGTTCCTTTTTAGCCTTTATCAAACATTTAATACAATAAAGTTTAAGAGTTTGACGACTTACATGATTATATCGAGGTTGAAGGCGCTTTTGAATCACCCTCGTTAACCGAGGGTTGTCGAAGTGGTTGAACGGAAAACCCTCTTGAATCACAAAGTGTGCAAAATCTTGACGAAGCGCCCTCTCGTCATATACAAAAATACTCCCATCTGGTGACATAGTAGTTTGTTCCGATTCTGGAACGCCTTTTGTTGCTTTACAATGTTCTTTCGTGTACTTCTTCAACGAAGAGTTCCCTCCAGATTTCATTATAGTGTTAGAAGCTTTACAACGAGCCTTTGTTGAACCATCCGTGAACTTAACCATGTCGAAATGACACCAAACATCTTGGCTTCGGGTTGTTGGTACAACCCCAACAATCATTGTAACACCCCCAAAATTTCATTATAACAGCGAAAGACTAATTGGGGTATTACGTAGATGATCACAATCATAATCATAGAAAACGACTCAAAAGAGACGTTTTGAAAGTCATTTTTATTGAATTCAAATACGAAAGTGTTTCCATTGTTTAGAAAATTATAAATGATATATGAGTTTGTAATGACTAATAGAATTTATGTTAACACCAAAGACTCATGGTCTATTACCCACTCCGTGCCTTGAATGTTGCTTCAGTTGCTCAAGATAAACATGCTAAAAAGTCAACAAAATTGTTGAGTGAATCCATAGTGTTTGTGTTTTGTAATCATTCGAACACAAGATGAGTAATAGTAATTCAGAAATAAATCAGGTTGTATATTTCCATAAGTCTCACGAACTAAAAAATTAACGGGTGTGATATAGTATAGGGGCCCTCAGGGTAGGAGCTTGCCATTCTCCTACTATAGATCAAATAATGTACATTTGGCTATCTATCTGGCTAACAAGAAGTTATCCACCTAGCTAGCTCAAATGGGTTGTTGATGCAGATTTTCCAACCAGGATTTAATATTTATAAGTCTCGTCTACCTAAGGTCTACCTATTGCACTAACGAGCAGTGAACTAGATCGTGCGTAGTATAGAAGGTGGTAAAGCCGAGGTCGTTGCCAAGAGCTATGTAGATGAGGATCCTATTAAGTCTAAGTGTCACTATTTTAAATGGTTTTAAGATTGAAATGATTAATTAAACTAAAGACAAGAAATAAAATATGCAAATTAAATAGAGGTTGTGAACAATGGCGAGAAAGTGTGCTAACCTAATTATTCATTGTTAGGAATTGCAAATTCCATGTTAAAGTGTCAGTCACCCCAATTATAGTCTAGCATATGTTAGCTTTTTTTTTTTTTTTTTTTTTTTTTTTTTTTACAATACAAATGAAAGGTTAGATTGAAAAGCACCACCCATCCCTTAGTGGGAATGGTATTTATAGTTCTGAGACTAAACGACCTCCTGACGACCTGTGGATCAGGTATACAGTGGTTAAAGACCCGTCCTTCCTCCACGGTGTTACACTACGCTAAACTAGGCTAATGACTAACTAACAAACATGTAAATAACGATATGTCTATGAGCTAACTTGTGCTAGTCTATAGTTGGGGTGACCAAAATTTCACATGGAATTTCGAATTCCTAACATTCATCTTATCATGTAATGTATTGATTCAAGTGGGGGCTCAAGTCGCTATGAAAACATTTGATCAATTCTTCATAACTTATCAACAAAGGTTCCTACCCGACGTCAAAGGCCTACCCTTTGGGGAGTCGAGCGTCTTAAGCAACCTAAGCCAAGTCATTAAGTACCCTACATGCAAGATTCGAAATAATGAGTGCCCGGGCACTAGCATCTTAGACACTCATCCCTAACTTCTTAAGTTCATCCATCCGAACGGTGATCCTTTGGTCAATTTGTACAAGAGGGAATGGTAGTCTTTTGGTCAATTCTTACCCGCCCCTTCTCTACCTACTTACTTAGGGTCAGTTGGTCAATTCTCCTAAGCAATTAGATACGACCGTAGTTCAAAACTACTGAAGCTAGGGTAACTACCATCGAACTATGCGTGCATACACTAGAAACAATTATAGAAGCATGAAAACACAAACAATACAATCAATGAATCATAACTAGGCTAGACCAAGGGTGCTTAGCCGATCATATTAAAAGACACAATAGATTCAATGTTTAACATAATGAAATACATGAATTAAAGTGAAAGATAGTAGTAATCGCTAAAGCTTATCGATATGGTGTGATTCCTCCCTTGGAGATGGCCAGTATGCTCCATGTGATCTTCCCTTGGAACCCTCTTCACGTTCTCTACCTTTGAGTTATGAGTGAATGATGTGAAATGCACATTTTAGGGCTTGTATTTATATGCCCGATCACAGTTATGGTGTAACTTTAGTTGAGAGTTAAGCCGTAACTTAATTATCTTCTAAACAGAAGCCTTGTAAAGGTGACCACGACGTAACATAAGGAATAGTTATGTCGTAATTGCAGCTCCGCCGTAATGTTGATGAGAGTTACGCCGTAATTTTAGAGTCTTCTTAACAGAAGGTTGTTACATCATAATGCATGTGAGAATGTTATGGCGTAGTTAATGGAGGCGCGAAATTCTTCATGACCTAGATGGTTACGGCGTAAGTTTAGTTGAGAGTTACGCCGTAACTACGGTTGAGTTGGTATTCTGTGACAAAATCCTAGCTACGGTGTAATTGAGAATATGAGTGACGCCGTAGCTTCTTCATTAATAGCATACTAAGATAAAACCGTTAGGAAAATCTACAAATCCGCGTCTCTAAGCTCCAATGCTTATATATCGCTTGGAAACGAAATATAAAGGAATAAGAGTATATATCCATATAAATGACATAAAATGTGAGCATAAACGGGGTAAATTGACACTTAAAAGTCAGGATTATTTGATGTTATCAGTTGTCGACCTCCAATAGATCTATTCACAATATTCGCGTTCATTCGCAAGTGACTAAGGCTCATGATATGAGGGGCTTTATAGGGGCAACAATGTGTCTTATGCAATAACATTCAGGATAGCATATATAAAAATACTTGTGTTCTGTTTGTAGCATGTATCTCCCTACGGGTTTGTAAAACATATAAAAGTGGGACTATGAACTCACCTCAGTTTGGGGGGGGGGGGGAGGAGGGGGTGTGTGTAGGAAAGCAAGTGATATCAAGTGCAACCTGGGAACGGCTCCAACACACAACCTGGATAATAGGGGAAAATCAGATTTTGGTGGTTTAGGTGCTTAAAATTCAAAAATAATATTATACATAATATTATCTTTTTTTTATGTGCTTAGATTTCGGTAGTTGTGGTCTCTTCAAAAGCTAGTAGATGATAAATTATGCTTAACATAACTGTTTGGTGTTCTTCTTGGGATAAGAAATTAGTGTAGTAACATAATCAAAATGTTACTGAATAAACCTTCAAGTTATGAGAAATTTACATTTTAAACTCTAATAGTGGATAGTTAAACTTTTAGTCCTTGTACTTTGGTAAAATTATATTTTTGGCTCAAAGTATTCAAATATGACCATTTATCATTATGGATTTCCAAATATTCACTTTTTACCTTTAAGTTATCAAAATTGACAGTTTTGATACTCCTTTATGGATAATTACAATTTTGGTCCTTTAACTTTAGCACATTTACATTTTAGCTTATATATTACAAGAATGACATTTTATCACCCTTGGTTCTTAAATATTCCTTTTCTAATCTTATATTACAAATATGGCAGTTTTGACACCCTCTTATGTAGAATTACACAATTAGTCCTTTAACTTTACAAAATTACACTTTTAGTCCTTAATTATCAAAGTTTGATATTTTAGTACTTATAATATCCAAATAATCACTTTCTACCCTTGGATTAGTGAAAGGACTGTTTTAACATAATTTTTAGGGAGTTGGCAGTTTTAGTCTTTATGGTTAACATGATTTGCAAAAATAGTCCAAAATGAATTGTGTTTACATTTTTGATCCAAACTCTTCCAAAGTTATATATTTTACCCAAAAGTCTTTATAAAATTAGTTCGTATCCTCAGATTACAAATTTGATAATTTGAATTTTAATCCAAAATACATATTTAGCAAAAGTTATCATCTATTTTCAATGAAAATAGTTCCAGAAGCTTATAAAACAGCTTATTGGGTGTGATTAGCTTATTTTTGGTGTTATTGGGCTTTAAGACAAACTTACGGCCCAATAACATTTTTAAGAGTCCAATGGACTTGGGGTTTTGTGGGCTAGTTTAGGAGCTTAATATAGACCAAAATCAATTTACGCAACAACTTATATACTGCTTAATCACAACTGCTTATGTACAAATCATTGGGCTTTAAGGCCTGTTAAGCTTTTTCAAAGGTTTTCAAACTGTTGCGAGTGAGCTGAGCTTGTGGCTTATAAAAGTTATCAAATGAGGTTGTTAGAGTAACTTATATACATAGCATGTTTGTTTAGTGTACAAAGAAATGAGTCAAACATTTAGTTTGGATTTGTGTACGTTGGAACATAGTTTTACATGTCCATTTTAAAGTGACAAAACCATTTTTGTGATGTATATACTTAGACAGTTTTGTAAGTTTGTCTTAAGTGGTTATGGAACGTGTGACAAAGAGTGCTTATATGTTGTTGTATGTTAATAACAAGTGTACTAATCCAAACTTAGCCATATTGAGATTCAAGTAAGTATATTTGCTTGGTTTATGCTTAACAAGAGCATGGTAAAATACATGGAAAGCTTAACATGTTCAAACCGGTTATAAAACAACTTAAGGTATTTAAAATTTAACTAAGTATTGAAAAGGAATTACAACACCTCAAAAGGTAGGGTGAAACGTGACTGTTGGATTAGGGATTTGCATGTGGACTTTGTGACTTGTTTAAGCACCCAACAAAGACTTGAGAGCAACTTCTACTCGTTCTTAACTTGCACTAAAATTCTTAGAAACTTGGCCTTTTCTACTCGGCTTGTCACAGTGAGATGTTGATTTGGAGTGTTTTGTTTATGAGTTTTGTGAGGGGGTACGTGAAGTGAGATTGCATGGGACTATATTACATGAATAAGAAGCAAGTTGAAGGACAAAGAGAATAAGAGATGAGGATAATGTGTAGGTACTAAGGCTTGGGGGGAAAGGACACTTGAGAGGTAAGCAAGTTGAGTTACAAGTGTAAAAATGTAAAAACGTTTTGGGGAGTCTCGGTACAAGGGGAATGACTAAGCAAGTCATTTGGAAACCGACCCATACATTTTATTTGTGTACTCATGAGTGTAAATGACATGTTAATATGTCCTATGTTGTGTTTGAGGTCTTGTGGAGGTTTGGACATCACTTATGATAAAGGGTTTGAGTCTAGGAAAATATCACAAGGGCTCGTTGTAACCACCCGCATTTTCAGGTTACCTTTTCATTTATGAAAATTTACTATTCACTTTTACTATTCACTTTCACTATTCATCCTGTATTTTTTTTATTTTACTATCATGACAAGATAAATAAAACTTGACAAGTCGTCCTAACGACGTACGTTGAATCCATACCGAACCGATTTCACAAAACCGTGTCTGAGAATTATTTTAGGGTTTAAACGTCATTCAGGCATCCCGATATGTCCATAAAACACTGTAAACTATAGAAATATGTAATTCTACCATTTTACGACAATTCCACAAGTTTTGGAATTTTACGTTTTCCAGTTCTGCGTTTTACGCGAATTACGTGTTTTTGACCCGCGTTTCCAGCTTTAAACAACTTTTTAGCACCCAATGAGACTTATCACTCATTTTATATTTTTATATGGAGTATAATGATGAGTTTCATCATTCCTGCAAGTTTCGTATTTTTATGATACCCTGTTTTTATGTTTTATGGCTTAACAACTTACGGATGGCATTTAACGGAACCAAAACACACTCTACAACCAAGATAAGACCAAGACTCATCACCTAGCCACCTATTCCCATTGTGACCGCCTCTAGGGGGGTGAGTCACCTTGGATGTGTCTTGATCTCATGCTTTAAAGTCTTAGATGTTTACATTTGTAAAACATAGCAAAGAAGCTTTGAAAAGTCAAGATTTCTTAACCTCCTCAAAACCATATAAATACCCCCCTCCTCTCCATATTTGTCCATATCCACCCCAAGACACTCCTTCCATTGTTGATTTTCCAGGAGCAAAGTATTCCAAGTTAACTAAGAAGTTCAAGTAACAAGTTTACTACATCAAATCCTTAGCTAGTTTAAGTGATTTTCTTGAGTTTTGATCCACTCAAGTCACTTAAAACTTCATCACCAATCCTTCAAGAATACAAGAAGTTTAGAAGGGTGCCAAGGTGTGAAAATCTTTCTCTATCAAAGCTCTAAGTGCTCAATCAAAGTCCTAATCCGTACTAGTTACTCCTTTCTTGATTGAAAGCCAAAAGTTGTAAGCAACTAATCACCACCATCACTCTATTATCTCATGTTTATTATTCCTAATCTTTTCAACTACATGCTATATATATGGTTACTATGTTGATTCATGATGTACACATACTTAATCACTTGTTTTAATTCACATACTGTCTTGAAGTAACAAACTAGTAAAACTAGTCATATTCTACACATTTGAAGCCATTAAAACCAACTACATATAGACTTGGTAATTTACATATTATTTTAGACAAGATAAAAAGGGAAACATAGCAACCTGAATCACCCGAAATGGACAAACGAGTCAAAAGTTATGGTAAAAAGAAGGTAGCAAAACCTAGAAACGCCAAAATAGCTTACTGCCTAATCTGTGTAAAACTTAGACGCACTTCTGGTCTAAATCATCAAAAAGTTAAAACACGAAAGTTGTCCGGAACGATGTTTTACGGCTACTTTGAAGAAACTCAACCTAAAAAGGCCAAACGATAACATTTTCTGCCTAAAATTTGTAAAACAGTTTTTATCGGCTAAAGTTTGGATTTTTACAAGTTAGGAATATAGAAACCATGTTATTATCATAGCTAGTTACATATAAAATTAAAAAACTTCATTCAACCTTCGGAATAGTGTTTTCGCAAGTAACGGAAAAATGACCATTTTACCCTTTTCCGCTGATTTTAGCCAAACTTCGTTTTTGACCATGTTAATAAGTTATGATCACTAGTAATTGATGAGAATTTGTAAAAACTAGATATTTACTAAAGACATGATAAACTTGTAACTTGTATTTACAAAATATAAGTTTTATCTACTAAGTGCTACAATACTAGGGAGCTTCATGTGAGGGGTTTCATTTGAGTAAAACGTATCGACGAGTTGCTGGATTTACGATTTAAAGTGTCCTAGCTCCTCGAACGTTTACTACATGACCTCTGAATTATGATTGCCCGAACGGTAGTACGATATCTATAAACTAAATACGTTTTCACATACTAAATTGTTACTATAAGCAACGAACTATTAGTGACTACATCGTGATCAACATAGAGACGTATATAGGTTGTTTTATGTTTTCCTAAACATTATTCCAAACCTAAGTCGCAACATTCCATTTTTAGGTTGCACGTAGAGGTTTCCCGGCTTATCCATCACATCCGTTAAAGCACTTAACATCATCAAACTCACGGTGAGTTCATAGCCCCACTTTCTATTACTTAATTGTTTTACAAACCCTTGGGGGAGATACATGCTATTTTTAAACCAAACACATTGCTTTGAAACTGTATGCTTATCTGATTGTTTTATTAGCACTAAGTTACCACATTTGCCAAACATAAGTCCCTAAATTATGAACCATTAATCACTAGAGTGAGTGAGCATGAATATTGTGAATAGATCTATTGGGATTGACGAATCCCGTTTGTGTTGGCCCCGTTAAAGGCAAACAAACGTACTATATTTGAGTAACATTAGGTAAAACGGCAATTTTACCTATTAGGGCAGGTACCAACAATTTTACCAATTAATATTGGAACACGTTAACGCCTTGGTTGCATGATGCTTAGTGTAATAATAACTGTTTTATTTTCAAACCATTAGTGTGAGTCTAATTAACTCACACTACTAACATAATGTGTTCAACCATCAAAAAAACTCTATGAATTTCACTCAACCCTTGTGTTGACAGTTTTAAGCATGTATTTGAGGTCCATAATGTCGGAAGCTGGTACGGAAGGGCAAGGACTAAATCAAGAAGGCTATAATTATTTTATCATTCAAGAAAGACATCAAAAGACTTTATATTGATGCATTTTGTAAACAATGGAACCAACTAGGACCTATTGTTGTAAAATCTGATATATTTTTATAATTTGAATGATAAATCCTTTTTAAATGACTTCTTTAGAGATTGTTTTCTATTATTATGAATGTTGTGCCATCAAGTAACACACAGTATGAATTCCGCTGCATATCATGAAATTGGGGGTGTTACAGATTGGTACCAGAGCCATGGTTATAGAGAAACGGGGTCTAAATTGAGACCTAAACTATAACTACTTTTACAAACAAAAATATTTTATAGCCTTCCGTTCTCCGTGCCTTTCATCCTCCAGACGATTATGGCCTTTTTAGATATTTTATAATAACATGAACATATTAGTATATTCATATATACACTTGACATATTTTAGCATTCCTCGTAAGCATTAGAACTATTTTAACATCATAATACTCACTGTAGATATCATGTCTTCTTTCGCCTACCCCATTATTATCTCGTCAGACTCAGATATTGAGGACACTTTTTCATCTTCCAATGCGCATGTACCATTAATCCTACCGACCTATACCCCGACATCTTCGAACTACTCTTCATCATTAGACGATAATTTCTATTTTATTGAAGCATTAACCTCATCTCAAGAAACTACTACTTTTCCATCACCACCACCATCACTTCCCTTTTCCATCCCTACATGTGATGAGTTGGATCACTCATTGTGGATGGTACCACGACCACCATTGATTCAAAAAGAATGTCAGCATGAGCACTATAGCGTCTCAAATCTAATTGACGCATTCCTTCATGACACACTAAACCAAGAAGTTGCCAATCAACCAGAGTTACTAGGATCTTTTAAACCTATAAAAGACTAGTGTTATAGTTTTCTTTTGTACTACTAAACTGATTAGACTCAGTTAGTAAACTCTATGAAATCCTTGTAATAACTAGCAGTAGTAAAGCGTTGTAATTACTAAACTGAAAGTATCAGTTAGTAAATTTTGAAGAAGCTTGTAATAAGTTTCGATTTTGTAAATCAATCAACGTTATATGAATAAAACTCTTGTTTTATGCTATCATGTTTTATGGTTTAAAACTCCAACGTTATTATTTCTAACTTTTCCCACCAAAAATCATGATCGTTTTATGACTCATGATATATCTTTTATAAAATTGATAGAATCATGGCGCCAAAGAAAGCGAAAGCACCTCAACCAGTGACTCCAGCTCCCATTGAGCGAATGATTACTACTCGAGTGAATGCAGCGATCATCGCTAAACGAGCAACCATAGCCACTGAAACCGCCGCAGTCGCTGAAGCCGCCGCAACCGCTGAAAGTATTTGCCGCCGCTGGCCGGCCGCCGCCAAAACCGCCGGCCTGAAGCCACCGCAGCCGCTGAAACCGCCGCAGCCGCTGAAGCTGCTAGACTTGCCGCAACTGGTGGAGGACCAACTGGCCCTCCAGTGATAACTACTGATCCAGCAACTAAAGGTTGCTCATATAAAGAATTTATGTGTTGCAAACCCACAAATTTTAAGGGTTCAGAAGGAGCTGTGGGTTTGACTCGCTGGTTTGAAAGAATGGAGTCTGTGTTCTCGATCAGCAAATGCGCTGAAAGTGACAAAGTTTAATATGCCACTTGTACACTGGTGGATCAGGCATTATCATGGTGGAATGCAATTGCTCAACAAATAGGCATCCTGAGTGCTTATAAGATTTCTTTGGTTGCTCTAAAGGGTTTATTGATCAAGCAGTATTGCCCTCGTAGTGAAATACAGAAGTTGGAAGTGGAGTTCTGGAACCACGTTCTCAAAGGTGTTGACATCGCAACCTACAAACGCCGATTTCAAGAATTGGCGATACTATGTCCATCAATGGTTCCGACAACTGAAAAGTTGTTAGAAAGATATATCTGGGGACTTACGCCTGTTATCCAGGGAAACGTGACTTCGTTTGATCCAAAGCCACTTGATGATGCTATGCGGATGTCTCGAAATCTCATGGATCAAGTGGTGCGAACAGGAGCTACCCAAAGACAAAATCTCAACAGCAACACTACCACCAACATCACCAACTACCGTAATAGCAACAACAATACCAACAACAATAAAAATAGAAACAACAACAACAAACGACAATGGGATAACAACAAAAGAAACACTTCCAACAACCAAAGCCGCAACACCCATCACCATCAACAACAAAACAAAAGACAAGAAGCCGCAACGGCTTATGTTGCAGCACCAACTGGAGGCAATTATGGTAGAACCTACCCACAGTGAAATAAATGCAACTATCATCATACGGGTCCCTGCCCAGCCAAGTGCCACAAGTGTCAAAAACCAGGACATCTTGCTAAAGACTATAGAAGCAATGCCATGGATACTGGTGTGGGGAAACAGGACATATCAAGAGCAATTGTTACGGGTGTGGGGAAACAGGACATATCAAGAGCAATTGTCCTCAAAAATGTGGCCAACAAGGCGGAGGTGCTCGTGGCAGAGCCTATGTTATGGGCAACGGTGAACCTCAACAAGACCCGAATGTAGTCACTAGTACGTTTTCACTCAATAACCATCTTGTTAAGGACTTATTTGATTCCGATGCTGATATGAGCTTTATATCTTCCACAATTGCACCTTTACTTAATATTACACCAACCACTATGGATACCCACTATAGTATTGAATTAGCTAACGAAAACTTAGTAGACACCAATACTGTACTCCTAAACTGTACCCTCAACCTTTTAGATCATCCATTCAGCATCAATCTCATGCCAATCACACTTGGAAGTTTCGATGTTGTCATTGGCATGGATTGGTTGTCAAAACATCAAGCCAACATCATCTGTGGCGAAAGAGTTGTTCACATTTCTTGTAACAATGAAACTTTGGTCATCCGTGGTGATCGAAGTGGGACTCGCTTAAACATCATGTCATGTATGAAAATCATGAAGTACATTGAGAAAGGATGTTACGCATTTCTAGCCCATGTTACCGAGAAGGAATCCGAAGAAAAACGTCTTGAAGACGTTCCTATTGCTCGTGAATTTCCTGAAGTTTTCCCTGAAGACTTACCCGGACTCCCACCATCATGCCAAGTATAGTTTTAAATTGATTTAGTGCCAGGTGCAGCTCCAGTGGCCCACGCACCCTACAGACTAGCACCATCCGAGAAGCAAGAACTGGCCAATCAACTACATGAACTTTCGGACAAGGGGTTTATCCAACCTAGTTCCTCACCTTGGGGAGCTCCCATCTTGTTCGTCAAAAAGAAAGATGGATTGTTACGAATGTTTATCGACTATCATGAACTAAACAAATTAACCATAAAGAACCGATACCCTCTGCCAAGAATTGACGATTTATTCGATCAATTACAAGGTTCAAAACACTACTCAAAGATCGATCTACGGTCAGGATATCATCAAATTAAGGTTCGAGAGGAAGACATTCCAAAAACAGCATTCCGAACTCGCTATGGTCATCACGAGTTCCAAGTAATGCCGTTTGGCTTGACAAATGCACCAACAGTATTCATGGATCTCATGAATCGGGTGTGTAAGCCATACTTGGACAAGTTCATGATCGTATTCATCAACGATATCCTCATATACTCCAAAAGAGAAGAAGAACATAAAGATAATCTGAGGACGATTTTAGATTTGCTCAAGAAAGAAAAGTTGTACGCTAAATTCTCTAAATGTTAATTCTGGATTCAGTCTGTACAATTTCTTGGGCATATTATCAACAATACTGGGTTACATGTTGATCCAGCTAAAATCAAAGCAATCAAGGATTGGCCAACACTTACGACACCTACAGAAATTCGTCAATTTATAGGTTTGGCCGGTTATTATCGAAGGTTTATTGAGGGTTTTTCCTCAATAGCCAAACCTTTGACTAAGCTAACTCAGAAAAACAAAAAGTACATTTGGAACGAAGATGAAGAAGAAGCTTTCCAAATCCTAAAAAAAAAAACTTTGTAGTATCCCTATTCTAGCATTGCCAGATGGGATCAAAGATTTTGTGGTCTATTGCGATGCTTAATACCAAGGTTTTGGAGCCGTACATCAGGGTTATACTTTGGCTATCGGACTTAATCTGCTACTTCGATGTTATAAGTTTCTCTGTCTTTGGGCATATGTGTATTCGGGTTCGTGAGCTCTATTCTAAGAGACTGACTGCATCAATTCATCTACTTGGGGGAAGTGGCCTCTTGATAACTTTTTGGTATGGATCGCTTCAGACTTTGGTGGAAAAGAAATATGAGAAGATTTTATTCAAGTGTGGGATGATACGTTGTTGTTCTTGTTGATGATATAACCCCGAACGAAGAATCACAAAGATCATTCTTAAAAGGAGCAGCAAGATCGATGATAATGGTGTGCTTCTTTGTGCACCTGGCTAAAGGAAGCTTGAAAGAAAGCTTTGAATCTGCTCAGCTAAAGGATTTTCGGTTTGGGGGAAAGCTGCCAAAGCCTCGCATTCTTAAAGGCTCAATTCCTTCTTGTCAAGAGCCTCGAAAGCTTTGGTGGTGGATGTTTAAGAGATGAAGATTTCTATCTTCTACAACGGGGTTGTTCGATATCCTTATCTCGGTTCTCGTATCATCATCTTCTTAAACTATATCATCTCTATCTTTATATATATTTATCAGAAAAAACAAAATAAAAAAATATAAAACCAACAAAAAGAAAATAGAAAAATATAAAATCAACAAAATCCATAAAAATTTAAAAAATCAAAAATTACCAAAAATATTGTTTTCTCAAGACATGTCTTCTGGTATCGATAACATCTACGGTCTTAGAAATGTCATTCAACAATGGCACGGGACCATAGATGAAGTTCGAGCAGGAGGTGTAAATATTTCTTTTCAAAACATGTCTAAAAATTATGGCTTGCAGTTATTTCAGACTGTAACCCGCACTTAAACTATGGTTTGCTATTATTTCAGATAGCAACCCGCTCTTCAAAAGAAGGAAAGTGCTGCGCTAAACCAATTTTCAAAAATTTCATGCACTTATCCTGAAACAAAATGAGGAAAGTATGTCGAAGGACTGCTGTTCCTACTCAAATATTTTTCCTTCTAAAATTCTTCAGAAAAATATTTGTTTTAACAAAATGGTGGTAAATGAGTTGCTTGAAAATCAATCAGAATCAAGTTTTCAGAAATTTGCAAAACCCAATCAATGACTTCAGTTTATCTAAAACTTTTCATAGAAAGAGCCATCGATTGAGGAGGAGAATGTTTTCAAATTTATATCATCTAAACGGGCTTTAATAATCATCCAATTTGCTTATCAGAAAAAGATGTTTGCCTATGTTGAAGGACTGGGAGCATAGGATATGATTGTTAGGATTAGATGTCTATAGTTTGATAAACACATTATTCCCATGCTTTACATGATTTGTTTGATATGTTGGATTGACTTGTATTAGTCGATTGTTGTTTGGGTGATGGCGACCACCATATATCTGTATGCATGTTCACTAACGTATGCAGATATCATGGTATAAAAGAATGTTCCCGATCCGGATCCCACAAAAGAATATGATTGGATGCCGAAAGGAAAGGGCAACTATTTCTTGGGTCGACAAAAGAAGAAACGGAAATTAATTGGACCTCTATGGAAAGTTGGCATGGCAAATGCAACGTCAGAGGTCTCACTGCATCAGCAGACGGTTTTCTTCCAGCCTTACAGCAACAACAGAAGCAGCTTATCCACCTAACGTATCTTTGTGCAGGACAAGAAGTGGATGATACCATTATTAAACAATTTTGAAAACATTGTTTTAAAACTGGAAAAATATTGTTTTGAAAATAAAACGGACTTAAAATTTTGGAAATCAACCGGACTTTATCTTGTCAAATCTTAAGTCACTCAATCAACGACTACGGTCATTGATTGAGGGGGAGAGTGATTTCAAATAAAATATTTTCAAATGATATTTCTTCATAAAAGTCCGTTTTGTACTATATAAAGTGGTGATCTAAAGATTTAATGTCATGTCATGGTATAATTTTTCTATTGAATTAAGTTCTTTCAAAATGAAATTTTTTCTGTTCTTGTTTGATTGTGAAATTGTTTTATTTTACTTAAAGATCTCTTAAAACTATCATACCTGACACTAACAATCTTTAATGTCTAAAATTGGTCCATCTCAGTCGATTTTCAAAATTAAATCGAGCCACATCTTTCCCCAAAATTTTCTAAATGATTTAAATAAATTGGGATCACAAATCTCAAATGGTTTGAAATTTTTGATCGGGGGAGAGATCGTGATTTAAATCTCAAATTGGTTTTAAAGGGTGATTGTTTCAAAAGCACTCCTTCCTTCATGTTCCAAAAGATTTTAAATACATGATGCACTTGATTGAGGAGGAGCATTTAACCAAAAACCAGAAGTGTATTTAAACAAGGCCACATTTTCTCCCATGTTTTCTCAAAGGGTTTGATATTTTTGATCGGGGAAGAATTTGTGATTTAATTATGAAATCTGATAAATGATGATCATTTGATTCAATTGTGCAGGCTGCTCTCTCATATGTGTTAAACACTTTCGAATCTCGAAGCACATATTGAGGGGGAGCATTTCAAAAGAAAATAACTTTCAAGGTACAAATATTTCTATGTTTCAACATAGTACCTTGATTGATTTTCTAATGGTTTCTCAATGGCAAATGTGATCGTGGAAGTTCTTCGAAAACCTCCTTCCTCTATGTGTTAAATGATTTCAAATAACCAACGCACATATTGAGGGGGAGAGTTTACCAAGAAAATCAAATGGCTTTTTCTACGGAAAATGAGATCAAAGAAATTTTTCGAAGACCTCTTGCCTCCATGTGCTAAACAATTTCAAAATCATAAGAGCACATGTTGAGGGGGAGCATTTCTAAATGATCAAAACAATTAAGGTACAAAATGCTTTGATATTATACCACAAGTACCTTGATTGATTTTCCAAATGATTTTCAATTGGTTTCGAGAAGGAATGAACAATACCAAAAGACCGACCAATTTACTTTATGCATTGTGTTATAAGGATGGTTAGGTTAGGTATTCGTTCCCACAATCCCGCCAGAGCCAGAGGGATCTACCCAGGGACAGTCCACTAGATAGTGTAGAAGTCCTTAGGTATGATGAAAAATGGAGAATAATGAGAAATGGGAAGAGTGATGACTGAGATAGAGCTAGAACTGGAATAAACCCAACAAGGTTCTAGTAATGAAATCTCGGTAAGCACTGAAGGGGTTGAAGAATGAAAAAGAAATGAATGAGAAAAGGGTGAAAAGAAATAGCCCTCCATTAATTCAACATTAGGGCAGAAACCGGGTTCAATACATATGCTACTGGTGGTTACTAAGGTAACACTGGTATTGAAGACAAGACGTCATGGACCCAGTGACGCACTGCACTATAACTTCCCTAGCTACTCAAGTTCCTCTTAAAAGGACTTGTTTCATTCTCACGGGAAACCTACATAATCTATCGACCTTCTCTTAGAGATTTTTGATATTGAAGAAGGCGACCCTCTTCCTAGTCTCCGGCATAGGAACTAAATGTGCACTATTGAGTCTAGAGCCAAGAGATAATCCACAATATCTCATTAGGACACAATTAATGAAGACTTACTATTTCACACAATGTGGAAAGTAAGAATATATTTTGAGAGTCCTACGCATTATCCTTGTGATATTTGCCAGAACATCCAAATGATATGCAAAATATTCACGATGAAGATGGAAATCCTTCTAGAGCCAACATCAAACAAGCTCTTGGTGGGTAACATGTAAGATCTTTTCTGAAGATCAAGCTTGTGACAACTGGATAGAAACAATGGGGCGATTCACTCTTGAATCAACCTTGGTCCAGGAAATAAATTGACGAATACTTTTGGAAAAACCGTTCGATGTGAAAATCTCTTCTTTTCTCTAGAACTTCGAATGTGTATTCATTTTCAAACACAAAAAGTATTTCTGATTGAAAATTGATCTTTCTTATAAAACCTTCGTCGTATTGCAAAACTCTTTCTTCAAGCAATACGCGATTGTTTTTCAAATCAATTTTTCATCAATCAGTGAATCTCAATTCGATGGTTCACTCACTCCGTGTTTTCTACTTTGGGACGCTCCAGTTTGAGAATGGCTAGATCAAGCTGCGAAACCCTATCAAGGAGATTCTTAGGAATCCTACCTGATCACAAGTAGTATTTATACTGATCAACGGAGAACCGTAGTTCTTGCAACTGTATTCAACGAGAGTGAACAAAGACACTTTCGTGTGTTTTATTGCTAACTGTTGTTTGCAGGAACGTTTGGACGGATGCCACTGATCAAAGCATTCACACGTAATTGAGAGTGAACAAAGTCAATTCACACTTAATTGAGAGTGAACAAAGTCAATTCACAACCGTATGCTCACAGCATTCACACTTAATTGAAGAAAATCATGACAATCAATGACATACAACAAAGATGCTTCCGATGAAAAGATGTCATGATCTGTAAAGTGTGAGCATGTTGGTCCAAAAGTCACAACTTCACATGAAGGAAACACAACAAAGGGTGATCCAGAGATTTGTTGTGGCTGATGATCTCGATGAAAGCTCAAAGATCATCAAAATGTGGATCAGTTCAAAGACATCCACTGAAAGTACAAAATATGCGGACTTTAAAGAATCACTGCTGAAGCACAAAGAATGCGGAAATTGAAGAATTAAAGTCTACGAGCTCAGAACAGAAGACAAAATAGAATGCTAGGATTCGAAATGTAAATCATGGGGTGACCTTCCTTAGGGGGAGATTGTTAGGAATTAGAAATTCCATAGTGAAGTGTCGGTCACCCCAACTATTGTCTAGCATATGTTAGCTCGTAGACATATCGTTATTTACATTATTTAGTAGTTAATTAGTTAGTTATTAGCTTAGTAATTAGCTTAGAGTAACACCGTGGAGGAAGGACGGGTCTTTACCCACTGTATGCCTGATCCACAGTCCGATAGGAGGACGTATTAGTTGTAACTATAAATACCCCTTCCATCCTTGGAAGGGGTGGAGCTTCTTAATCTAACCTTCATTTTTTTGTTTTGCTTTCTCTCTCAAGAACTCCCTCTCTACTCTCTTTCACTCTCTAAACATGGCATAATTGTATAATCATCTCCTTAGACCAGCTGAATCATCTAACAACATAATATGTTTGATCCTACACATCGGATGAGACGCGATTTTGCATCTTGCTTGGTGAACAGATATTTGAGTGCTGAATGGTCGGTGAACAAGACTGTTTCTGAAAGCACGAGGTAAGATCAGAATTTTTCGAACGCGAAAACAACGGCCAGTAATTCTTTTTCTGTGACTGTATAATTTTACTGTGCACCATTCAGTGTCTTGCTAGCAAAATATATGGGCCGAAAGTGTTTTCCTTCTCGTTGGCCTAAGACGGCTCCAACAGAAAAATCGCTTGCATCGCACATGAGCTCGAATGGTAGTGACCAATCAGGTGAAACCATGATGGGATCACCGGGTCATTGAGATTTCAACGTTTCGAATGCTTTTATGCAATCAGCATTGAAGTCGAAGACAGAATCCTTCTCAAGAAGTTTTTGTTGGGAATTCTGCTGATGTTTCTGCCGAAGGATTCTGCTGAAGTTCAATATTTATGCTGAAGAACAGAATCTGCTGAAGTAGTATAATACGTAGTTTGTTTCTGCAGAAATAGTTATTCCGTATTTTCTATAGTTAGTTAGGATATGCATGAGCTTTATTAGGAAGTGATTATGTATATCTTATTTAGTTTTATGTTTATACGTTTCTTAGGAAACAAGTTAGGGTTCCTTTTCTATAAAAGGAACAAAATAGTATGATTTATGTAACGAGTTGAAAAACAAAGTTTTAGTAATATAAAGATCCATAGAGGATCATAGTGTTCTTAGTTATTTGTGTTTGTGCTTATATTTGATTTCCGCTTAAGAATATAAGTTGTAGAGATTATCTGTTAGTTTGTTTGTGATTACATAAGCAATACTAACGATCTAAGAGTGCTCAAGATCTATCAAGGTCTAAAGTTTCAACAAGTGGTATCAGAGCCTCGAGAGAGTCTCTACGATACTAAGAACAGTCTTTTTTAAACACCCATACAACCAACTCAACATTCACCATGCCTGGATCAGATGTTGATATCGAAGTCACCAAAAACTAGAACACCACCCATCTGCAACAACTAAGTCTTTCGAATAACAATGCTAAGTTTCCATATCTAAAGAAGGAGGAATACGATTTATGGGCAATGAAGATGCAGAACTGGATTTCTAACATTGATTGGAATCTATGGGAAATTGTCAGGAAGGGAAACAGCTTGAAGAGAAATACCACAGATCCTGATGGTAATCTTATTCATGTTCCTCCCAAATCTGCTGAAGAGTTACTGGCGTTTCAGAGAGAAACCAAAGTTAAAACAATTCTTCTTCAAGCTATTCCTGAGGATCACTTGACTGATTTTCACTTCATGAATGATGCTAAGGATATATGGTTGGCCATCAAAGCCAAGTTTGGAGGGAATGAGGAGTCTAGGAGAATGAGAAAATCGATGCTGAGACAACAGTTTGAAGAATTTCATATCTCTGAAGAGGAAGGAATTCACAAGGGCTACGACAGGTTTCACAAGATTTTAAGTCAGTTGAATCAGCTGAAGGCAAAGCCAGATAATGATGATTGTAGTTCTAAGTTTTTGCGATCTTTACCTCAATCCTGGTTACAAGTAAGCATTGCCTTCAAAACTAAAGGTGGGCTTGATATGATTACCTTTGATGAGCTGTACAACAAGCTTAAAGCTCTTGAGCTTGATGTCAGAAGTCCCTTCCGTTCATCATCTAGTTCTAGTCACACAGCATTTGTTGGGGCCTCCACTCCAAAGATGATCCATGCTCCAAGTCCAACTTACTCATCATCATCTTACACTACCACTCCATCAAGTTCTCAATCCAAAACTAGTGGTATAATGGAAGATGTGCTTGGATCCTTTTTTGCTGATTATGATCCTGAACAGCAACTTGCATATGAGGATTTCAAACAAGTGGACCCACTGGATATGGAAGAGATACAGTTGAAGTGGCAAGTGGCAATGCTCTCTATGGACATCAAGCGATTTGAGCGTAAGGCTGGAAGGAAGTTTGGTTTCCAGGGAAGAGATCCAGCAAGGTTTGACAAAAAGAAGGTCAAGTGCTTTACATTTCATCAGATGGGACACTTCTCTAGAGAATGCAAGGACAGGAAAACTGGTGATGAAGTGAGATACTCTTCCTATCAACAGAATCAAAGGGAAGCTGGAAATTCAAATATTGGATCCTCAGTTGCTCTGGTTACTATGGATGCCAATGTTGACTGGAAGCAACATGAGCAGGAGAATAATGAAAGCTCAGGTGGTGATAATATCGGGTTGCTAGCAAGATGTACTTCAGAAGATAGGCATGATCAGATTGCCTTGATGGGCATCTCTCAGGTACAAAATTGTTTGTTTGGTTGTAGTGAACGGTATAATGAACTTAAGGAAGCATATGATATTTTGAAACCTAAATATAATGAATGCTATGTTGAAGTTGAAGCTTATAAACAGGCATTAAAAACATTAGAAAGACAAAAGGTTTGGTTTCAGAAGAATCAAATAGCTTATGATGAGAAGATTAGGGTGTTAGAATGTGATCTATAATGTACTAAAAATGACTTAAAAAGGACTGAGAAAGAAAAAGCTACTGTAATTTCTAAAAATCAAGAGCTTAAAGAAAAACTAGATGGAGAAATAGCTAGACATAAACAATGGTTAATATCAGGTAACAATCTAGCTAGAGAGATCTATAGTAGTCAATCTGAGACCTCTGCAATAGGTTTAGGTTTTAAAAAGTATGTAGGATTAGAAGCTAGACATGATGGGCGTAAAACTACACCAGCAGGCTTAGCTAATTATGTCAAAGAAGGTTACCTACATGTTATACGTGGACCTATTAGAGGTGAACACATGCCAATTGACCTTTCCATTACTGTGGACTTCGATGGATCACACCATCTATATGGCAAAAAGTCAAAGGACTTGCCAGACCCTGATACTTCATATACTGACTTTGTCTCTTGTGTTAACAATGACAAATCTTCTGACCAAGGGTCTACTTCTACCGGGTGTGATTCAAATGACAAGTCAAACCTTCCCAAGACCTCCTCCCTGCCTGCACCCAATCCAACCTTCAAGCCTATTAGAGTTGCTGCTAAGGAATCATCTTCCAAGACAGTTTCCTCTGAAGACTTGTCTTTTCATTCTTTGCATAATAATTCTGTTAAAAACAATTCTTTTCATGGTTTTGGTTTGAATACTTCTGCTTGTAATAGAACATCTTTTGGTTTGAATAAATCTTCTAAACAGAAGACATGTTTTGTGTGTGGAAGTAAATTTCATTTAATTAAGGATTGTGATTTTCATGAGAAAAGAATGGGTGTATGTGCTGGGAAATCTAGACCAATGTGGACTAATGTTAATGCTATACCACCTTATGTTCCACAAGCAACCTATGCATCTCCTCCTTTTTCTCGGAGAAGCTCAGTTGCTAGACCATATGTGCAACCAACAAGTTCATATTTTAATAATGGTTATTGGCCAGGATATGTTGACTCAATGAATGCTGAGAAAGGAAATTAGGACACTGCTGTCAAGTCCTCAACAGGTTGTTCTTGGAATAAAAATGGACCTAAATTTCAATGGAAACCCAAGAACAATAGTGGATCTTATACATCTGCATGGCCTAAATCTAATGATCCACAAGACAGGTTCAAGTCAGCAATGACTTGAGCCTCCATAGTGTACTGATATTTTCTATATTTTTGTTGTTGTTGTAGGATCATCCTCTTAAGCATAAGGATGTTGGCATTGTTGATAGTGGTTGCTCAAGAAGCATGTCAGGAAATAGAGATATGATGCATAACTTTGTACATATTGAAGGAGGAGGCAATGTGACCTTTGGTGGAAGTGATGGTAGAATCACTAGGAAAGGGACCATCAAAACACATCAGCTGGACTTTGAGAATGTGTACTATGTCAAGGAACTAAAACACTTCAACTTGTTCTCAGTCTCACAAATTTGTGACACCAAGAACAAAGTACTCTTCTCTGAGGATGAATGTCTTGTGTTGTCTAAAGACTTCAAACTCCCAGAAGATACATCAATTTTGCTGAGAGTTCCTCAAAATCACAATCTATACACATTCAACTTAAATGATGTTCAACCAGAAGGTGACTTAACTTGTTTGGTGGCTAAAGCATCCCTGGATGAGTCTACAAAATGGCATAGAAGGATGGCACATGTGAATTTCAAGACCATTAACAAGCTATCTAAACTGGGTCTTGTTGAAGGACTTCCTTCTAAAGTTTTCACCAATGAACATAACTGTGTTGCTTGCAACAAAGGAAAGCAACACAGAGCCTCATACAAAGCCATTAATGCATTGAGCCTTATTTCAGAACCTCTTCAGTTGCTTCACATGGATCTCTTTGGTCCAACTCAAGTCAGAAGCATAGATCACAAGTATTTTTGTCTGGTTATTACTGATGACTATAGCAGGTTTTGTTGGGTATTCTTCTTGAGGATTAAAGATGAAACATCTCCAGTTTTGAAAGAGTATATTACTCTTGTTGAAAACCAGCTGAACAAAAAGGTTAAAGGGATTCGGTGTGATAATGGGACAGAGTTCAAGAATGCTGTATTGATAGAACTGTGTGCGTCTAAATGGATAAGAAGGGACTATAGCACTCTAAGAACCCCACAAAAAAATTGGGTGGCTGAACGTAAGAATAGGACCTTAATAGAGGCAGCAAGATCTATGCTTGCAGACTCTAAGTTACCCACTATGTTTTGGACTGAAGCCATTGGCACATCTTGTTATGTTCTGAAAAGGGTATCTATCACTAGACCTCACTTCAAGACACCTTATGAACTTCTATATGGGTAAGTTTGAATGGTAAGAAGATTGAGGAGACTTTGTACCTGAGATTTCTAGAAGACAAGCTTAATGTTCAAGGACAAGGTCATGTTTGGTCATTTGACCTTGATTACTTAACAAATTATTTGGGTTATTCTAGACATGTGGCTAACCAAAATGCATGTATACAAGTGTCTCCCACTGACAGTGCTGCTACCATGAATGCTGATTCTGATAGTGAGTTTGAGGATGATGAACATCCTATTATTGTACCTTCTTTCTCCCCTAACAATTTTGCAGGTGACACTTCCAAAGTTACTACTGTTGAGAGTGAAGATGAGTCCAACTATGCAGAGGACCTTGCTAGGCTTCAGAAATAGGAGTATGCAGCTAATCTAGAAGCTGAGAGGATTGCTGAGGAGGTTGCAAAAGAACCAGTCAGTGGAAACCATAATTCTGCTGACAATGATTCTGTTTCTCCTATCATCACCGAATCTGCTGAAGGTCATGCTGTTTCTACTCCTATTTCTACTAGAGTGTCCACAGACTTTGGGGAACCTTATACACGCTTTCCAAGTCCTTCAGATCTTGGAAATTATCAACCCAAAGCTGGCATCTTAACCTCACCTTCCTATGACAGTGATTTTGAGCCTACTATGACTAATCTTGATACGTCCATTGATGTCAACACCACTGCTACTAAAAGGATCAACATTGCTCATCCACAGTCCAATATTATTGGAGATCCTCATGCACCTGTTAGAACTAGGGGCACTGTGACAAGTTCTAAATATGGTCAAGTGGCTTTTATCTCTTATGTCTCAAATCAACAAAGAGACAATCACACAGACTATGACCATTGTCTGTTTGCTTGTTTTCTCTCTCAAGTAGAACCAACCAGTGTTACTCAAGCTCTTGAAGATTCAAGTTGGCTTGAAGCAATGCAAGATGAGATGCAACAATTCAAAAATCAGCAAGTTTGGATATTGGTGCCACTACCTGAAGGGAAGTATGCTATTGGGACAAAATGTATATTGAAGAATAAGAGAGATGCAAGGGGTGTTGTCATTAAAAACAAAGCAAGATTAGTGGCTCAGGGGTATCGACAAGAGGAGGGGATTGATTATGATGAAGTTTTTGCACCTGTTGCTAGAGTAGAGGCCATACGAATTTTCTTGGCTTATGCATCTTACATGGGTTTTATGGTATATCAAATGGATGTTAAATAGAAGAGGAGGTTTATGTCACTCAACCCAAAGGATTTGAAGACCCAGATCATCCAAATCATGTTTACAAGGTTGTTAAAGCTCTTTATGGATTACATCAGGCACCAAGAGCATGGTATGCTAGGCTTTCATCATTTCTGCTGAAGCATGGCTATAGAAGAGGTGCCATTGATAAAACACTTTTCCTGAAGAAGAATTCCACAGACATCATTCTTGTGCAAGTTTATGTGGATGATATTATATTTGGCGCCACTAAAGAAGCTTGGTGCAGAGAGTTTGAGGAGCTGATGAAGGGAGAGTTTCAGATGAGTGCTATGGGGGAGCTTACTTTCTTTTTGGGTCTTCAAGTTCAGCAGAAACCTGATGGTATCTTTATCAATCAGGACAAATATGTGAGGGACATTTTGAAGAAATTTGGTATGGAGAGTGTCAGGACTGCCACTACACCTTATGAAGCTCCAAAGTCAAAGACCAACAATGAACCAGAGATCTACCTCAATGTTCATTTATACAGATCTATGATTGGTTCATTGATGTATTTAACACTTCTAGGCGACATTACTTTGCTGTGAGTGCTTGCTCTAGACATCAAGTTACTCCACTTGCTTCCCATTTGAATGCAGTGAAAAAGATCTTTAAGTATTTGAAAGGCCAACCTCATTTAGGCCTTTGGTACCCAAAAGAGTCTCCTTTTAAGCTGGAAGCATATAGTGATAGTGATTATGCTGGTGCAAATCTGGATAGGAGATCCACAACTGGAGGTTGCCAATTCCTTGGCAGTGCAAGAAACAAACTATTGTGGCTACCTCATCTACTGAAGCAGAGTATGTTGTTGCTGCAAATTGCTATGGACAGGTTCTTTAGATACAAAATCAATTGTTGGATTATGGGTTTAACTTCATGAACACAACAATTTTTATTGATAATCAAAGTACCATATGCATTGTTAAAAATCCAGTTTTTCACAGTAGAACTAAGCATATTGAAATCAGGCACCACTTTATAGGAGATGCATATGACAAACATTTGATAAAAGTGGTTAAACTTCATACTGATGATAATGTGGCAGATTTGTTAACTAAGGCTTTTGATGGACCAAGGTTTCAACACCTTGTGGTCCATGTTGGAATGCTTAACCCTTAACTGCAAAGTTTAAGGGGAGGCATAGGCCTCAGGGGAGGCATATGCCTCAGGGGAGGATTTTGGATGTAAACTTTGTATATTAGTTTATATGTTTATGTTCTTTTAGTTTGTATTGGTTTAGATTGTGTGTTTCTTTGTGTCTGTTTTACAGATTGCATATTTCTGTTCAAGTTCATCATGTTTGGTTCATTGAAAAATGGTCAAGTAAGCTAGAAGCATGTTTTCTACTGAAGCAAAGTACTGAAGTAAGCAAATTGTTTCCACTGAAGATAAAGTACTGAAGATATGTACTGAAGTTAAATTGCTCATTCATTCAAGAAACAACTTACAGCTTACAGCTTACAGCTTACAATGCTTACAATCAACTTCAAATGGAAATACTAGATACATATCTATACATGATCTACTAAACCTATTCTAACTCCTATCATCGACTAGCTCATATCATCTATTCCAAACGCTGGATATGCATGACTAGTACGATGAAGAAGCTAAGGATCAAAAAGGGAAGGATGGATTGATGAAAACGAAGATGATGAAGATGAATACAGTAGATGGATGTGTGATATGACAATGTCCTTGTGCTTCATCTACTGGTTTCACCAAAAAGCAATCAATCCATCTTTCATTTGCCCTTCCCCTTTACGATATGAGATGAAGCACCACACCATGGTGCAGGAAGAGCCAACACGACTTGTTGAGGTTGAGGTGTTGAAGGTTGGGGGTGTGAAGTTATCTCCTTAGTGGAGTCATCAGAGTCAGCAGAAGATTCACTTGGATCCACTATACTATCATCTTCTGAAGAAGGGAGAAATGGGGATTTCAAAGGTCGAGGGTCATATGGATATGGGAAAAACTGAAGTAAATCATCACTAGAGGATGATGATGATGATGTGGATGATGGAGAAGAGGTTGGATCTATAACCTCTGGTTTGGTATTCATGATTGATTATGGTTGATTATGGTTGATTGTGGTTTGTGGTGAAATTAGGGTTTATGATGAAAATTGGGGGTAAATGATATGTGTTAAGTGTGCATTGGGATTGTTATATAGACGGATTCGAGTTTTAATGTAATTTAATGCAAGTTGGGTGGCACAGTAACACTCCAGATATTTACTGAGGATATCATTTATCTTGGGTTGTTTCTGCTGAAGCGAATTACTTCAGCAGATTGACCGTGTTTCTGCTGAAGTGTTATTGTATCATTGGGTAGAGTTGAAAGACACGTAAGAATTAGTCAACAAAAGTTCCGATATTTTTTACTATAATTTGGGCAACTTCTACCAATCCATTATTTGCATATCTTTACTTCAAATTAAACGATTCCCTCTTCACTTATGTTTTAAACACTTTCAGTTGTGTGATTCTTAACCGTAACTTTCAAATTTACACATGGCGCTTCTATTGAAGAAAGATCATAACAAAGTTACTTTTCTGGGACAAGCAAAGGGTGATGATTTGTATAGGCCAATGGTGGATTTCTTGAAGCGATCAAAGATTCATTATGCTTTAACGTATTCTCCGGAAGTTGTTTATGAATCATTGGTTACACAATTTTGGGCAACTGCTGCAATGAGGGATGACACAGAGATCGTGGCTATTATTGATGAGACAGAGTATGTTGTGACAGAGGAGTTGATTAGAAGACAACTTCGTTTGGATGATGAGAATGGGGTCTATCATTCTAATTCGGTGGAAATACTTACTGGGCTGAGAGCTATTGGATACCAGAGTACGAGGACTGATATATGGTTCAAGAGTCAGCTTTGCCCGATGTGGAGGTTTTTGGTTCACACATTGCTTCAGTGCATAAGCAATAAATCAGGAGGATGGGACCAATTTTCTACTCAGCTGGGATGTGGTATTGTATGTCTTTCTCAGGGTTTGACTTATAATTTTTCTAAGTTTATTTTTTATAATATGGTTGAAAATATACATAGGAAAAAGCATAAGTTTTTGATGTACCCTAGGTTTCTTCAGATGATTTTAGACATTACAACACAAGCCCAAGCATTTTGTCCTATAGAAGCTTTAACTTCTAAACTATTTGCTTCAATGAGAACTCATTATGAGGGGGCACATCATCCTTTACTAGCAGCTATGTTGCCTCAAGGCAATGAGGCTGCTAATGAGGATAATGTTGTTGGTGATCCACCTTCTACAAATGTTGCAGCTGATGGTAATCCATCAGTTGCCATTGATGATGGCCCTTCTAAAAATGCTGAAGCAACTCATGTTTCTCCTGACCAACCTCCACCTATACTTTCACCTAGACCTAGTCCTAGTCCATCACCTACACAAGATAATCTTGATGAGTTTGAGACTAAGCTTAATAGACTGACCACACCTAGTCCATCTAGGGAACCATTTAATGAAGGTTCTCATAATGTTGAGCATGATCATGTTTCTTTTGAAAGGTCCAATGAAGCTCCCTTTACCACTGAGCAATCTGCTGGTGGAGCTGAGGACCCTATTACACTTACATATGTATATGCTCTAGTAAACAGGTATGTGGCTGAAGTTGCTGATCTCAAAAAGGAGCTTGTAAAGATTAAATCTACTCTTGGTGGTGAGATTGTGGAGTTGCAAAGAAAGGTTAAGGACTTAGAGGACCAACTTGGGAATAATTGCAAAAGGAAGCTAGTGGTTTCTTCGGATGAGGAGCAAGAGGATACTCAATTTGAGTCACTTGATATTTTGGCTGATGTGGCTCAGAAAACTCATGTTTCTTCACCAGTTGTTACTGAATCTTCAAAGAATAAGAAACCTATTCAGTTTACTAGAAGAAAGAGAAGACAGTATTTGAGTAAGGATTCTTCTGAACCTTCAAAGGTGTCAGGTGTTGCAACTGCTGATGACCAAATGGAGGATGTTGCTACTAAACATGGTCAAGCTTCTTGTGTACAAGAACAATCAGGTCCTCCACCTTCAGCAGATCATTCTGAAGTCTTTCTTGCTGAAAGAAGTTTTGCTTTGGATACATCAGCTGATGTCTTTTCCACACCTGTTGAGGATCTGTCTCAACATGTTTCTTCTGATGCTAATCTGGATTTTTCTTCTGAAGTTCCTATGAGTGATAATTCTCCAGTTGATGTTGTTCATAAGTCTGTAGATCAAGGGAAAGGTGTATTGGTTGAAGATGAGCTTGGTCCAGATCTGGTAAGTAAACAGGAAAAGAAAGAACAAGAAAGAATGTTAGCTGAGTGTGAAGAGTTGAAGAAAAGTGATGAATTGGCTAAAAAGCTTGCAGCTGAGTCTACTTCTAATTTGCCTCCTTAGAGAAAAAGTGAAATTGATGAAATGTCTGCTCAGCTCACTGATGATCAATGGGATGTTTATACTCAGCAAGCTGCTTCAGATCCTATACTTGCTCAGAGTATATTAGGTGTAGACTTTGAAAGTGAGAATTTTGTTGCACAAATGGTAGCTCTTGGACGAAAACGAAAGCAAGAGGCAGCTGACAAAAAGAAAGTTCTTACTGCACAAAAAGCTAAAGCTAGAAGAGAGAGACCACCTACTGCTGCTCAAATGAAAGCTTACATGAGAACTATAGTGCTTCATCAGAGTTGTACTATCTTTAATTCTGGTTTGAAAAAGAAGCATGTCTGGGCTTTACCTGATGATGATTTGTAGAGAATATATCAAAGGATTATGAAACAGACTGCACCATCTTCTAAAAGGAGAATTGCTGATAGTACAGATGCTCCATAGGCAAAGAGGCCTAAGACAATTGAGATTGTAGAGAATTTTGATGATGCTCTACCACAGATGATTTCTACTGGTGTTCCTTCTGAAGCATCTACTGAAAGTGTGCATTCAGCAGAAAGGGTTAAATCTGCTGAACCTAATACTGGTTCTTCTACCACATTGTCTAGTGTTGCACCAATTGATATAGAAGGAGAAGAGATGGGTAGGAAAGCTGAAATTGCAGCTGCTAAAGCTAAGAAGGCAAGAGTGATGCTTGAGAGAATGTATGAATTGAGAGGTGTTGTTCCAGTTAAGTCTACTTCTTCTATTCCTGCTACAGATGTTCATGATGACTCTGAGGAGCTACCATGTATGGGAATTTATATACCTGGGAGGACGAAGAAAAGAATGTCTAAACGGAGACCTATTTCTTTATGGAGATCTGTGAGATCATCTGGGACACAAACATCTAAGGTTAAGAAAACTCCTCAGGATAATTCTTTGGATCTTAAAGCTGATGATTCAACTTTCATTAGAGTAGGATCTGCTGATGTTTTTCCTGAAGGCTCTCATGATGTGTTGACTGCTTGGACTCTGACTGAAGGACAGCTTAATACTATTTTTAGGCTGGACAAATCTTTTATGCAGTTTAACTTTTTAAAGGAAATATTTCATCTGGTGGATAGGAAAGACTTGAATACACTGTATGGTCTTGTTACTAAGCATTATGATACACATACACCACAGGGTTCTGGTATATACTTGTTGGGTGATCTTCAAGTATTGTTTGATTCTCAATCTCCAAATGGTAAAGGGTATCATATTTGGAAGAATTCACATAAGTGGAAGGTTGAGACTTGGAGATTTTATCCTTTGCCTTGTGTGCATGTGGTGGAGACAAAGGGTGGGATTAGTGTTTGTATTTTTGCTAATAAGATTTATCCCTTGTCTATGAGGCTGATGGAAAGAATGCTTAGACAGAAGTTGGAAGTTCCTCCAGATCCAAAGTGGGTAATGATAAGTTGCATGCTGAACAATGTGTTGGAATCATTAAGACTCAGCTTCTGCAACATAAAGCATCATCTTGATTGTGGTAGTTTGTAGGGTTTGTAATATTTGTTTTATTTGTTTCTTTGTTTGGTTTTTAGTTAAAAAAAATTAACTATGTATATTATTTGTTTGTCTAAATTTTATTGCAGGTTTGTTGTATATTATTGCTGGTTATTAACTAACCAGATGTACCTTGTGTATGTCAAAGAGTTGGCTAGTCCAAAGGGTACAGCTTTGGTAAAGACACATCAAATCTGTTGATAGCTGTAATGGTTTGCTCAAAATCATAGGGTCTGCAACCACCCATGCTTAATTGCTGAGGGTTGTATGGTCATCAATTCACCATGGTTTATTCCTTTTTGGAATCCAAGAATTGGCTAGCCTACAAGTATATGGCTTGTGGTCAAGGCAGTGGAATACCATATTTGGTACTCAATTCACCAAGGGGATTCTTTCTACCTAAGAATTGGCTAGTCCTGAGCAAATGGCTATAGGTAAAGACATTCCAAATTCGTTTATATGGTTGCTGATTTGCTAATAAATCAGATGGTTATCAGTGTACCATGATTTTCGAACTTAAACATTTGGCTACTCCAGTAGTGATGGCTATTGGTAAAGAGACATCAAATCCATTATTTTCAATGATTCACCTCTCACAGGACTTAACACACCTGGATGTGATGAGAATAGTATGAAACTTATATGTTTTGATGTACATGTTGTCATTTGTTGCTGCAAAGATCTGGAGCTTTAAAGATTTGTCATCATCGAGGTGTCATTGTTTTGTTTCTTTGTTGCTGATGTTCGAGTACAATCCTCTACAGCGTTGAAGATCTATCAAGAAACTGGAACTTAACCAAGTCAAATTCCAGTTTAGGGGAGGATTTTTGGGAATTCTGCTGATGTTTCTATCGAAGGATTCTGCTGAAGTTCAATGTTTATGCTGAAGAGCAGAATATGCTGAAGTAGTATAATACGTAGTTTGTTTCTTTGGAAATAGTTATTCCGTATTTTATATAGTTAGTTAGGATATGCATGAGCTTTATTAGGAAGTGATTATGTATATCTTATTTAGTTTTATGTTTATACGTTTCTTAGGAAACAAGTTAGGGTTCCTTGTCTATAAAAGGAACACAATAGTATGATTTATGTAACGAGTTGAAAAAAAAAGTTTTAGTAATATAAAGATCCATAGAGGATCAACATGTTCTTAGTTATTTGTGTTTGTGCTTATATTTGATTTCCTCTTAAGAATATAAGTTGTAGAGATTATCTATTAGTTTGTTTGTGATTACATAAGCAATACTAACGATCTAAGAGTGCTCAAGATCTATCATGGTCTAAAGTTTCAACAGTTTTGTCTTCGGACAAGATATTTTTGAAAAATCTTTGATAAATCGGCGGTAAAAACCGGCATGTCCTTAAAAACTTCTAACGGCTTTAGCGTTAGTTGGTGGTGTAAGTTTCGTGATAATGTCGATTTTGCTTTATCTACTTCCATGCCCGCACTGGAGATTTTGTGGCCAAGCACAATTCCTTGGGTCACCATAAAGTGACATTTTTCCCAGTTAAGGACAAGATGTGCAACTTCGCATCTTTCGAGCATTTTATCAAGATTGGAAAGACAAGCTTCGAATGAGTTTCCGAAAACTGAAAAGTCATCCATGAAAACTTCCATGGAGGTGTCAAGCATGTCTTGGAATATGGCTATCATACAGCTTTGAAAAGTTGCAGGTGCATTACAAAGACCAAAAGGCATACGCCGATATGCGTAGGTTCCAAAAGGGCAAGTGAAGGTGGTATCTTCTTGATCATTCGGATCGATTGGAATTTGAAAGTATCCTGAAAATCCATCGAGGAAACAAAAGAATTTATTCCCTGCTAGTCAATACAAACGGGAAGGGAAAATGATCTTTCCTGGTGGCTTTGTTTAATTTACGATAGTCAATACAAACGCGCCAACCAGTGACAGTTCTAGTAGGAACTAACTCATTCCATTCATTAGTTACAACCGTCATTCCTCCTTTCTTGGGGACCCAGTGATTGGGACTCACCCAAGGACTGTCCTCGATCAGGTAAATGATACCAGCATCAAGAAGTTTGATGATTTCCTTTTTGATAACTTCTTTCATGTTGGGATTGAGTCGACGTTGACATTCCACAACAGGTTTAATCCCATCTTCGAAATTGATTTTGTGTTTGCAGAAATTGGGACTAATTCCTGGGATATCAGATGTTTTCCAAGCGAAAGCTCATTTATGATTTTTGAGGACAGAAACTAATATTTCTTTCTCCTTGTCCTCGAGTAATGAAGATATGACTACCGGAAGAAGTGAGTTTTCCTCCAGGTAAGCATATTCAAGATGATCAGGGAGAGGTTTTAGCACGAGATCTGTTGGTGGTTCTTGAAGAGAGGATTTTATTCTTATCTCGTCATCGAAAGTTATTTCTTCCAAATTCTCCTCCTCCATTTCTTCCTCCTCCATGTTATCTCCTTCGAACTCTACTTTCATAAAATCAGCAAGCTCTTTGTCAAGGTCTATTTCATTGATTTTTTCGGAAGTAGTCATGAATGGATCAGATTCGTTAAGTAATGCATCCAATTCTTCGTCAGTGACCTCATCGATAACATCGATGTTGAAACAAGTGTCATCACTGGAATGTGGATAGCACATTGCTTTATCGATTAGAAAGGTGATTCGATCTTCTCCAACTCCAAGGTTGAGTTCTTTACTCTTTACTTTGATGATTGCATCAACGGTATTTAGGAAAGGTCTTCCTAAGATGAGTGGGACTTTACTATCTTCTTCCATTTCCAGGATTACAAAGTCCACGGGAAAATTGAATTTACCAACTTGAACGAGCATATTCTCAGCAATTCCAACAGGATATTGATAAGAATGATTTGCTAATCGAATGCTCATTTTTGTCGGTTTACGGTTGTTGATGGATAATTTGGAATACATCGAACAAGGCATCAAATTGATACTTGCGCCTAGGTCAGCTAAAGCATCGCATTGAATATTATTCCCGAAAGTGCATGGAATAAGAAAGCTCCCAGGATCTCTGAGCTTTGGTGGAATTTTGTTTTGAACGATGGCTGAGCATTCTTCGTTAAGGAAGGTAGCTGATATTTGCTCTAGCTTGCTCTTGTTGTTAAGAAGTTCTTTCAAACATTTCCAGTAATTGGGCATTCCGGCTAAGACATCAACGAGGGGAACATTGAGTCTAACCTCTTTGATTATTTCAATGAACTTCTTATATCGCTCTTCCATTTTTTCTTTCTTTAGGCGTTGAGGATATGGAATTTTTGGTGTGTACGCCTTGACAGGTGAAACGGTTTTCTTTTTGGTGGTTTGTGTTGGGTTGGTTTCCTCAGCTTCATCCTCACTATCTTGGGTGATAGGAGCATTTTCATTTGGATTTGGTGGTGGATCAGACGAGAGACCACTTCTTGTGAATAAAGCATTGATATGCTCATATCTTGTTTGTGGTGGACGGTACGTTTTATCGTTTGATGGTTTTGGGTTGGATTGGGTGTTACTTGGTAATGAACCATATGGTCGAGAGGAATGTTGGTCGGAAAATCTACCAAATTTGTTTTCGAGATCTTGGATAGATGCTTGATGATTTTTCTGTCCCTGCTCAACTTTGGCTTTGAGATTGAAAAACTGATTTTTGATGAAATCATTTGTTGGTTTTTGAGAAGTCACGAATTCTCTCGTGGCTTTTTTGAATTTGGATTCTTCCATCTTTTTTTCAGAGTTTTGTGGGGGTGGATTGTTGGTTCGAGGTTGAGAATCACGATTGTTATCCCTTGGTTGGCGGTCTTGCCAATTTCCAGAATTTCTACCGTAATAATTACCATGATATCCTCCTCCACGGTATCCTCCTTGGAAATAATTCGCTTCTCCTTCGTTAGGTCCACCCATGGGTTTATCGTCGCACTCAGTCGATGGGTTATTTCCTCCACAATTGTTGCATCCATCTCGCTTCCATTTTCTCCATGAGTTTCGAGGTATCGGATTTTTCGACAAAAGCAACGGTTTTTTGAAGGGGCTTGGTTTTTTAATCTTTAGACCAATCGAGTTTAAGTACTCGATCTTCGAGTAATTGATGAGCATCGTTAGGAGTCTTATAGAGAAAAATTCCTCCGGCATCAAGGATACCTTGAGAGATTTCGTCTAGTCCATGGTAAAAGATTTGGATAATGGTTCCTTTGGATAGTCCATGTCCATGACAACTACGAAGCAAGTCTTTCATCCGAAGCCAAGCTTCGACAAGTGATTCGTTGGGGTTTTGTGTGAAAGCGCGAATTTCTCCCATTAATCGATCAAACATGGCAGGTGGAAAGAATCGGCTAACAAAGGCTTGCCTCATCTCCTCCCAAGTATTGATAATTCCTGAGGTCAATTCATTGTACCATACTTTTGCATCTCCGGCGAGTGATGATGGAAAAAGTTTGAGTTTGATGGCATTGACATCGGTGTCGCCATATCGGAACATGCCGCAAATTTTGATGAATTCGGCAATGCGCTTATGTGGATCGGCCCGTTCACGGCCTTTGAATTGGCGGTCTTTGATCATAGAAAGATGATGACCCTTCACGGTGAAGTTGTCACCAAGGTTGACTGCAAGAATAGCACTCCCAGGAGTTGGTGCTACGGCTCAGTTGGTTCCCCACATGGCTTGATCGTCCGCCATGGGGAAAGGTAAATTGGTGAAAGGGCTGTAAACGACTTTGGCTTCTAAAAGGTTATCAAATGGTGGGTTTGTTACACTAGGTACACGGTTTTCTAATGGTATAAAAGGTGTTCTTCTTCTTCTTTGAATCAAACGTTCGGGGTTGGTAAGAGGTGAGATTGGTTCTATTCCAGATACACGTGTGTTCATACAATGACCTAGAGAATCCAGGCAATATCTAAACACACAGACAAACAAAGAAAACAGTTTTATTTTTGGACAGAAGAGAGTAACCGGCCTCGCAACCGATCGGTTAGATCAACTGGGTTATGGGTTTTGGCGCAACCAGATTGGTTGTGAAGACGACCGATCGGTTGGAGCTTTCGGAATATTTGTTTTTTAGAAATGGATCGAGTGACGTTGATTTAAAACTTGCCGAAACACAATCAAATCCCCGGCAGCGGTGCCAAAAACTTGATGTGCTACGTGTGTACAAGTTTTAAATTTATAAAAGACGATTTACCAATTTTACCAATAACACATACGAGCAAGTGCACTCGTCGGTTATAGCAAGATTTTGAAGGTAAGTCGGGATCATTCACAGGGATTTGTGAGTGAATCTGATTAACAAGTCTAAATCAACTAAAGCAATCCAATAGCAAATAACAACGAGAATAGATATAATGAAATTCAGATGATTAAAAACTACACTTGCTTAAACTAGTTTCTTATCCTTGATTAGTGATGAGTGTGTAAATACTCATCATTTTTGGGTCAATCTGAACTGCAAAACGTTTAAAAATGCTCAGAAATGCATCAAAACACTGAAAATATTCCAAAATTGCATTTTATAGGTTTCAGATGCAAAATGTTTAAAATCAGATGAAAAATGAGCTAAGTTTGCATAATTGGCGTTTCATCCCCAAGTTTCAAAAAAATTGTCAGAAATAGTCCCTGAGCACTTAATTTCAAAAGAAAAATCACCAAAGGTCCTTTTTAAATCATAACTTGTCAAAATTAGTCCTTTGGTGAAAAATATCAAAAGTTTTGAGAAATTACATATTTGGTCCTTCAAGTTTGAATATTGGCAAAAATGGTCCTTGGAAAATTGGAAAATGTCAAGTTTGGTCCTTGTACTATGGAAACTTGTCACTTATGGTCCCTTGGAACAACTTTGCAATTTGGCGACTTTGGTCCCTCGAATTCAGAAAATACAAATTGGTCCCTATGTTATTAAATCCACTTAACCCATTTGGACCCTGCCAATACCCCTTGGACCCTGCCAACCATTGTGACCCCTTCCAATTTGACCCCCCTTCAATATAAAACACCCCTACGCGCCTTTTCCCTGTCTTCCCCAACATCTAGCCCTGCAAAACCAGGCCTCCCATCCCCCCTCCTCACCTTTACATCTTCCTTGTTCCCCCCACCTCCACACAACTACAAAATGCATTTAATGCACCCTTTCCTCCCACACTCAACCCTCAACTGCTAAAAATGCCATTTCCCGCCAAAAACCAATCATTGGCCAAAATCATCTTAACTCATCCAAGGGTCTCAAAGAGAGGTGGGAACTGCTCATTTTGGAGAGAGAAAGCTTTTGGATATAAAAGGAAGGATGAAGAAGCAAGAAAGAGTAGTAGAATTTAGTTTTAATTTTCCTTAATGTCGTTTTTTAAAATTAATGTTTTAGTTTAAAGCAAATGTTGTAATTTCAGTTCTTATGTATCATAATTAAGTTATAACATCCTTGTAATGTGCTTTTGATTATCAATCTAAGTTTTCATATAAGTCTCAAAATTTCATGATTACTGTTGCACATTTCAGTTTCGAATTCTCATGTACAAGCTTCTAGTATCTTATTTTTGAGCTCAAACAAGTTAATTAAAGCTTCTTATAGCTTTCTATAAGCTCACAAGTCAATTTTAAGCAATTTTGGCTTTTGGTCAATAAAAGTCAAACTGGTTTCATTGGGTCTTGGAAATGGAAAAGGTTGATGCAGGACTTGGATTTGGGTTGGTAAGGGCTTAGTGTAGTGATCTTGGTCCGGTTCTAGCCTCAACCAATTGGACACATGTGAGTAAGATAACTCATTTTCAATTTCATTTCAGTTTGCAATTTTTGTTTGTACTTATATCTGTGGTCATAAACTGCTCAAACATGTTCAATTAGTTGTATTTAAGTCATTTAGAATCATTTTGAGTATCTGCTATAGCTAGATCAGTAGTTAGCTTTGTTAAATTTGCATATCAGATTATATAGTAGTGTTTGGATCAGTGGGATTGACTGATTTCAAATTGTTGTTTGGGTTTAAACCTTGTCCCATTAGTCTCATTTAGGTCTAATTGTATCATTTCACCACTCATTTGTGCATCAGATTTGCCAAAGTCAAAATTCCATAAAACATGTCTTAGCAGCTTATCTGTTGAGTTCTTGCATAGTCAAAAGATCATTTTGTGTTTGAAATACATAGGAATAGAGTGCAGTAGTCTTATTTCATATATTAACATCATATTCAGTTGAGAAATCTAGATCAAAGTTCCATTAAGTAAACATTTCAATTTTGTCAAAAGTCAAAAATCTTGCAAAACTCAGTTTTGGCCCAACTAGAAGGATTTTTCATGAGCACATTTCTGGGCCAAATCCAGAGAAATTGTGGGTTTAAGAACTTATCTTGGTCTATTTCCTTATTATGATTTTTGTAGAATTTTATAAATTTTGTTTAAGCCTCAAAATTGCTTGCCAATATGGGCATGAAGTGCCTGTGCATTGACTCGGCATACATCGAAGTCTTGCAGGGTTTGTGCAGCTTGCACGCTGCTCATAAAAGCTTATCTTAGGCTCATCTCTGGTTTAGACATAGCTAGCCAGGTCTAGATTAGGTTCCAGCTTTTTGTTTTTCATTCCAGCTTATCTCAGTGCTTATTTTTAATCCACAAAGTGGTTGCCTCAACCTGTTTTTGCTCAATAACTCAAAACACCAAATCTGTGTAATTTGCCATTCCAGTGGTTAAGAGCAGTTGAGATTAGTTGCATTTAGGTAATTTTAGCATATTATAGCCTTTGTTTCAGTTTGGTAGCTTTTGGTGCTCATTGGCTTATTTCTAGTGCTTATTTTTAAGCACTTTGCTTTGCAGCCTCATTTTCTTACACACAAGCACCTGTTTTCATATTTTTCTCAGATTCATAATATTATTTTAGAGTTTTCCTGAAATTTTCATATTTTTCTAGTACTGTTTGCTATTTTTCCCTATTTTAATTTGTTTTTAAGCATTTTTAATTAGCTTTTATTGCAATTAATTCAGAAAAAGTTCAAAAAAATAATTTTTCATTTTTCTTAAGTTTAGATAAATATAAAAAGCCAAAAAAAATATTTTTCTAGATTTTTCTTAGTTAAATTTGTATTTTTAAATAATTTAAGTAGTTTTTAATAGTTTAAAATTCATAGAAAATACAAAAATAATCAGAAAAATATAAAAATAGTTTTGAAAATTCTCTTTTATTATTTTAGATTTTTCTAAGTCAAAGTTTTATTTTTCTAGCTTTATTTCCTATTTTCTTGCGTTTTAGACTATTATTAAATAGTTAAAATTAGTTTTTAATTAATAATAATTAATTAAATAGTTATAAAATTAATTTTCTTTTTCTATAAATTTTCTTTTATCATTAGGTTTGTAAAAATGTCATTTTCATATTTTTAGGTCTTTTATTTCTTAGATCTCACTTTTTATTTTGTACGTTTACGTAATTTTATTTAAACATAAGTTTTTAGTTTTAAACGTTCATCAATTTTAAATATAGTGATAGCGTTTATTTAATATTTTTTATCTTTTTAAATTTCTTTAATTTACATTTAAGTCCTTGTAGTTTATGTCCTTTTTCTGTAGTTATAATAAATCCAAATCCTCTTTTCCATTCAAATCTCTCGATCACTATTCGTTTGGTGATTCTTCGCATATCTCGCTGGGACATAACGACCCGGGGAAACACTATACTCCCCTGATCTTCATTGAGTTCGTGTCTGAGCCGTTTTAAGTTTCTTACGGTCGGCCATTCACAAGTGGCCGGCTTGTGTGAGAAAACTTGACGGTTTGGCGCGGATCAAATTTTTGGCGCCGGGGAGCTGTGCTGATTATCTTCCGTTTAGCAGATTAGTAATTTGAATATTCACTCCTTGTTTATACCATCATGCGTATTTATATTTTCTTATAAAATCAAAAACCCAAAAAGATTTTCATTCTTTGTTTTTACATCATGTTTGTCAAAAATACCAAAAATATTCCTCTTTACCCTCTTACCCTTTTTGATTCTTTATCCCTTTACCCTCTATCCATTTGATTCTAACTTCTTCTATTCTCATGGAATCGTTTATTCCTTGTGTCGGTTGTGGTGAGCCTCTTTTGGTTCACCATGTCACTTGTGTACGTGTGTACAGTGCGGTAATGATATTCAAAACGGGAGTTGTTTGTTTTGTGGTTCGAGGAATTCATTTGATTATGATCCTAATCCAAACTCATTTAACGACCCTTCAAACTTTTCCAATTACCCACCACGACTTATCTTCATATACCTGCTGTGAATTTTGTGGAGGTCCTCACCAAGGATTTGAGTGTCAATCCGAAACCCGTTTGTCTATGAACAGTTTTCCGGTGATGCTCAGAACTTTGGTTATGACCAATATCCATATGATTCACGTCCCAGACTCAACAGTTTTCTTGTTGTGAGTAATGGAGGTCCCCACTTCAGCTCTGATTGTCAAATATGGAACCCATTTCCTTGTAACAATCATGACTCATACTGGTTTGACAATTTCCAACCTCCACAACACCATACGGTTCAAACTCCACCTGAGCCGTTGCCTGAAGAAAATTCCCAAGATTTTGAAACCGCAATGAAAACACTTGAGGATATGATTCAAAACTTTAAGAATCAAGTGAGTAGTGAAAAGACCATGGGAGAATTGTTAGCCGAAGAACGAGAAGAACGAGAGGCTCGCAAATCTAGGGAAGAATTATTAGTCCTAGAGCAAGCAGCTCTAAGGCGTTCCCAATTTCTTAAGGCAGCTATATATGATGATGACGAGGAGAGTATTTCTTTTAAGAATATTATTTCTCAACTCCCTCAGTCTGTTGTTATCACACCCGATATTCCCACTCACTCTCTAAACATGGGGGACGAGCATCTTGACACTATTCCTGAAAAGGAATCGGACGAATTCATAAAATCTAGTGATGAGAACCTTGTCCCAATCCCGAGAGAGTCACAGGGAACTTCTGATCATATGTGTGATTCTTCTTCCCCTCTTGAGTGTTCAAACGATCAATTTGAGACTTTCTCCGATTTTAGCGATGATTGTAAATCTTATGGAGACATTGAGTATGTCGAGGCATCACTCTCACAGTCTGATCCTCTTCTTGAGGAGTTCACCGATGAACTCACTCACATCAGTCCACTTTCATCTGAAAGTGATGATGATCTCTTTGATTTCGAAGCCGACCTAGGAGAAATTGAAAGTCTCCTTTATAATGATCGTTCACTCACTTCTTATCCCAACAGTCCAATAGAGAATGTTGATCACTTTGTTCCGGAAACATTCAAAGCTACTTTCACCAATCCTCTATTTGAATTCGACTCTGAATTCACTTTAATTTCGGAGAATCCACTCTTTGATACTCAGATTGAGGATAGTGATGAGTCCACAATGGAACAAGAGTTCACAAATTCACATCATGTGAATGATTCTATTCATGAGGAGTTCGCCGGTGAACTCACTCATATCATGACTCCGAGGAGTATGATCGCTGGATGGCAAAAATCATGATCAGGGGGAAAAGTTCTCAATCATGAGAGTTTGTATTTCTATGACAAATTTTCCAACCCTCCCTACCGAGATGCTTTCCAACCCAAAGAGCTCAACCAACAAAATCCAAACGAGTGCAACTGCACTTGATCCTGAGGAAGAAGATCTTATCATGATCGTCATCATGATTTTCTTTCTTTTCTTCATATATTCTGTCACTTCTCTGTTTCTTCACTTCTTCGGGAATGAAGACATTATCTTTGATCCCGGAATTTCCATGTACCATTATCTTGAGCCAGGAATATATCTCATCGGTGTGGAACTTTCACGTGCTTCAATATTTGTCCAAACATCTTGAACGAAAGTCCGATGGAGATTGTTTTCCACTTTGCTTCCCCAAGAACAAATGAATACGGGGTCGAGTCAAGCTAGCGATTCGGAAATCAAAAAGAGTAGCATGCCATATGGGTTTTCACCCATATTTCTGACTTCTTTCTATTTTCTACCACCCTAGTGTGGGGGTTTGCCCCACATGTTGTGTATATATAAGTCTTCATCAAAAAATCTTTCAAAATAATGGCCGTAGTATTTCCCTTTTACGTTCTCGGTTTAAGCATAACCGCCGGTACTTTGAATATTGAGGGCAATATTCATTTCTAAGTGTGGGGAATTCTCACGAATTTTATCATGTAATTATACGCCTAATTCCCCGTTTTGGCCAAAATTTGTTTTTGGAGTAAGTGTTTTGCACTTACTCAATTGGTTATCAGTCCGCCATGTCTAATAAACAAAAGGATTGGCTAATCCAGAGCAAACGGCTCTTGGTAAAGATATCTCAAATCCGATGACGGCTTGCAATTTGCCCAAAATTGTATGGTATTCAGCTCACCATATCCTAAAAGTGAAGAGTTGGCTAGCCCGCAAGTTTATGGCTTGTGGTAAAGGCAAGTGGAAAAACCATAATTGGTAATCGACTCACCAAAGATAATATTGATAATTTATCTAAGAGTTGGCTAGTCCAGAGCAAACGCTTCGGAAGCTGGTGGTTTGCTCAAAATCACATGGTTATCTGTGTACCATGGTTCTTACTTGAACTGAAACATTTGGCTACTCCATAAGTAATGGCTTTTGGTAAAGAGACTCAAATCCATTAAGTTTTTCTCAAAAGATTGCTAGGGACTAGCAATAGTTTAGTGTGGGGATTGATGAGTGTGTAAATACTCATCATTTTTGGGTCAATCTGAAAAACGCTTAAAAATGCTCGAAATGCATCAAAACACTGAAAATATTCCAAAAGTGCATTTTATATGTTTCAGATGCAAAATGTTTAAAATCAGATGAAAAATGAGCTAAGTTTGCATAATTGGCGCTTCAGTCCACCCAAGTTTCAAAAGTTGTCGAAATAGTCCGTGAGCACTTAATTTCAAAAGAAAAATCACCAAAGGTCCTTTTTAAATCATAACTTGTCAAAATTAGTCCTTTGGTGAAAAATATCAAAAGTTTTGAGAAATTACATATTTGGTCCTTCAAGTTTGAATATTGGCAAAAATGGTCCTTGGAAAATTGGAAAATGTCAAGTTTGGTCCTTGTACTATGGAAACTTGTCACTTATGGTCCCTTGGAACAACTTTGCAATTTGGCAGCTTTGGTCCCTCGAATTGAAAATACAAATTGGTCCCTATGTTATTAAATCCACTTAACCCATTTGGACCTTAATACCCCTTGGACCACGCCAACCATTGTGACCCCTTCCAATTTGACCCCCCTTCAATATAAAACACCCCTACGCGCCTTTTCCCTGTCTTCCCCAACATCTAGCCCTGCAAAACCAGGCCTCCCATCCCCCCTCCTCACCTTTACATCTTCCTTGTTCCCCCCACCTCCACACAACTACAAAATGCATTTAATGCACCCTTTCCTCCCACACTCAACCCTCAACTGCTAAAAATGCCATTTCTCGCCAAAAACCAATCAATGGCCAAAATCATCTTAACTCATCCAAGGGTCTCAAAGAGAGGTGGGAACTGCTCATTTTGGAGAGAGAAAGCTTTTGGATATAAAAGGAAGGATGAAGAAGCAAGAAAGAGTAGTAGAATTTAGTTTTAATTTTCCTTAATGTCGTTTTTTAAAATTAATGTTTTAGTTTAAAGCAAATGTTGTAATTTCAGTTCTTATGTATCATAATTAAGTTAAAACATTCTTGTAATGTGCTTTTGATTATCAATCTAAGTTTTCATATAAGTCTCAAAATTTCATGATTACTGTTGCACATTTCGGTTCAATTCTCATGTACAAGCTTCTAGTATCTTATTTTTGAGCTCAAACAAGTTAATTAAAGCTTCTTATAGCTTTCTATAAGCTCACAAGTCAATTTTAAGCAATTTTGGCTTTTGGTCAATAAAAGTCAAACTGGTTTCATTGGGTCTTGGAAATGGAAAAGGTTGATGCAGGACTTGGATTTGGGTTGGTAAGGGCTTAGTGTAGTGATCTTGGGTCCGGTTCTAGCCCGCAACCACTGGACACATGTGAGTAAGATAACTCATTTTCAATTTCATTTCAGTTTGCAATTTTTGTTTGTACTTATATCTGTGGTCATAAACTGCTCAAACATGTTCAATTAGTTGTATTTAAGTCATTTAGAATCATTTTGAGTATCTGCTATAGCTAGATCAGTAGTTAGCTTTGTTAAATTTGCATATCAGATTATATAGTAGTGTTTGGATCAGTGGGATTGACTGATTTCAAATTGTTGTTTGGGTTTAAACCTTGTCCTATTAGTCTCATTTAGGTCCAATTGTATCATTTCATCCACTCATTTGTGCATCAGATTTGCCAAAGTCAAAATTCCATAAAACATGTCTTAGCAGCTTATCTGTTGAGTTCTTGCATAGTCAAAAGATCATTTTGTGTTTGAAATACATAGGAATAGAGTGCAGTAGTCTTATTTCATATATTAACATCATATTCAGTTGAGAAATCTAGATCAAAGTTCCATTAAGTCAACATTTCAATTTTGTCAAAAGTCAAAAATCTTGCAAAACTCAGTTTTGGCCCAACTAGAAGGATTTTTCATGAGCACATTTCGGGGCCAAATCCAGAGAAATTGTGGGTTTAAGAACTTCTCTTGGTCTATTTCCTTATTATGATTTTTGTAGAATTTTATAAATTTTGTTTAAGCCTCAAATTGGCTTGTCAATATTGGCACAAGTGCCCGTGCATTGACTCGATACATCGAGTCAAGACAGTTTTGTGCGACCCTGCACAAGGCTCATAAAAGCTTATCTTAGGCTCATATCTGGTTTAGACATAGCTAGCCAGGTCTAGATTAGTTTCCAGCTTTTTGTTTTTCATTCCAAATTATCTCGATGCTTATTTTAATCCACAAAGTGGTTGCCTCAACCTGTTTTTGCTCAATAACTCAAAACACCAAATCTGTGTAATTTGCCATTCCAGTGGTTAAGAGCAGTTGAGATTAGTTGCATTTAGGTAATTTTAGCATATTATAGCCTTTGTTTCAGTTTGGTAGCTTTTGGTGCTCATTGGCTTATTTCTAGTGCTTATTTTAAGCACTTTGCTTTTGACCTCATTTTCTTACACACAAGCACCTGTTTTCATATTTTCTCGATTCATAATATTATTTTAGAGTTTTCCTGAAATTTTCATATTTTTCTAGTCTTGCTTTGCTATTTTCCCTATTTTAATTTGTTTTAAGCATTTTAATTAGCTTTTATTGCAATTAATTCAGAAAAAGTTCAAAAAAATAATTTTTCATTTTTCTTAAGTTTAGATAAATATAAAAAGCCAAAAAAAATATTTTTCTAGATTTTTCTTAGTTAAATTTGTATTTTTAAATAATTTAAGTAGTTTTTAATAGTTTAAAATTCATAGAAAATACAAAATAATCAGAAAAATATAAAAATAGTTTTGAAAATTCTATTTTATTATTTTAGATTTTTCTAAGTCAAAGTTTTATTTTTCTAGCTTTATTTCCTATTTTATTGCATTTTAGGCTATTATTAAATAGTTAAAATTAGTTTTTAATTAATAATAATTAATTAAATAGTTATAAAATTAATTTTCTTTTTCTATAAATTTTCTTTTATCATTAGGTTTGTAAAAATGTAATTTTCATATTTTTAGGTCTTTTATTTCTTAGATCTCACTTTTTATTTTGTACGTTTACGTAATTTTATTTAAACGTAAGTTTTTAGTTTTAAACGTTCATCAATTTTAAATATAGTGATAGCGTTTATTTAATATTTTTTATCTTTTTAAATTTCTTTAATTTACATTTAAGTCCTTGTAGTTTATGTCCTTTTTCTGTAGTTATAATAAATCCAAATCCTCTTTTCCGTTCAAATCTCTCGATCACTATTCGTTTGGTGATTCTTCGCATAGCTCGCTGGGACATAACGAGCCGGGGAAACACTATACTCCCCTGATCTTCATTGAGTTCGTGTCTGAGCCGTTTTAAGTTTCTTACGGTCGGCCATTCACAAGTGGCCGGCTTGTGTGAGAAAACTTGACGGTTTGGCGCGGATCAATTAGTATGTTTGTGTTAACCTCTTAACATGTTGGTTATGATAATTAGTTGGTGTACTAATCTATTGTTCTTACAAGTTAAACCTTCGTCAAGATTTTAGTTCATAAAAACAAGCATTAAGTTTAACCAATCAATTCAAGATCAATTCAAATTTCATAAGTTTACTTTCACAAACTTAAACACAAAAACATCCATTTTCCTTATCAAATTTGCTTAAGAAATGGTCAATACGAAAGGTAACCGATTATAGACAAAAGGTTACAACTGATTGTAAACAACTAATCTTACGACCTTTTAGATGTTTCCAATCAATCCAACTTGATAATCAAAAAGCGTTCTTATTACAACCACACTTTAGTTTCTTTGTTTAACCAAGAATAATGGGTAAAAACAATCATCCATAAACAAAATGATTATAACTAGTTGAATAACAACAAGTTCTTTCGACCTCTACGATTACTATCAACTAGTCAAACTTGATTAACAAATGTCACTATGAAACTTTAGCACAATTGGATCTTAGAATCAACTTGAAATTGAATTAAAACATGTTAACATAATCATAAACTAATCACATGATAATCAACATCATTTAAGCAAGTGTATAAAGAAACTAGCCACTCATAGCAAACATAAACATAAACTCAGAACTTTGAACATCAGAAAACATGAATAAGAGTAAAACAATGCTTGTAATAAGATTACAAATGGTGGAGTAATGATTCCCAAAGTATTGGGGTTGACTTCTTAGGGGCTTGACCTCTAAATGTTGACTTCTTGGACCTCCAAACTTTCCTGGACTTCTAAGGACGAATTTGAGAGCTAAAGGCTTTGTGTTTGATGAGTAGAGAGTTGTTTTGAAGTGTGTGTCTCAAATGCTCACAAGTGGTCTCTATTTATACTAGTACCAAGGCCGAGGGTATTAAATACTGAACTTGGCCTCCAAGGAGTTAGGAAGGGGACTAGAATACACCAAGGGAAGGACCTATAATTGTTTGGATGCAATGGGGAATCTTAGTGATGAAGAAATAGCAGAAACAGGCCTTCCAGCCGGATCGGTTGCTTGTCCAGCCGATCGGCTGGTGATGTGCTATTTCATACTACTTTTAATATTTATAAAACTTAGATAACTTAGGATAGACACATACTAACGGGCAGAGTACCCGATCAGATGTAGTAAAGCCTTAGGTAAATCCGAGTATCGTCCCAAGAGAGCTGTGACCTTGAAAGAACTAAGATTATTAGATAATACATGGGTATGACAGAGTTGATATAATCCATAGATATGCTATTATTCTACTTACACAGACACAAGAAATTTAGGGAAAAGAGATAGATAAATGAAGCTTAATAAAGAATACAAATATGAATTGATTCACGATACCAAGATTCAATATAGTGGTTAATTATCACCAGACTCATTTGGTCGATTCGTCATGGCCTATGGTTCTTAGATTCCTCGCCAAGATGAGCAGGTCACCCAGGATCATTCGGCAACCTAATAGCAGTCACTAAGTACCAAATCTACTAGATCTAGATGGTGGGAACCCGGCCGTTAGGAACTTAGATTCCCCCTAACCTCTTAAATACCTCCACTTGATAAGTGATCATTTGGTCAATTCGCACACGAAGAGTGGTCGTACTATGGCCAATTCCTCCCATACTTCGCTATCTATCAGGCTGGGGTCAGTTGGTCATATCTCCCAGCCTTTTAGATACTACCAAGCTTATAATACTACCAAGGCTAGCGATTTATGAAAAGACTAGAAAATATCTATAAAGAATTATAGAGAATAACAATAACCTAAATGCAAACTTTAATTAATGATATGAATTCATAATATAAGATCTAGAAAAATATAAAAAGAATCCAAAATCGAATACAAAGGAAATCGTAGACGAGGACTTCGTTATTCAGTACTCCTTAACCATGCTTCTTCTGCTGTGTTTTGATCTCCCCAAACCCTAGAAGGTTTGGGAAAGGAGAGATATCTAAAACTGATGAAACCATCGACTATTTATAGGCTTCAAACTAGTTACGGCGTAACCTTATTAGGTAGTTACTGCAGTAACCTTCAATCTTCTGGCTTATCCATTGGCTACGGCTGTAACCTTAGCCGGGTTACGCCGTAGCTATAATCCGGTGTAAATCTTTATTACGGCGTAGCTTGAGTGAGGGCTACGCCGTGGTCTTTGTTGATTTGGTGCTTATCAGAGTTACGGTAACTCGAAGCGAGAGGGTTACGCGTAGCCTTCGTAATCATTAGTTGCGTCAGTAACTTCATCACTTTGTTCCGTAGTATTAAGAGACAGTTGAATCAATAGGTCTTGAAAATGTCCAATTGCAGCTTCCTTACTTCGAATGTGTCCTGAAATGAAATAATAAGGAATAAGGATGTTTTCACTAATAATTTACTCAAAATGTGATGATATAGGGGGAAATTAACGCTTAGAAACTCAGGATTATTTGATGTTATCAAATATCCCCCCACTTAATTCTACTTGCCCTCAAGTAGACCAATTTAGATCGCAAAATATACATCCTTGAAGAATGTGCAGTTTTAATTTCCTTGCTAGAATAATAATAAGAGCCGAACACCTCACGAAATGGAAACGAAAACACTCTCACTCAATCTATTCTAAGTGTTAATTTCGGGTTGATCACTCAATTGCACGAACATAGTAAGTATTCTATCATAAGCTTGGCAATTACACACAACTCCACCACTAGAGCTAAGGTTAAGACAAATTTTAGAAAGCAATGTTGGGTTGAGTTTCAAAGGCTTAAGGGGGTGGTGTCATTACTAACGTGTCACGGCGAAGTGGACAATATCAATGATACACGACCAAATCCATGGCCAAGACATCAAGGATTGCTCGCAACATCACCTAGACACGCTTCACGACAAAAAAGGGTAAGGATAGGCATGGGATATTTAATCGGTGAAAAAGAAAAAGAAAACAAATAGTTTTAGCTTAAAACCGCGTTGCCATCGTCCTACAAATAATTCAAGGTTCATCTTCATATGGTCAGTACATGCCTCCGGAATCCACCATTATTTATTCTTGAACTATTCTTCCAACCTTCGAATGTGATCTAGAAGATTATTCTCAATGCCAATTTCTTCATGTAGTGCTTATAATTTATCGCACTATTAACAATAATACTTCAAATATATATATATATATATACATATATATATATATATATATATATATATATATATATATATTCATATGCAACGATATGCTTTAGATGCAATGATATATTTCCCCACTTGAATGAGCATAAGGTGATTACTTGGGAGTCTTTGACGATCTTTAGCTAGATGTAGATGATGAGATACACTTCTTGTAACTTTATTTGAACCTCAAACTAGGGTGAACAATGGCTTCTAGGTAAAAAGGTAAAACTACACGGTAGGCTAAGGTGTAATGTTGTAACAAAAATAAGGGTTAAAAAAAATGAAAGGATAGGCTCAAAAAGGGTGTAACTAGGGGTATCTTGCACTAAAGGTGAGTGCAACAAAGAGGGTTAACACGGGGGTCGAAAAGCCAATGCGACTAATCGATAAACGCACACAAGTGAACACATATGGGCTTTTTGGGTTTAATCCTAAAACATTTACTTTTTTCGAATCGCCTTTTCCAAATGCACCAAGCTAACTTGATACACTACTCGTTTATGGTCTCGAAGTGATATAAAAGCCAAGTTCTAAAGTTTACCATACTATCGGCACACTCAATTTATGGTAGATTTAGGTAAAATGGGGGAAACGGAAAGGCTAAATCTCACCAATTGCAATAAGGGTTATAGTGTGCTCGGCTTTATATGATTCTAGATTGGTTAAAAATATGACAAATTATTTTTAAATAAGCTTAAAATTTTGCAACCAACTAGAAAATTAAGGCAAGTAAGCTAAGTAATCATACACTTCATTTCTATTCCTATCCCCCACTTGAAGTGTACAAAGTCCCATTTGTACAAAGAAAAAGGAAAAATAAAATAGAAATGAAAAATAATCAAGAAAGAAATAAACCGCCTCTCAAATGGTTGCTCAAGATGTCTCACTAAAGGTTGAAGGTGGGTCAAGGGGTGGCTAATGCGTATCGTTTCCGGGGACGGGCCTTAACAATTTGTGTTGCTTCAAAAATTGCCTACTGCAGCAGGGGTTACAGCGTAACTAAACCTAAGGTTACGCCGTAACTGCATCATAGAACCAAAACCTGCACAGCATATCAGGAAAAATTTGTACCCGACGGGTACAATTAACGATAGAACATGAAAATATCCATATAGTTAAGTTATTACAGACATGGGTTTCAAATTGTTTTAAAATTGTTTCAGATTGTTTCATCAAATAGGGAAATCACTCGTCCCCAGGAAGATCATGATCCATGGAATGGAATTGGGAGGGCTCATATGGAGTGCTCGTGGTGCTTCAAGGAGTGGCGCCGGGTTGCATGAAGGCCACTCTCCTTGGACTCGATATCGGGATGTTGGGTGGTACACGCACTCATGACCTTCCCACCTAGGGTGGCTCAAATGCATGTGCTGTAGCATCTTGCTAGTCCGGTCCGCACTCCAATGAAAGAAATCATGGTGGAGCTGCTGCACCTGATCCAATGTACCTGTAAAACCCTCAAACTGGTTACTAAGACCATAAATACCCACTTCGAGGCTTTCAATCTCCTCGTTGAAATGGGATGACATTCCCTCAAGCCTCTCATCAATGATCTGCAACCTCTCCCCAACATTCACATGTGCCCTTCTTCGCCCAGGCACCGCTCCTCGGCTTCTTCCTCAGCTTCACCACCTGCACCACTAGCCTCCCCTTCTTCTCTCCTTGGGGCTGTCCCAGCTAGTTTAATCGCACCATAAACATCCTGGATGCAAATCCCTAACTCCACTAGCTTAGGCAGGCCTATCAAATAAGTATACCTACCACGAGTCAATCGGGCCAAAGCTGCATCGATCATAAGATCAAAACTCCTAGCCAATCTCCCGATGAAATGAGTCCCCTGAAAAGGTCTCCTAGATGAAAACCCTTTTGCACCCACAACCATAAACCTCGCCAAATAGAAAGGAACATCAATGTTGTTCCCCCCTTCCATTCACTGCATTAGGTAAAGATCATACATGGTCATCTTCTCTTTGGCTGAGTGCCTTGCTCGAATAGAGCAAGCAAGAAGGCGGTGCACCAATCGACGGATAGGGTTCCTCACCATCACGTATGATGGTGGGCTCTTAGGATCATAACTACCCAAGACAGCGATCTTGTCGAAATAAGCGACAAGGTCTTGGGACTCATCTCTTCTTCTCCAAAGACGTGTTATAAAACTGTTTAAAAGCCTCTTTCCATCTCCTCCTCGATACAAACCCATCCTTGTAGTAAAGCGCTTAAGAGTCAAACTTCTCCAAACGCCCAAGTTGGAAAAACAATGACTCGTGTCATCATCACCAATATCAATACGAATTCGACACTAGCAAGGAATTCACGGACGATTCGAATGACCGCTTCGCTCCTGAATAGCCTCAACCATGCACTACACGTGAACTCCCCAAAGATTACACGTGAACTTAATTTTGCAAAACTTCCTTAATCTCCTACTAGCTTTCCCGTTTGCCAAAGTACCAAATGCATCAAAATCGAGTGCCTCGGGTTGACTGATATTCTTTCCCCTTAATTTCGACTTTTCTACGCACAACCGCCTAATACCGCATTAGGGTGTGCCAAAACCTAGGCCAATTCGTGGGATTGTTTGCACGAAAATAAGACAAGAAACGTAAGTGCGCATCTTACTGATGTCAAGTTACGGCGTAACCAAAATAAGAGTTACGCCGTAATTAGGAAATTTCAATGGCTACGGCGTAGCTATGTCAAACTGCTACGCCGTAATTACAGATATGATGGTTACGGCGTAAATAAACCCCCGCATTCTGTAACTTCCCCGAAACTCAGCACCTCAGATCTTTCAATTACGCAATAGATTACGCCCGGAACCATCAATTGTTTACAAGAGGTAAAAGGTTTTGATAATTTTTTAACCTATTAGTTCTGAGGGACCGTGCCTAACCCACTAAGTTTGCTTTTGACCCAAAACCCATTTAAATAAAGCCAAAACACCCAAATCGAACCATAGTGATAGGACACGAATCAAAATAACATGGGGAAATCATCAAAATCATCAATTAATCAAACCAATATCAATAATCAATTCAAATAGGCAAGATCCCTAAAATATAAAAATATAAACCCTAATTGAAATAATTGTAAGAAACAAATAAAAAGAGTAAAGATAGATCTTACCAGCCATGAAGAATGATAAAGATGAATAGAGCTCGATGAAAAAATTTTGGAGAAAATTTTACTGTTTGTGTGAATGTGTATGTGAAAAACCTAGTTTTTATTCGTAAGGTTTTATACGCCAAGATAGTTACGGCGTAATTCGAAGAATTAGTTACACCGTAACTAATATTTTGAGAATATTAATTGGTTGTGAAAGGGTTACGTCGTAATCCTAATAAGGGTTACGCCGTAATTAATTTTAATCAAAGGTCAGATTTTATATATCTGATTGTATAGTGGTTACGTCGTAACTCTTAAAAAGAGTTACGTCGTAACTAATTAGTCAAAAAGATTTTAATATAATTTAATAAATTTCAATATGGTTACGTCGTAACCCAAGAAAGGAGTTACGCCGTAACTAATAGCGTCAGAATATGAATCTTGTATAATTGCAATAAGAGAGATTGAGAAACGTACCTTATGGAAGTGTTCGAATCTCTTAATGAGGTGAATATGAAATACCTTAGATCTTTCATTAACTACTCCCCGGCAGCGGCGCCAAAAAGCTGATGTGATATTTCATCCTGCTTTTAATATTTATAAAACTTAGATAACTTAGGATAGACATATACTAACGGGGCAGGTACCCGATCAGATGTAGTAAAGCCTTAGGTAAATCCAAGTATCGTCCCAAGAGAGCTGTGACCTTGAAAGAACTAAGATTATTAGATAATATATGGGTATGACAGAGTTGATATAATCCATAGATATGCTATTATTCTACTTACACACAGAAATTTAGGAAAAGAGATAGATAAACGAAGCTTAATAAAGAATACAAATATAAATTGATTCCCGATACCAAGATTCAATATAGTGGTTAATTATCACCAGACTCCTTTGGTCGATTCGTCATGGCCTATGGTTCTTAGATTCCTCACCAAGATGAGCGGTCATCCAGATCATTCGGCAACCTTATAGCAGTCATTAAGTACCAAATCTACTAGATCTAGACGGTGGGAACCCGGCCGTTAGGAACTTAGATTCCCCTTAACCTCTTAAATACCTTCACTTGATAAGTGATCATTTGGTCAATTCGCACACGAAGAATGGTCGTACTATGGCCAATTCCTCCCATACTTCGCTATCTATCAGGCTAGGGTCAGTTGGTCATATCTTCCAGCCTTTTAGATACAACCAAGCTTATAATACTACCAAGGCTAGCGATCTATGAAAAGACTAGCAAATGTCTATAAAGAATTATAGAGAATAACAATAACATAAATGCAAACTTTAATTAATGATATGAATTCATAATATAAGATTTAGAAAAATATAAAAAGAATCCAAACTCGAATACAAAGGAAATCGTAGACGAGGACTTCGTTATTTAGTGCTCTTAAACCATCCTTCTTCTCCTTTGTTTTGATCTCCCCAAACCCTAGAAGGTTTGGGAAAGGAGAGATATCTAAAACTGATGAAACCATCAACTATTTATAGGCTTCAAACTAGTTACGGCGTAACCTTATTAGGTAGTTACGCCGTAACTTCCTTCAATCTTCTGTGCTTATCCATTGGCTATGGCTTAACCTTAGCTGGGGTTACGGCGTAGCTTTTGTAATCAAGTGTAAATCTTTATTACGGCATAGCCTGAGCTGAGGACTACGCCGTGGTCTTTGTTGATTTGGTGCTTATCAGTAGTTACGGCGAACTCGAAATGAGGGTTACGCCGTAGCCTTTGTAATCATTAGTTGCGTTGTAACTTCATCACTTGGTTACGCCGTAATTAAGAGACAGTTGAATCAATAGGGCTTGAAAACGTCCAATTGCAGCTTCCTTACTTCGAATGTGTCCTGAAATGAAAAAATAAGGAATAAGGATGTTTTCACTAATAATTTACTCAAAATGTGATGATATAGGGGGAAATTAATGCTTAGAAACTCAGGATTATTTGATGTTATCAGCTAGTCTTCTTGCACTAACCCAGCCGAATCGGTTATGGCGAATCGATCGGCTGGTCTCTCTTCAGGCTATAACTTTTGACCTCTTTCCAGCCGATCCGGTTGCGGGTTGCGAACGATCGGCTGGTCTTCCTGAATGAAGGAAAATTGACCTTTTGCTTGATTATGACTTGTAGAGCTTGGTTCTTCATTCAACTTGATCTTCTACGATACTTGAAATGCTGACTTGTGTTTGACATGCTTCTCTGAAACGAGAATCTTCCTTTTATTGAACATTCTTTAACTTTTCCTTCCGTTTCCCTGTACTTGGTTATAAATACTAGACAAACATCTTTTGATGCGATTAAGCACTATAATCATATGAATATAACCAAATAAGATATACAAAAGCACAAATAACGCTACTAAAAACATGTACAATCTGAGCGTTATCAGTGATTATGATTGCGACATTCGCTATCATCCAGGAAAAGCCAACGTAGTAGTAGATGCCCTAAGCCGGAAGGAAAGGGTTAAACCTCTACGGGTTCAAGCTTTAGTCCTAACCATCAATTCAAATTTTCCTACTCAGATACTCAACACTCAAGCCGAAGCGGTGAAACAACAAGACATTGAGAAGGAGAAATTGGATGACATGATACAGAAGAACTTTGAAACCTGTTCTGACGGAACTTTATGCTTCTAAGGACGAAGTTGGTTACCACTTTATGGTGGCCTACGAGATTTAATCATGCATGAATCCCACAAATCCAAATATACTGTACATCCAGGATCTGATTAGATGTATCATGATCTAAACCTACTCTACTGGTGGCCAATCATGAAAGTCAACGTTGCCACCTACGTTAGTAAATTCCTTACTTGTTCCAAAGTGAAGGCTGAACAACAAAAACCATCCGGTCTCTTACAACAACCAGAAATCCTGATATGGAAATGGGAACGAATCACAATGGATTTTATCACTAAACTCCCAAAGACATCCAACGGTTATGACTCCATCTGGGTCATAGTTGATCGTCTCACAAAATCCGCACACTTTATACCAATCAAAGAGACTTACAAGATGGATCAGTTGACTCCACTTTACATCAAAGAAATAGTCTCAAAACACGGTGCACCAATCTCTATCATATCTGACCAAGATGGTAGATTTATCTCAAACTTCTGGCAGTCACTCCAAGACACCTTCAGAACAAACCTAGACATTAGTACAATGTATCATCCTCAAACCGATGGTCAGAGTGAACGAACCATTCAAATGCTAGAAGACATGCTTCGAGCTTGTATAATCGACTTTGGAAAAGGATGGGATAATCATTTACCATTGGTCGAATTCTCCTATAACAACAGTTATCATGCAAGTATCAAGGCAGCACCCTTTGAAGCACTTTACGGTCGAAAGTGTCGATCGCCTGTCTGCTGGGCCGAAGTGGGGGATGTTCAACTCACTGGTCTAGAACTTATTCGTGAAACAACCTAAAAAATCATACAAGTCAAGAATCAGTTACAAAAAGCAAGAGATAGGCAGAAAAGTTATGCCGATATACGACGCAAACCTTTGGAATTCCAAGTTGGAGACAAGGTTATGCTGAAAGTCTCACCTTGGAAAGGTGTCATACGATTCGATAAACCTGGAAAACTAAAACCAAGATACATAGCTCCATTCAAAATCCTAGCTAGGGTTGGTCCAGTGGCATACAAACTTGAGCTTCGATCGAACTCGAATGTACATCCCACTTTTCATGTATCTAACCTAAAGAAATGTTTATCAGATGAATCGCTTGTTATTCCACTCGATGAACTCAAACTCAGCAATAATATGTACTTCATTGAACAACCTGTGGAGATCATGGACCGAGAGGTCAAACAACTAAAACATGGTCGAATACTAATTGTCAAAGTTCGCTGGAACTCCGGCGTGGTCGAGAATATGCATGGGAACGAGAAGACCAAATGCGTCGGAAGTACCCTCACCTTTTCATGGGAACATCACCATCAAGTAACAATTAAATCACGAGGACGTGATTTCTCTATCGAGGAAGATCAGTAACCACCCGCATTTTTAGGTTACCTTTTCATTTTTGAAAATTTACTATTCACTTTCACTATTCATCCCGTAAATATTTTTTTATTTTACTATCATGACAAGATAAATGAAACTCCACAAGTCATCCTGACGACGTACGTTGAATCCATACCGAACCAATTTCACAAAACCGTGTCTGAGAATTACTTTAGGGTTTAAACGTCATTCAGGAATCCCGATATGTCCATAAAACACTGTAAACTTTAGAAATATGTAATTCTACCATTTTACGACAATTCCACAAGTTTTGGAATTTTACGTTTTCCAGTTCTGCGTTTTACGCGAATTACGTGTTTTTGACCCGTGTTTCCAGCTTTAAACAATGTTTTAGCACCCAATGAGACTTATCACTCATTTTATATTTTTATATGGAGTATAATGATGAGTTTCATCATTCTCGCAAGTTTCGTATTTTTACGAAACCCGGTTTTTACATTTTGTGGCTTAACAACTTACGGTTGGCATTTCACGGAACCAAAACACACTCTACAACCAAGATAAGACCAAGACTCATCACCTAGTGATAATATCAAATAGTCATGAATATTAAGTGTCAATTTCCCCCGATAATGCTTGTATTTTATATCATTTATATGGATTTACGCTTGTTTTCCTTTATATTTAACTTTCAGGTAAATTACGAGCATTGGAGCTAATGAGACGCGTATTTGGAGAGTTTATTGAAGATATATGATAGTATGCCCATTTTGAAGTAATTACGGCGTAATTCTTCTCTCACATTACAATCGCAATGAAGCGTCACCGAAAACCAACTCAATGAAGATTATGGCGTAACTCAATCTTAGGATTACGCCGTAACTAATTAGGTCAAATGATGTTCCACGCCGCTGCAAGCTACGCCATAAATCTGTCAAAAAATACGTTGTAACCATGATTTATTGAAGATACGACATAACTCATTCCTGATGTTACGCCATAACCAGCTTTTCAAGAGCAAAATACGAAGATATGGGTGTTACGGCGTAACTCTCATCTTAAGTTACGCCGTAACCAGATTTGACCTATAAATACCGCTTAAAATTCTGAATTTCTAATCATTCACTCCACACACAAAAGCAGAGAACGTGGGTAGGAGTTTGAAGGCAGATCTCGAGGAGCATACGGAGCCATCTCCAAGGGAGAAATCACTCCCTAACAATAAGCATTAGCAATTTATCATTTCTTTTACTTTCAATTCATGTATTTCATTATGTCAAACATTGAATCGATTGTTTCAGTTAATATGAGCGGCTAAGCACCTCTGGTGCTAGCCTATTTATGATTCCTTAATTGTTTTGTTTATGTTTACATTGCTTATGTACAATTGTTTCTAGTGTATGCGTGTATAGTTTCTTTGGTAGCTACCCTTGTTTCGGTAGTTTTGAATGGCGGTAGTGTCTAGTTGCTTAGGATATATGACCAACTGACCCTAACTAGGTAAGCATTGACCAACTGATGACCCTTCTTCGCTTGTACGATTTGACCAACTGATGACCCTTCTTCGCTTGTACGATTTGACCAACTGATCACCTACCGTTTGGATGAACTTAAGAAGTTAGGGATGAGTGTTTAAGATGCTAGCGCCCGGGCACTCATGGTTATGAATCTTGCATGTAGCGAAACTTAATGACTTGGCTTAGGGGACTAAAAACAACTAGACTTTCAAGGGTAGTAGCTTGATCTCCGGTGGAAACCTTTGCTGATAGGTTAGGACGAACTGACCAAATGTTGTCCTAGCGACTTAAACCCCCACTTGAAGCAATTCGAAGTAATTAAACGTAAACTTAACATGATAGGATGAGTAACTAGGTTAGCACACTTCTCCTCTATTGATCACAACCCTCGCCTTTATTTGCTTTCTTACATTTCTTGCTTTAGTAGTTAATTAATAATTGCAATCTTAAAACCAATTAAAATCTGTGACACCTAGACTTAATTAGAATCCACTCACATAGCTCTTGGGACGACCTCGGTTTTACCGAATACTACACTACACACGATCGAGTACACTGCCCGTTAGTGCATTAGGGTGGACCATAGGTATAACGAGACAATTATAAATATTAAAACCTGGTCAGTAAAACCTGCATCAAGTTTTTGGCGCCTCTGTCGGGGAGTTATATTAGGATTTTCATTAAGTCTTACATTTTTGTTTTGTTTTTAATTTTCTCAATTTCTCACGATTTCTTTTCTAGTTTCAGGTACCATGGAAGTTGTTAACATTGATGACCTCACTCTTGAGGAATACTTGGCGTTGACTAGAGAAGAACAAGGGCCGAGGCTCGTAAGACAGGCAATTGGAGCTAATGTCCATTTCGAGATTAAAGAGCAGTTTATGAGGGAGCTACGTGATAACCGTTTCTCGGGAAATAGAGATGAAGACGCTTATGAGCACGTTGAGAATGTCTTGTTCATCATAAGCCTTTTCGACATACCTGATGTTTCTCATGATACAGTTATGCTCCGGATTTTTCCCATGACTCTTACCGGAGCTGCTAGAAGATGGATTGAAAGATTGACCACGCGTCGTTGATACATGGGCTCTACTAAAAAGCAATTCATCCAAAGATATTGTCCTCCTTCAAGATATGTAATCACTCATGGAGATCAATAATTTCAAACGATATGACGATGAAACGTTGTATCAAGCTTGGGATAGATAGAAAAAGATCTCCTCTACAAGTGTCCGGAGACTCATGACACGAACTGACCCGACAAGAAAAGGTCAACATCTTTTACAAAGGTATCAACATAACTACAAGACGGATCTTTGGATCATCAAGGACCAATTCCGAGCATGATTCCTACTCTCGCCATCGAAGCCATCCAAAAAATGGTTGATCATTCCCAAAAATGGCACGATTGAGGAAGCAAGAGAAACCTAGGCGGAAATCTTGATGGAATTGCCGCCATCACTAGCAAAATTGAAAATCTTGGTCGGGATATGATCAAGCTCAGAGAATGTGTTCATGCCATCCAAGTAGGTTCTTGGCGGTGGAGGAGGACATCTCAAAAATTGTCCTCACATTGACGAAGATATACGCAGTTGAAGAAGCTAAATATGGAGAAAATCGACCGTTTTATGGGGATAATCGTAATAGTAATGGCTATCGTGGAGGACCTCCTGGAAATTACAATCGCTGGCCTTATGAAGGAAGAAATCCCAGCATTGAAAAAACCATTAACAAATTTCTGGAAGCCTCAGCCCAAAGACAAAAAGAACAAGATGAATGGCTAAAAGATTTCCATGAAAACACAAATAGAAGCCTCTCCAATCACGACACAACCTTAAAAAACCTAGAAACAATGGTGGAGAAGCTTAGTGAAAAGGTAAAGAAAAATATACTAAACCGGAAGGGACAAAACCTATGGTGGCGTGCAAGGCCGTTTTTTCTGATGAAGATGTAAAGTTACAAGTTGATTCAACAAACAATTCAGAATCACTGCGAGAATTCCGGCGACGATGCATTGATTCGCCGTAACACATCTAATGAGTTACGGCGTAACCGAGGGTTAGATAGCGAACGCAAAAATAATTGATGAGAAAGATAACGATGGTTCTCGACAGAAGTAAGTTCTGCGAATCCGAACCTCGAGTTACGGCGTGGCGGGATACATGGTCGATAAATTTTTTAGTTAGATGAATCAAGGACACATGTTATTAATGGGTGGTCCAATGATACTAATTTATGCCGTCAATCTCCATCCAAAGGAAGTATCCTGGTGAAAAAAATACGTAGCTAATGGTGAATGGTACGATCTATGGGCCTCGTTGTCACACCCCAAATTACTGTTTTACCGTGGAATGGAATTCTGGGGATGACCCTTATAGCATCAAAGTTACGGTTACATCGAACGACCTAAAGTGTCGTTTTGAAAATATCGTTTGATTAAGTAAAATAATCGGAGTTTACAAAACATAGGTCCCAAAAGATTTCCAATTACGAAAATAAGTTTCTTACAATCAAACGATAGTTAAGTGCATAAAATTTATGTGAGGCAGCGTCGTCACCGCGACTCTATGATAAGTCCACATGCATGCCATGAAGTGAATGCCTTAGATACCGAGATAAAACATGCTAAAAGTGTCAACATAATGGTTGAGTGAGTTCATAGAGTTTGGTTGAATTTTAAAGCCTTTAAAGAAGCGGCCATTCAAAGGCAAAGACTAAGTTTTTGGTCATTTAGAATAGTCCACAAAGCAAAGGCATTGTGAATCCCTCATCCCCAAGTTCCGCCCATACAAAACTTGCAACCTGTGTGTCACAACCCACTGCCAAAATATGTCTAGTTTATGTTCAAGCACACGTTGTCAAATGAGTTCACAAAGCAAAGGCATTGTAAATCCACTCGTTCCAAGTTCCATTCATACAAAACTTGCAACATTGTGTGTTCACAACCCTTGCCAAAAGTAGTATGCCTAATAGTCAAGTGTACGATGTCATAATAGTTCACAATATAGCACAACGCATATAATAATGTATGCCAGGCAAAGCCCCTAGAATAAATAATATGCATCCCGTAACATAGTGGACGAGAGGTTGGCCGACCTCTAATAGCGCTATCCATACTACCTACTAATAGGAGACTAACAATGCGAATGTACGAACAAGACATCATACAACTATTATATACAATTAAGAACACCAACATGGGAGAATTTAAATTGAAAATGCTCCGCTCCCATAGGAGACATTCGCTCGGGACCGAGGCTTTTGGTTGCTCCGAACAAGGGAGACTTTGTACGCTCCACCAATAAGGCGAGACTTTATAGTGTTGCTCCGAACATGGGAGACTTTATAGTGATGCTCCGATCATGGGAGACTTTAGGTCGAGGTCATCGCACGTACGGTTCAATAAGTTCAAACAAGTCATAAGTCCGTATTTAAGTTCAAGTGTTTAAGTCGAGTTCAAAAGTTCAAAATAGTCAAAGGTTCAATATTAAGTCAAACAAGTTCAAAATAGTCAAAAGGTTCAATATTAAGTCAAACAAGTTCAAAATAGTCAAAAGGTTCAATATTAAGTCAAACAAGTTCAAAATAGTCAAAAGGTTCAATATTAAGTTAAAAGAGATTAATTATATGTCAAAATGTTTTAAATCAAATTAAAGTGTTCAAATCTATGCCAGTATGTTCCTATCAAGTTAAAAGAGTTTAAATATATATGTCGAAGGGCTCAAAATCACGGAAAGTGGTTCAAATAATAGTGTTCATAACATAGTGATCAATTTAGTTCGGGCACAATCTACTTACTAGCATAAGTCGTGGAACAAGAGTTATTTAAGTTCATATAAGTGTAAAGTAAAAGCAAGTATTTGAGCATGTATCTCCCCCAAAGAGTTTATAAAACAATTAAACGAGTAAAAGTAGGGCTACTGAACTCAATGCAATGGTTATGATGATAAAAGTAGATACACTAGAGGTGCGATCTCTATCCTAACCTAATATGAATGACGTGTCCTAATGTAAGTTATGAAACAATGTCGTGCATGCAAACTCATATGATATCCATACCACTTGTACATTTTTGAAAATGAAGTTTATCGTCGAAATACATGTTTATGACATCTCGTCATGTTATAAATTACTTTACAAGTACTTACGTTGAAACAACATCCTACGATAGTCGTTTAGTGATTTATTAAGAAATTATAGCTTTTAGTCAGGTAAAACAATATGATTTGACAATTCATGAAAGTGACTAAATGGCCTCGAAAAGCTAGTCAGAAAAATGGTGAATATCGAGTGTTAGGAAACAAACTCAACTGTTTTGGAAAGTTTGTAGCATTATCTCAAAGTCTTAGCTTTTAAATTTTTATAATAGAGGTCTAAATCATGGAGAAAAACATAGGTAAAGTAGGGTACTTGTACCAAAAATATTGTTTAAGGGTAGTTTTCGGCAAAGGTTGAGTGACCGTATTTTATTCGTTACAACTCCGTTTGACGAGCGGTTGAACATTTTGGAAAATAGGCTAGGTGAACTTACTTTTACTAGAAGACATCGTTTTCTAAAAAGTATTCTATCGATGTTAAAAACGACTCTCAACATGGTCCTTAGCGGCAACTAGTTTTTTGTCTAATAGGAAAAATATATGTTTTATACTTGTAATAAGGGTTACGTCAACCTTATTTAAACACGTGTAATTTAATCGTTATAAGTCCGTTTTCTCGTTTTATGTCCTTAGCTTCGTGTTAAAGTATACTAATATATTTTTGATAAATCGACTCATTTAGATAACGCTTAAGACTCATTTTAACCCTAAAAATCTGACAGCATGCTGAATTTTCTGAAAATATAGTTTTCGTCGTTAAACTTGAAAATAGTATAACTTCTTCGTTATAACTCCGTTTTAACCCGTTCAAGCGGACACGTTTTGGTTTTAAAGTATATTTTCTGAATATCTAGCCCAAAATATTTTACAAACTGTCGAAATTTCCAGACTTAGAAAAATGATCGGACCCTTATTTATAGTTGTCGAAATTGATTTTTCTCGCGTAATACTTATTCAAACCACTTCAAATCAACGCCAAAGCTATTCTAAACCTACCATACACCTTATTAGGGTGTCATGGGTTCCTAGACATCATCAAAAATGATATGTTTCAAGGGATAATTATAGGATGATATATATTCATTATAAGTACTTAAAAACAAATAAAGTGGTATAGATAATCATATAACTTGCATGTTTCTTCAAACACGATACAAATGACCAAAGTATGAATATGAAAGAATAAAAATGATCATGAAATGCTTACTAGTGTAGTGATGAGGTTTAAAGAACAAGGTTTTTCCTAATACCCTAGGTTTTTATTTCAAAACCTTGATTAAGAGTATGCTAAGGTTAATATTTTAGCTTGATCCTTGAAAAATTTTGGGTTCTTTTTGGTCTTCACCCTTGGCCGGTTTGTAAGAGATGGAAATGAGAGAGGATATATTTTTTTTTACACCTTAGATATTATGTTTGTATGTGTAAGAGTTTTGTATATAATTAAAATAGATACATATAAGTATAGGTTTAGCTAGTTGATATTTTTGGTGTATAATTGGTGTTGAGTCATGTTGTTAGTCGACAAGGGTAGGACAAAAGAAACAAAGTTAGTGTATTTTAGATAAGTACATGTAATAATGTATATGTATAGTTGGAAATTTTGTATATTATTAAGTATTTAGGGTAACGTTAGCTATAAATAAATTTTAACGGGACAAAATAAAATATTTCGAAGTCATAAAAATTATAAAAAGATATTTCTTACAAAAATTTAGTGAAATAATAATTATCGAGTAGTATTCTGGCCGTCGTAAATATATATATTTAACAATTTATATACAAAATAAATTTAAAAACCGGTAAACTAATAATATTATTTTTATAATCATAAAATGAGTATAAAATATATTAGGATTATTTTTGGAAGTTTCGGATCAAATATTCAAAATAAATGATTATGCGATAGCGTTTATTAAATAGGAAAATATACGTTTAATGAAATATGCGAACCCATGCATGAACTAATATGTAGATAATGGTTGTAAATATAAATTTTTCTCCGGGGATGAATAGTGTTTTGTGAATAGTAAAATTTTGAAATAACTTCTCAAAATATCAACTCGACTTCAAAAACGATGAATAGTAAAATAATGAATAGTAACCGATGAATAGTAAATTCCCGAGATGAATAGTAAATTTGAAAATGACCGGAAATTGAGAATTGTGACATTCTTCCCACTGGGAGGAATCCGCGTCCTCGTGATTCAATTACTGATAACTATATTCCGAACCTCGACAAGGGTTCTAAAAGTTTATGCTCATGTGTAGTCTAAGTGATGATGTCAATGCTCATGCATATGGGTTCCTCATCCAACTAAGTACGTACTCGTGCTATCGTGCCCATTTCCTAATCTAAAGACATGCTCTCTTATGGTTTAAGTTTGGTGAGGCAAGCTTTCCCATTCTCGAGCAAAATTTTCAAAAGACTTTTAGGTAACCGATTTTTACTTAATCCCACAACTCATTAAACAAGAACTGTCATACTATTAGGCTAAATCGGTTTAGGTAACAACTTGTTTCTAGCTTGATCTTTGCAACTCATCAAACAAGAACTGTCACTCGGATCAAAATGGAAACAAGTGGTTTGAAGAAAATCTTTTGAAAATTTGGCTCGATTACGGAATTGCTTACTCATATGAGACTACTACTCCCTTCATTGCATGATTCTTCTGAATTAAGCGGTGATCGGGCTATGTATAATTTAGGAGTAACTATGCAATGCTTGACTCATATGATGTTTGGTGTTGAGTCATAAACTAGCATGTATAATGAGTATGCACTTATAATGATATGATGGGATGCTATGATGATGTGGTTATATTCTAGGGTCAATGATGCAACCTAGTTCTCTATAACCGATGCTTTGATACCAATCTGTCACACCCCCAAATTACCTGTTTTATAGCGGAATGGAATTCCTGGGGGATGACCGTCATAGCATCAAAGTTACAGTTACATCGAACGACCTAAAGTGTCGTTTTGAAAATATCGTTTGATTAAGTAAAATAATCAGAGTTTACAAAACATAGGTCCCAAAAGATTTCCAATTACGAAAATAAGTTTGTTACAATCAAACGATAGTTAAGTGCATAAAACGTATGTGAGACGCGTAGTCACCGCGACTCAATGATAAGTCCACATGCATGCCATGAAGTGAATGTCTTAGATACCTGAGATAAAACATGCTAAAAGTGTCAACACAATGGTTGAGTGAGTTCATAGAGTTTGGTTAAATTGTAAAGCCTTTAAAGAACGCTCATGCAGCAAAGACTAAGTTTTTGGTCATTTAGAATAGTCCACAAAGCAAAGGCATTGTGAATCCACTCGATCTCAAGTTCGCCCATACAAAACTTGCAACACGTGTGTTCACAACCCACAAAAATATGTCTAGTTTATGTTCAAGCACACGTTGTCAAATGATTTCACAAAGGTATTGTAAATCCACTCGGTTCCAAGTTCGCCCATACAAAACTTGCAACATGTGTGTTCACAACCCACTGCCAAAAGTAGTATGTCTAATAGTCAAGTGTACGATGTCATAATAGTTCACAATATAGCACCACACATATAATAATGTATGCGGTAAAGCCTAGAATAAATAATAGGCGTCCCGTAACATAGTGGACGAGAGGTTGGCCGACCTCTAATAGCGATATCCATACTACCTACTAATAGGAGACTAACAATGCGAATGTCGACGATACATCATACAACTATTATATACAATTAAGAACACTCCGAACATGGGAGAATTTAAATTGAAAATGCTCCGTTCCCATGGGAGACATTCTCTCACGGGCCGGGAGGCTTTAGGTTGCTCGAATAAGGGAGACTTTATGCGCTCCACCAATAAGGCGAGACTTTATAGTGATGCTACGAACATGGGAGACTTTATAGTGATGCTCCGATCATGGGAGACTTTAGGTCGAGGTCATAACACGATGCGGTTCAATAAGTTCAAACAAGCCATAAGTCCGTATTTAAGTTCAAGTGTTTAAGTCGAGTTCAAAAGTTCAAAATAGTCAAAGGTTCATTATTAAGTCAAACAAGTTCAAAATAGTCAAAAGGTTCAATATTAAGTCAAACAAGTTCAAAATAGTCAAAAGGTTCAATATTAAGTCAAACAAGTTCAAAATAGTCAAAAGGTTCAATATTAAGTTAAAAGAGATTAATTATATGTCAAAATATTTTAAATCAAGTTAAAGTGTTCAAATCTATGCCAGTATGTTCCTATCAAGTTAAAAGAGTTCAAATATATATGTCGAAGGGCTCAAAATCACGAGAAAGTGGTTTAAATAATAGTGTTCATAACATAGTGATCAATTTAGTTCGGGCACAATCTACTTACTAGCATAAGTCGTGGAACAAGAGTTATTTAAGTTCATATAAGTGTAAAGTAAAAGCAAGTATTTGAGCATGTATCTCCCCCAAAGAGTTTATAAAACAATTAAACGAGTAAAAGTGGGGCTCTGAACTCACTGATGCAATGGTTATGATGACAAAAGTAAATACACTAGAAGTGCGATCTCTATCCTAACTTAATATGAATGATGTGTCCTAATGTAAGTTATGAATGGGTGCATCTGAACTCATAAGATATCCATATCACTTGTACATTTTTGAAAATGAAGTTTATCATCGAAATACATGTTTATGACATCTCGTCATGTTATAAAATACTTTACAAGTACTTACGTTGAAACAACATCCTACGATAGTCGTTTAGTAATTTATTAAGAAATTATAGCTTTTCGTCGTAAAACAATATGATTTGACAATTCATGAAAGTGACTAAATGGCCTCGAAAAGCTAATTAGTAAAATGGTGAATATCGAGTGTTAGGAAACAAACTCAACTGTTTTGGAAAGTTTGTAACATTATCTCAAAGTCTTAGCTTTTAAATTTTTATAATAGAGGTCTCAATCGTGGAGAAAAACATAGGTAAAGTAGGGTACTTGTACCAAAAATATAGTTTAAGGGTAGTTTTAAACGCAGTTTGAGTGACCGTATTTTATTCGTTACAACTCCGTTTGACGAACGGTTGAACAATTTGGAAAATAGGCTAGGTGAACTTACTTTTACTAGAAGACATCGTTTTTCTAAAAGTATTCTATCGATGTTAAAAGCGACTCTCAACATGGTCATTAGCGGCAACTAGTTTTTTGTCTAATAGGAAAAATATATGTTTTATACTTGTAATAAAAGTTACGTCAACCTTATTTAAACACGTGTAATTTAATCGTTATAAGTCCGTTTTCTCGTTTTTATGTCCTTAGCTTCGTGTTAAAGTATACTAATATATTTTTGATAAATCGACTCATTTAGATAACGCTTAAGACTCATTTTTAACCCTTAAAAATCTGGACAGCATGCTGAATTTTCCGAAAATATAGTTTTCGTCGTTAAACTTGAAAATAGCATAACTTCTTCGTTATAACTCCGTTTAACCCGTTCAAGCGGCCACGTTTCGTTTTAAAGTATATTTTCTGAATATCTAGCCCAAAATATTTTACAAACTGTCGAAATTTCCAGACTTAGAAAAAATGATCAGACCCTTATTTATAGTTGTCGAAATTGATTTTTCTAGCGTAATACTTATTCTAACCACTTCAAATCAACGCCAAAGCTATTCTAAACCTACCATACACCTTCTTAGGGTGTCATGGGTTCCTAGACATCATCAAAAATGATATGTTTCAAGGGATAATTATAGGATGATATATATATTCATTATAAGTACTTAAAAACAAATAAAGTGGTATAGATAATCATATAACTTGCATGTTTTCTTCAAGCATGATACAAATGACCAAAGTATGAATATGGAAGAATAAAAATGATCATGAAATGCTTACTAGTGTAGTGATGAGGTTTAAAGAACAAGGTTTTTCCTAATACCCTAGGTTTTTATTTCAAAACCTTGATTAAGAGTATGCTAAGCTTAATATTTTAGCTTGATCCTTGAAAAATTTTGGGTTCTTTTTGGTCTTCACCCTTGGCCGGTTTGTAAGAGATGGAAATGAGAGAGGATATATTTTTTTTACACCTTAGATATTATGTTTGTATGTGTAAGTGTTTTGTATATAATTAAAATAAAATAAGTATAGGTTTAGCTAGTTGATATTTTTGGTGTATAATTGGTGTTGAGTCATGATGTTAGTCGACAAGGGTAGGACAAAAGAAACAAAGTTAGTGTATTTTAGATAAGTACATGTAATAATGTATATGTATAGTTGGAAATTTTGTATATTATTAGGGTAGGCGTTAGCTATAAATAAATTTTAACGGAACAAAATAAAATATTTGAAGTTATAAAAATTATAAAATATATTTCTTACAAAAATTTAGTGAAACAATAATTATCGGTAGTATTTAGAAATTAAGTAAATATATATATTTAACAATTTATATACAAAATAAATTTAAAACACCGGGTAAACTAATAATATTATTTTTATAATCTTAAAATGAGTATAAAATATATTAGGATTATTTTTGGAAGTTTCGGATCAAATATTCAAAATAAATGATTGTGCGATAGCGTTTATTTAATAGAAAATATCGTTTAATGAAATATTGAACCCATGCATGAACTAATATGCAGATAATGGTCGTAAATATAAATTTTTCTCTGGGGATGAATAGTGTTTTGTGAATAGTAAAATTTTGAAATAACTTAAAATATCAACTTTCAAAAGCGATGAATAGTAAAATAATGAATAGTAGATGAATAGTAAATTACCGAGATGAATAGTAAATTTGAAAAATGACCGGAAATTGAGAATTGTGACACTCGAGCAACCTTCGTTAGCGAAATTTGCGGCGGAGGAGATAATGAAAGGGTCAAGGATAACAAATACATGTGGCCTGCATTTAGACCATTAGCAAAGCTCTCATTCGAAGAAGAGGAGGAACCACCTATTATGCACTATTGCACGCCCATAATTATCATGGATGACGAGTCCACACGAGCATGGCATACATGCAATCCGTTCCTGAATATTGCAAAGGGGGTGGTAATATATGTTGGAATCACTCCTAACTTGTATTGTTGTTAGTATTTAATATGTAATAGGTTGCTTAAACTAGGCTTTTATGTTTGTATTTATGGCAAGGCTTATGTAGAAAGCCCATTAGCCTTGGCCCAAGCCCAACAATAATGGAAGGGACTAGACATGTTTCCCTAGCTCCTTCCCTATAAATAATGTTGTAAATCTTCATTTGAAGGTTGGTTGTTCACTTTCATAATACATCATACGTGTGTGTTTAAGTGTTCATCCGATCATCTTATCTCTATTTCTTACATATTGATCCTTGTGTTATATTATGGTGACCTAAAAGTGGTATCAATCGCCATCTAGTTGGGTGAAACACTTTTGTTTTTGAAGTTTCATTCCATACTGCGTGGGTTTGCACCTAAACTTTTCATACGCTTAAAAGCACTCTCTGACAACAACAATGATCAAGCACTCTGATGAATCACATGAGGATGCGGAAGCCTTCGATGCATTGAATCAAGGATTTGTCATGATTGCTAGAGCCGGGAGATTCGCAAACAAATCCAAAATCGCATTCTACCTCCTCAAACACAAGAATCAATTTGTTGTTAACAATGGACGTTGAGGTTAGAATCGTGGAAATGGTCATCAGATGGGTAGTGGTCAAGGGTTTAATGTTAATGGAAGGAATAACATGGGTGCTCCACAAGCGGGTTCAACTGGTTGATCAAGGTAATGCTGATGCGGGGTTAATGGTCTTTTAACGAGAAGGGTCATTTGGGTATTGCATGCCTGGCCAGAACAAGAGGCAACACTTATCACAAAGAGGCTCTACTTTTAGCTCTCAGGATTTGGAACACTTACCAACAAAGAGCTCCATGGTCGATGTAGATTGATGATGACATGGAGGACTTGCAAGCTAATGTGGTTGTGATGTTAATGGCAAACATGCAAGAGCTCCACATGAGTGACACAGGCCTAGTGTGTGACACCGATGGCTTGTCTCGTGCAGGATCTAATATACTAATACATGATCGATATCTCCGTGCGCATCGCATCCGACAAAGGCTCATAGTGTTCAACATGAGTCTTCTACATCTCATTACGAAGATAATCAAATAGATCCCGTAGTTACATTTGACGATCAAGATGACCTAATGGTTAATTTTGATAATCAAGTTGACTTCGTGGTTATATTTGAGGATCTACATAATGATTCTGTTTAGACTCAAGTTGAACAAAATGAACCTTTGTCTAATCCAGATTCGAAACTCATGACCTTATGTTAGACCACCCTATCTAAAATGGAAAAATGCAATGAGATCAATAAGAAACTGCAAGATAAAATTGCACTGTTTGACTAAGGATAATGAATGCTATAAGTTCCAACTAAACATTTTTGAAACTAAAGAGAAACGTGAACACAGTTTTGAGTCGCTTTTGAAAAATCATACCAAAATAAAAATCTTTGGAAAAAGCAGATATGTGATCGTTGAATCCAAGAATGCATTACTTTCTCAAATAGAACAACTAAAATTTGATCAAAAACAACAACTTAACGCCTCACTGTAAACTCTAAAAGCCAAGTAAGTTGTTAAATTGTCAAAAACGTTTGTGAATACAAAAGTATTAGGAGACAAATAGATGAGTATCTTGATGAAATTGTCAATTTACTGAGTTTGAAATGTTGTTAACAAACATGGTGAGTCAATCACAACAATTCAAAAGTTTTCTTTTAAACCAAATCTAGATGGATATGGAGCAATTCTTGCTGATTACAAACCAAGTTTTTCACATAGAGCATTCAAACCAAATCCTCAAGTTTACTGATGCGAGAACATAGAATTGATGATTCAATTATAAGTATTGTTGAATATAATGCGTGATGAGGAAATAGATCTCGTCTTTGAGAGTCGATTAAAAATGGAAAATGTTTAATATAACAAACCATTCGATTACTCAAAAATCATACCTTTTCTAAAACAACAGGATCATACTAACACACCTTGGGTTATCACACCACTTCCTGAGTCCTCTTCTAATGTTGGTCCCCGACACAATGTTGCACAAATTA
>OU343217.1:243067707-243181585 GCA_910596185.1 Chrysanthemum makinoi | reverse complement strand
AGGTTCAAAGGGCAAGTGAAGGTGGTATCTTCTTGATCATTGGATCGATTGGAATTTGAAAGTATCACGAAAATCCATCGAAAACAAAGAATTTATTCCACGCTTCAGTCAATACAAGCGGGAAGGGAAAATGATCTTTCTGGTGGCTTTGTTTAATTTACGATAGTCAATACAAGCCGTAACCATTGGGCAGTTCTAGTAGGAACTAACTCATTCCATTCATTAGTTACAACCGTCATTCCTCCTTTCTTGGGGACCCGTGATTGGGACTCACTGAGGACCATCCTCGATCGTTAAATGATGGCATCAAAGAAGTTTGATGATTTCCTTTTGATAACTTCTTTCATGTTTGGGATTGAGTCGGCGTTGACATTCCACAACAGGTTTAATCCCATCTTCGAAATTGATTTTGTGTTTGCGAAGTTGGGACTAATTCACGGATATCGATGTTTTTCAATGAAAGCTCATTTATGATTTTGAGGACGAGAAACTAATATTTCTTTCTCCTTGTCCTCGAGTAATGAAGATATGACTACCGGAAGAAGTGAGTTTTCCTCCAGGTAAGCATATTCAAGATGATCAGGGAGAGGTTTTAGCACGAGATCTGTTGGTGGTTCTTGAAGAGAGGATTTTATTCTTATCTCGTCATCGAAAGTTATTTCTTCCAAATTCTCCTCCTCCATTTCTTCCTCCTCCATGTTATCTCCTTCGAACTCTACTTTCATAAAATCAGCAAGCTCTTTGTCAAGGTCTATTTCATTGATTTTTTCGGAAGTAGTCATGAATGGATCAGATTCGTTAAGTAATGCATCCAATTCTTCGTGATGACCTCATCGATAACATCATGTTGAAACAAGTGTCATCATGGAATGTGGATAGCGTATTGCTTTATCGATTAGAAAGGTGATTCGATCTTCTCCAACTCCAAGGTTGAGTTCTTTACTCTTTACTTTGATGATTGCATCAACGGTATTTAGGAAAGGTCTTCTAAGATGAGTGGACTTTACTATCTTCTTCCATTTCCGTGATTACAAAGTCCAGGAAAATTGAATTTACCAACGAACGAGCATATTCTCAGCAATTCCAATAGGATATTGATAAGAATGATTTGCTAATCGAATGCTCATTTTTGTCGGTTTACGGTTGTTGATGGATAATTTGGAATACATCGAACAAGGCATCAAATTGATACTTAGCCTAGGTCGTAAAGCATCGCATTGAATATTATTCGAAAGTGCATGAATAAGAAAGCTCCCAGGATCTCTGAGCTTTGGTGGAATTTTGTTTTGAACGATGGCTGAGCATTCTTCGTTAAGGAAGGTAGCTGATATTTGCTCTAGCTTGCTCTTGTTGTTAAGAAGTTCTTTCAAACATTTCCAAGGTGGGCATTCGGCTAAGACATCAACGAGGGGAACATTGAGTCTAACCTCTTTGATTATTTCAATGAACTTCTATATATCTCTTCTTCCATTTTTTCTTTCTTTAGGCGTTGAGGATATGGAATTTTTGGTGTATGCCTTGGCAGGTGAAACGGTTTTCTTTTTGGTGGTTTGTGTTGGGTTGGTTTCCTCAGCTTCATCCTCACTATCTTGGGTGATAGGAGCATTTTCATTTGGATTTGGTGGTGGATCGGGCGAGAGACCACTTCTTGTGAATAAAGCATTGATATGCTCATTTCTTGTTTGTGGTGGACGGTACGTTTTATCGTTTGATGGTTTTGGGTTGGATTGGGTGTTACTTGGTAATGAACCATATGGTCGAGAGGAATGTTGGTCGGAAAATCTACCAAATTTGTTTTCGAGATCTTGGATAGATGCTTGATGATTTTTCTGTCCCTGCTCAACTTTGGCTTTGAGATTGAAAAACTGATTTTTGATGAAATCATTTGTTGGTTTTTGAGAAGTCACGAATTCTCTCGTGGCTTTTTTGAATTTGGATTCTTCCATCTTTTTTTCAGAGTTTTGTGGGGGTGGATTGTTGGTTCGAGGTTGAGAATCACGATTGTTATCCCTTGGTTGGCGGTCTTGCCAATTTCCAAAATTTCTACCGTAATAATTACCACGATATCCTCCTCCACGATATCCTCCTTGGACATAATTCGCTTCTCCTTTGTTAGGTCCACCCATGGGTTTATCGTCGCACTCAGTCGATGGGTTATTTCCTCCACAATTGTTGCATCCATCTCGCTTCCATTTTCTCCATGAGTTTCGAGGTATCGGATTTTTCGACAAAAGCAACGGTTTTTTGAAGGGGCTTGGTTTTTTAATCTTTAGACCAATCGAGTTTAAGTACTCGATCTTCGAGTAATTGATGAGCATCGTTAGGAGTCTTATAGAGAAAATTCCTCGGCATCAAGGATACCTTGAGAGATTTCGTCTAGTCCATGGTAAAAGATTTGGATAATGGTTCCTTTGGATAGTCCATGTCCATGACAACTCTGAAGCAAGTCTTTCATCCGAAGCCAAGCTTCGACAAGTGATTCGTTGGGGTTTTGTGTGAAAGCGCGAATTTCTCCCATTAATCGATCAAACATGGCAGGTGGAAAGAATCGCATTAACAAAGGCTTGCCTCATCTCCTCCCAAGTATTGATAATTCCGAGTCAATTCATTGTACCACACTTTTGCATCTCCGGCGAGTGATGATGGGAAAAGTTTGAGTTTGATGGCATTGACATCGGTGTCGCCATATCGGAACATGCCGCAAATTTTGATGAATTGCAATGCGCTTATATGGGTCGGCCCGTTCACGGCCTTTGAATTGGCGGTCTTTGATCATAGAAAGATGATGACCCTTCACGGTGAAGTTGTCACCAAGGTTGATCGCAAGAATAGCACTCCAGGTTGGTTACTCTGCTCAGTTGGTTCCCCACATGGCTTGATCGTCCGCCATGGGGAAAGGTAAATTGGTGAAAGGGCTGTAAACGACTTTGGCTTCTAAAAGGTTATCAAATGGTGGGTTTGTTACACTAGGTACACGGTTTTCTAATGGTATAAAAGGTGTTCTTCTTCTTCTTTGAATCAAACGTTCGGGGTTGGTAAGAGGTGAGATTGGTTCTATTCCAGATACACGTGTGTTCATACAATGACCTAGAGAATCCAGGCAATATCTAAACACACGGACAAACAAAGAAATTTTATTTTTGGATGAGAAGAGAGTAACCGCACCAAACCGATCGGTTAGATCAACTGGGTTATGGGTTTGGCGCAACCCAGTTGGTTGTGAAGACGACCGATCGGTTGGAGCTTCGGAATATTTGTTTTTAGAAATGGATCGAGTGGACGTTGATTTAAAACTTGCCGAAACACAATCAAATCCCCGGAAGCGGTGCCAAAAACTTGATGTGCTACGTGTGTACAAGTTTTAAATTTATAAAAGACGATTTACCAATTTTACCAATAACATATACGAGCAAGTGCACTCGTGGGTTATAGCAAGATTTGAAGGTAAGTCGGGATCATTCCGTGAGGATTTGTGAGTGAATCTGATTAACAAGTCTAAATCAACTAAAGCAATCCAATAGCAAATAACAACGAGAATAGATATAATGAAATTCAGATGATTAAAAACTACACTTGCTTAAACTAGTTTCTTATCCTTGATTAGTGATGAGTGTGTAAATACTCATCATTTTGGGTCAATCTGAAGCAAAACGTTTAAAATGCTTTCGAAATGCATCAAAACAGAAAATATTCCAAAATTGCATTTTATAGGTTTGGATGCAAAATGTTTAAAATCGAGATGAAAAATGAGCTAAGTTTGCATAATTGGCGTTTCATCCCCCAGTTTCAAAAGTTGTAAGAAATAGTCCCTGAGCACTTAATTTCAAAAGAAAAATCACCAAAGGTCCTTTTTAAATCATAACTTGTCAAAATTAGTCCTTTGGTGAAAAATATCAAAAGTTTTGAGAAATTACATATTTGGTCCTTCAAGTTTGAATATTGGCAAAAATGGTCCTTGGAAATTGGAAAATGTCAAGTTTGGTCCTTGTACTATGGAAACTTGTCACTTATGGTCCCTTGGAACAACTTTGCAATTTGGCGGCTTTGGTCCCTCGAGATTGAGAAAATACAAATTGGTCCCTATGTTATTAAATCCACTTAACCCATTTGGACCCCTAATACCCTTGGACCACTGCAACCATTGTGACCCCTTCCAATTTGACCCCCTTCAATATAAAACACCCCTACGCCTTTTCCTGTCTTCCCCAACATCTAGCCTGCAAAACCATGCCTCCCATCCCCCTCCTCACTTTTTACATCTTCCTTTTCCCCACGCCTCCACACAACTACAAAATGCATTTAATGCACCCTTTCCCCCCTCACTCAACCCTCAACTGCTAAAAATGCCATTTCCCGCCAAAAACCAATCAATGGCCAAAATCATCTTAACTCATCCAAGGGTCTCAAAGAGAGGTGGGAACTGCTCATTTTGGAGAGAGAAAGCTTTTGGATATAAAAGGAAGGATGAAGAAGCCAGAGAGGGTAGTAGTTAGTTTTATAAAATTTTCCTTAATGTCGTTTTTTAAAATTAATGTTTTAGTTTAAAGCAAATGTTGTAATTTCAGTTCTTATGTATCATAATTAAGTTATAACATCCTTGTAATGTGCTTTTGATTATCAATCTAAGTTTTCATATAAGTCTCAAAATTTCATGATTACTGTTGCACATTTCAGTTTCGAATTCTCATGTACAAGCTTCTAGTATCTTATTTTTGAGCTCAAACAAGTTAATTAAAGCTTCTTATAGCTTTCTATAAGCTCACAAGTCAATTTTAAGCAATTTTGGCTTTTGGTCAATAAAAGTCAAACTGGTTTCATTGGGTCTTGGAAATGGAAAAGGTTGATGCAGGACTTGGATTTGGGTTGGTAAGGGCTTAGTGTAGTGATCTTGGTCCGGTTCTAGCCTGAACCAGTTGGACACATGTGAGTAAGATAACTCATTTTCAATTTCATTTCAGTTTGCAATTTTTGTTTGTACTTATATCGTGGTCATAAACGCTCAAACATGTTCAATTAGTTGTATTTAAGTCATTTAGAATCATTTTGAGTATCCGCTATAGCTAGATCGATAGTTAGCTTTGTTAAATTTATATCAGTTATATAGTAGTGTTTGGATCAGTGGGATTGGTGATTTCAAATTGTTGTTTGGGTTTAAACCTTGTCCCATTAGTCTCATTTAGGTCTAATTGTATCATTTAGATCACTCATTTGTGCATCAGATTTGCCAAAGTCAAAATTCCATAAAACATGTCTTAGCAGCTTATCTGTTGAGTTCTTGCATAGTCAAAAGATCATTTTGTGTTTGAAATACATAGGAATAGAGTGCAGTAGTCTTATTTCATATATTAACATCATATTCAGTTGAGAAATCTAGATCAAAGTTCCATTAAGTAAACATTTCAATTTTGTCAAAAGTCAAAAATCTTGCAAAACTCAGTTTTGGCCCAACTAGAAGGATTTTTCATGAGCACATTTCGGGGCCAAATCCAGAGAAATTGTGGGTTTAAGAACTTATCTTGGTCTATTTCCTTATTATGATTTTTGTAGAATTTTATAAATTTTGTTTAAGCCTCAAATTGGCTTGTCAATATGAAGCTTAAGTGCCTGTGCATTGACTCGGCAATACAGAGCCTGCCGCAGGGTTTGTGCAGACCCTTGCAGTGCTCATAAAAGCTTATCTTAGGCTCATCTCTGGTTTAGACATAGCTAGCCAGGTCTCTTAGGTTCGGCTTTTTGTTTTTCATTCCAGCTTATCTCGGTGCTTATTTTTAATCCACAAAGTGGTTGCCTCAACTTTTTTGCTCAATAACTCAAAACACCAAATCGTGTAATTTGCCATTCCAATTGGTTAAGAAGCAGTTGAGATTAGTTTCATTTAGGTAATTTTAGCATATTATAGCCTTTGTTTCAGTTTGGTAGCTTTTGGTGCTCATTGGCTTATTTCTAGTGCTTATTTTTAAGCACTTTGCTTTGCAGCCTCATTTTCTTACACACAAGCACCTGTTTTCATATTTTTCTCAGATTCATAATATTATTTTAGAGTTTTCCTGAATTTTTCATATTTTTCTAGTCTTGTTGCTATTTTTCCCTATTTTAATTTGTTTTTAAGCATTTTTAGTTAGCTTTTATTGCAATTAATTCAGAAAAAGTTCAAAAAAATAATTTTTCATTTTTCTTAAGTTTAGATAAATATAAAAAGCCAAAAAATATTTTTCTAGATTTTTCTTAGTTAAATTTGTATTTTTAAATAATTTAAGTAGTTTTTAATAGTTTAAAATTCATAGAAAATACAAAATAATCAGAAAAATATAAAAATAGTTTTGAAAATTCTCTTTTATTATTTTAGATTTTTCTAAGTCAAAGTTTTATTTTTCTAGCTTTATTTCCTATTTTCTTGCGTTTTAGACTATTATTAAATAGTTAAAATTAGTTTTTAATTAATAATAATTAATTAAATAGTTATAAAATTAATTTTCTTTTTCTATAAATTTTCTTTTATCATTAGGTTTGTAAAAATGTCATTTTCATATTTTTAGGTCTTATTTAGCGATCTCACTTTTTATTTTTATGCGTTCACGTAATTTTATTTAAACATAAGTTTTAGTTTTAAACGTTCATCAATTTTAAAAATAGTGATAGCGTTTATTTAATATTTTTTATCTTTTAAATTTCCTTTAATTTACATTTAAGCCCTTGTAGTTTATGTCCTTTTTCTGTAGTTATAATAAATCCAAATCCTCTTTTCCATTCAAATCTCTCGATCACTATTCGTTTGGTGATTCTAGCATCCATTGGGACATAACGACCGGGAAACACTATACTCCCCGATCTTCATTGAGTTCGTTATGCAGGCGTTTAAGTTTCTTCGGATCGGCCATTCACAAGTGGCGGCATGGTAGAAAACTTGACGGTTTGGTAGCGGATCAAATTTTGGCGCATTTGCCGGGGAGTTTGTCTTGATTATCTTCGTTTAGCGATTAGTAATTTGAATATTCACTCCTTGTTTATACCATCATGCAGTATTTATATTTTCTTATAAAAATCAAAAACCCAAAAGATTTTCATTCTTTGTTTTTACATCATGTTTGTCAAAAATACCAAAAATATTCCTCTTTACCCTCTTACCCTTTTTGATTCTTTATCCCTTTACCCTCTATCCATTTGATTCTAACTTCTTCTATTCTCATGGAATCGTTTATTCCTTGTGTCGGTTGTGGTGAGCCTCTTTTTGGTTCACCATGTCATTTGGTAATACGTGTGTACGGTGTGGTAATGATATTGGAATGGGAGTTGTTTGTTTTTGTGGTTCGAGGAATTCATTTGATTATGATCCTAATCGAACTCATTTAACGACCCTCAAACTTTTCAATTACCCACCACGGCCCGACTTATCTTCATATAACTGTTGTGAATTTTGTGGAGGTCCTCATCAAGGATTTGAGTGTCCGAAACCCGTTTGTCTATGAACAGTTTTCCGGTGATGCTCAGAACTTTGGTTATGACCAATATCCATATGATTCACGGTCCAGACTCAACGTTTCTTTGTTGTGATGCTAATGGAGGTCCCACTGACTCGATTGTCAAATAGGGAATCCATTTCCTTGTAACAATCATGACTCTTACGGGTTTGACAATTTCCAACCTCCACAACACCATACGGTTCAAACTCCACATGAGTTGCCGAAGAAAATTCCCAAGATTTTGAAACCGCAATGAAAACACTTGAGGATATGATTCAAAACTTTAAGAATCAAGTGAGTAGTGAAAAGACCATGGGAGAATTGTTAGCCGAAGAACGAGAAGAACGAGAGGCTCGCAAATCTAGGAAAGATATTAGTCCTAGAGCAAGCGACTCTAAGGCGTTCCCAATTTCTTAAGGCAGCTATATATGATGATGACGAGGAGAGTATTTCTTTTAAGAATATTATTTCTCAACTCCTCGGTCATTGTTATCACACCGATATTCCCACTCACTCTCTCTAAACATGGGGGATGAGCATCTTGACACTATTCCTGAAAAGGAATCGGACGAATTCATAAAATCTAGTGATGAGAACCTTGTCCCAATCCGAGAGAGTCGGGGAACTTCGATCATATGTGTGATTCTTCTTCCCCTCTTGAGTGTTCAAACGATCAATTTGAGACTTTCTCCGATTTTAGCGATGATTGTAAATCTTATGGAGACATTGAGTATGTCGAGGCATCACTCTCATGATCCGATCCTCTTCTTGAGGAGTTCACCGATGAACTCACTCACATCATCCACTTTCATCGAAAGTGATGATGATCTCTTTGATTTCGTAGCCGACCTAGGAGAAATTGAAAGTCTCCTTTATAATGATCGTTCACTCACTTCTTATCCCAACAATCCAATAGAGAATGTTGATCACTTTGTTCTCGAAACATTCAAAGCTACTTTCACCAATCTATTTGAATTGACTCGAATTCACTTTAATTTATAAGAATCCACTCTTTGATACTCAGATTGAGGATAGTGATGAGTCCACAATGGAACAAGAGTTCACAAATTCACATCATGTGAATGATTCTATTCATGAGGAGTTCGCCGGTGAACTCACTCATATCATGACTCCGCCGGTATGATCGCTGGATGGCAAAAATCATGATCGGGGAAAAGTTCTCATGAGAGTTTGTATTTCTATGACAAATTTTCCAACCCTCCCTACGGATGCTTTCCAACCCAAAGAGCTCAACCAACAAAATCCAAACGAGTGCAAGCGCACTTGATCACGAGGAAGAAGATCTTATCATGATCGTCATCATGATTTTCTTTCTTTCTTCATATATTCTCACTTCTCTGTTTCTTCACTTCTTCGGAATGAAGACATTATCTTTGATCCCGAATTTCCATGTACCATTATCTTGAGCCGGGAATATATCTCATCGGTGTGGAACTTTCACGTGCTTCAATATTTGTCCAAACATCTTGAACGAAAGTCCGATGGAGATTGTTTTCCACTTTGCTTCCCCAAGAACAAATGAATACGGGGTCGAGTCAAGCTAGCGACTTCGGAAATCAAAAACAAGTAGCATGCCATATGGGTTTCACCCATATTTCGACTTCTTTCTATTTTCTACCACCCTAGTGTGGGGGTTGCCCACATGTTGTGTATATATAAGTCTTCATCAAAAAAATCTTTCAAAATAATGGCGTATTTCCTTTTACGTTCTTTGTTTCGGCATAACCGCCGGTACTTTGAATATTGAGGGCAATATTCATTTCTAAGTGTGGGGAATTCTCACGAATTTTATCATGTAATTATACCGCCTAATTCCCCGTTTTAAAATTTTTTTTGGAATAAGTGTTTTGCACTTACTCAATTGGTTATCAGTCCGCCATGTCTAATAAACAAAAGGATTGGCTAATCCAGGAGCAAACGGCTCTTGGTAAAGATATCTCAAATCCGATGACGGCTTGCAATTTGCCCAAAATTGTATGGTATTCAGCTCACCATATCCTAAAAGTGAAGAGTTGGCTAGCCCGCAAGTTTATGGCTTGTGGTAAAGGCGGTGGAAAAACCATAATTGGTAATCAGCTCACCAAAGATAATATTGATAATTTATCTAAGAGTTGGCTAGTCCAGAGCAAACGGCTTACGGAAGAAATGGTGGTTGCTCAAAATCACTTAGTTATCGGTGTACCAAGGTTCTTACTTGAACTGAAACATTTGGCTACTCCGGAAGTAATGGCTTTTGGTAAAGAGACTCAAATCCATTAAGTTTTTCTCAAAAGATTGCTAGGGACTAATAGAATTAGTTTAGTGGTTGATGAGTGTGTAAATACTCATCATTTTTGGGTCAATCTGAATCGCAAACGTTTAAAATGCTCGAAATGCATCAAAACAGAAAATATTCCAAAATTGCATTTTATATGTTTGGATGCAAAATGTTTTAAATCGGATGAAAAATGAGCTAAGTTTGCATAATTGGCGAGTTTAGTCCAAGTTTCAAAGTTGTCGAGAAATAGTCCGTGAGCACTTAATTTCAAAAGAAAAATCACCAAAGGTCCTTTTAAATCATAACTTGTCAAAATTAGTCCTTTGGTGAAAAATATCAAAAGTTTTGAGAAATTACATATTTGGTCCTTCAAGTTTGAATATTGGCAAAAATGGTCCTTGGAAAATTGGAAAATGTCAAGTTTGGTCCTTGTACTATGGAAACTTGTCACTTATGGTCCCTTGGAACAACTTTGCAATTTGGCGACTTTGGTCCCTCGAATTGAGAAAATACAAATTGGTCCCTATGTTATTAAATCCACTTAACCCATTTGGACCCTACCAATACCCCTTGGACCACGCCAACCATTGTGACCCCTTCCAATTTGACCCCTTCAATATAAAAACACCCCTACGCGCCTTTTCCTGTCTTCCCCATCTAGCCATGCAAAACCGGGCCTCCCATCCCCCTCCTCACCTTTACATCTTCCTTGTTCCCCCTCCACACACAACTACAAAATGCATTTAATGCACCCTTTCCTCCACACTCAACCTCAATACTAAAATGCCATTTCTCGCCAAAAACCAATCAATGGCCAAAATCATCTTAACTCATCCAAGGGTCTCAAAGAGGTGGGAACGCTCATTTTGGAGAGAGAAAGCTTTTGGATATAAAAGGAAGGATGAAGAAGCAAGAAAGAGTAGTAGAATTTAGTTTTAATTTTCCTTAATGTCGTTTTTTAAAATTAATGTTTTAGTTTAAAGCAAATGTTGTAATTTCAGTTCTTATGTATCATAATTAAGTTATAACATCCTTGTAATGTGCTTTTGATTATCAATCTAAGTTTTCATATAAGTCTCAAAATTTCATGATTCATTTGCACATTTCGGTTTAATTCTCATGTACAAGCTTCTAGTATCTTATTTTTGAGCTCAAACAAGTTAATTAAAGCTTCTTATAGCTTTCTATAAGCTCACAAGTCAATTTTAAGCAATTTTGGCTTTTGGTCAATAAAAGTCAAACTGGTTTCATTGGGTCTTGGAAATGGAAAAGGTTGATCAGGGACTTGGATTTGGGTTGGTAAGGGCTTAGTGTAGTGATCTTGGAGTGCGGTTCTAGCTTGCAACCATTTGGACACAAGTAAGATAACTCATTTTCAATTTCATTTCAGGTTGCAATTTTGTTTGTACTTATATCGTGGTCATAAACTTCAAACATGTTCAATTAGTTGTATTTAAGTCATTTAGAATCATTTTGAGTATCTCTTTATAGCTAGATCAGTAGTTAGCTTTGTTAAATTTGCATATCAGTTATATATAGTAGTGTTTGGATGATGGGATTGGTGATTTCAAATTGTTGTTTGGGTTTAAACCTTGTCCCATTAGTCTCATTTAGGTCCAATTGTATCATTTCAGTCACTCATTTGTGCATCAGATTTGCCAAAGTCAAAATTCCATAAAACATGTCTTAGCGACTTATCTGTTGAGTTCTTGCATAGTCAAAAGATCATTTTGTGTTTGAAATACATAGGAATAGAGTGCAGTAGTCTTATTTCATATATTAACATCATATTCGGTTGAGAATCTAGATCAAAGTTCCATTAAGTCAACATTTCAATTTTGTCAAAAGTCAAAAATCTTGCAAAACTTCAGTTTGGCCCAACTAGAAGGATTTTTCATGAGCATTTCTGGGCAAATCCAGGAAATTGTGGGTTTAAGAACTTCTCTTGGTCTATTTCCTTATTATGATTTTTGTAGAATTTTATAAATTTTGTTTAAGCCTCAAATTGGCTTGTCAATATTGGCTGAAGTGCCTGTGTGACTTCGAGATACACCGAAGTCGCACGAGTTTTGTGCACCTTACACACGGTGCTCATAAAAGCTTATCTTAGGCTCATATCTGGTTTAGACATAGCTAGCCAGGTCTAGATTAGTTTCCACTTTTTGTTTTCATTCGGCTTATCTCGGTGCTTATTTTAATCCACAGTGGTTGCCTCAACTGTTTTGCTCAATAACTCAAAACACCAAATCGTGTAATTTGCCATTCCATTGGTTAAGAGCAGTTGATATTTGTTGCATTTTAGTAGTTCTAGCATTTTATAGCCTTTGTTTCAGTTTGGTAGCTTTTGGTGCTCATTGGCTTATTTCTAGTGCTTATTTTAAGCACTTTGCTTTACAACCTCATTTTCTTACACACAAGCACCTGTTTTCATATTTTTCTCAGATTCATAATATTATTTTAGAGTTTTCCTGAAATTTTCATATTTTTCTAGTACTGTTTGCTATTTTCCCTATTTTAATTTGTTTTTAAGCATTTTTAATTAGCTTTTATTGCAATTAATTCAGAAAAAGTTCAAAAAAATAATTTTTCATTTTTCTTAAGTTTAGATAAATATAAAAAGCCAAAAAAAATATTTTTCTAGATTTTTCTTAGTTAAATTTGTATTTTTAAATAATTTAAGTAGTTTTTAATAGTTTAAAATTCATAGAAAATACAAAATAATCAGAAAAATATAAAAATAGTTTTGAAAATTCTATTTTATTATTTTAGATTTTTCTAAGTCAAAGTTTTATTTTTCTAGCTTTATTTCCTATTTTATTGCATTTTAGGCTATTATTAAATAGTTAAAATTAGTTTTTAATTAATAATAATTAATTAAATAGTTATAAAATTAATTTTCTTTTTCTATAAATTTTCTTTTATCATTAGGTTTGTAAAAATGTAATTTTCATATTTTTAGGTCTTTTATTTCTTAGATCTCACTTTTTATTTTGCGCGTTTCTCGTAATTTTATTTAAACGTACGTTTTTAGTTTTAAACGTTCATCAATTTTAAATATAGTGATAGCGTTTATTTAATATTTTTATCTTTTTAACTTTCTTTAATTTGCATTTAAGTCCTTGTAGTTTATGTCCTTTTCGTAGTTATAATAAATCCAAATCCTCTTTTCGCTCAAATCTCGATCACTATTAGTTTGGTGATTCTTCGCATAGCTATTTGGGACATGAGCGGAAACACTATACTCCCGATCTTCATTGAGTTAGGTATGCGAGCCGTTTTAAGTTTCTTACGGTTGGCCATTCACAAGTGGCGGCTTGTGTGAGAAAACTTGGGTTTGGCTTGAGGATCAATTAGTATGTTTGTGTTAACCTCTTAACATGTTGGTTATGATAATTAGTTGGTGTACTAATCTATTGTTCTTACAAGTTAAACCTTCGTCAAGATTTTAGTTCATAAAAACAAGCATTAAGTTTAACCAATCAATTCAAGATCAATTCAAATTTCATAAGTTTACTTTCACAAACTTAAACACAAAAACATCCATTTTCCTTATCAAATTTGCTTAAGAAATGGTCAATACGAAAGGTAACCGATTATAGACAAAAGGTTACAACTGATTGTAAACAACTAATCTTACGACCTTTAGATGTTTCCAATCAATCCAACTTGATAATCAAAAAGCGTTCTTATTACAACCACACTTTAGTTTCTTTGTTTAACCAAGAATAATGGGTAAAAACAATCATCCATAAACAAAATGATTATAACTAGTTGAATAACAACAAGTTCTTTCGACCTCTACGATTACTATCAACTAGTCAAACTTGATTAACAAATGTCACTATGAAACTTTAGCACAATTGGATCTTAGAATCAACTTGAAATTGAATTAAAACATGTTAACATAATCATAAACTAATCACATGATAATCAACATCATTTAAGCAAGTGTATAAAGAAACTAGCCACTCATAGCAAACATAAACATAAACTCAGAACTTTGAACATCAGAAAACATGAATAAGAGTAAAACAATGCTTGTAATAAGATTACAAATGGTGGAGTAATGATTCCCAAAGTATTGGGGTTGACTTCTTAGGGGCTTGACCTCTAAATGTTGACTTCTTGGACCTCCAAACTTTCCTGGACTTCTAAGGACGAATTTGAGAGCTAAAGGCTTTGTGGATGAGTAGAGTTGTTTTGAAGTGTGTGTCTCAAATGCTCACAAGTGGTCTCTATTTATACTAGTACCAAGGCCGAGGGTATTAAATACTGAACTTGGCCTCCAAGGAGTTAGGAAGGGGACTAGAATACACCAAGGGAAGGACCTATAATTGTTTGGATGCAATGGGGAATCTTAGTGATGAAGAAATAGCGGCAGGCCTTCCAGGCCGGATCGGTTTGTTCCGGCCGATCGGTCGGTGATGTGCTATTTCATCATGCTTTTAATATTTATAAAACTTAGATAACTTAGGATAGACACATACTAACGCGTAGTACCCGATCGGATGTAGTAAAGCCTTAGGTAAATCAGAGTATCGTCCCAAGAGAGTGGACCTTGAAAGAACTAAGATTATTAGATAATACATGGGTATGACAGAGTTGATATAATCCATAGATATGCTATTATTCTACTTACAGAACACAAGAAATTTAGGGAAAAGAGATAGATAAATGAAGCTTAATAAAGAATACAAATATGAATTGATTCACGATACCAAGATTCAATATAGTGGTTAATTATCACCAGACTCATTTGGTCGATTCGTCATGGCCTATGGTTCTTAGATTCCTCGCCAAGATGAGCGTGTCACCCAGATCATTCGCAACCTAATAGCGGTCACTAAGTACCAAATCTACTAGATCTAGATGGTGGGAACCCGACCGTTAGGAACTTAGATTCCCCTTAACCTCTTAAATACCTCCACTTGATAAGTGATCATTTGGTCAATTAAGACACCTAAGAGTGGTCGCATTATGGCCAATTCCTCCCATACTGCTATCTATCGGGTCGATTGGTCATATCTCCGACCTTTTAGATACTACCAAGCTTATAATACTACCAAGGCTAGCGATTTATGAAAAGACTAGAAAATATCTATAAAGAATTATAGAGAATAACAATAACCTAAATGCAAACTTTAATTAATGATATGAATTCATAATATAAGATCTAGAAAAATATAAAAAGAATCCAAAATCGAATACAAAGGAAATCGTAGACGAGGACTTAGTTATTCAAGACTCTATAACCATGCTTCTTCGGCAGACAGTGTTTTGATCTCCCTAAACCCTAGAAGGTTTGGGAAAGGAGAGATATCTAAAACTGATGAAACCATCGACTATTTATAGGCTTCAAACTAGTTACGGCGTAACCTTATTAGGTAGTTACACCGTAACTTCCTTCAATCTTCTGTGCTTATCCATTGGTTACGGCGTAACCTTAGCCGGGTTACTGTAGCTCCTAATCCGTGTAAATCTTTATTACGGCGTAGCCTGAGCTGAGGGCTACTCCGTGGTCTTTGTTGATTTGGTGCTTATCAGTTAGTTACGGCGTAACCGAGCAAGGGGTTACGCCAGTAGCCTTAATCATTAGTTGCGTCGTAACTTCATCACTTTGTTACGCCGTAATTAAGAGACAGTTGAATCAATAGGTCTTGAAAATGTCCAATTGCAGCTTCCTTACTTCGAATGTGTCCTGAAATGAAATAATAAGGAATAAGGATGTTTTCACTAATAATTTACTCAAAATGTGATGATATAGGGGGAAATTAACGCTTAGAAACTCAGGATTATTTGATGTTATCAAATATCCCCCCACTTAATTCTACTTGCCCTCAAGTAGACCAATTTAGACTGCAAAATATACATCCTTGAAGAATGTGCAGTTTTAATTTCCTTGCTAGAATAATAATAAGAGCCGAACACCTCACGAAATGGAAACGAAAACACTCTCACTCAATCTATTCTAAGTGTTAATTTCGGGTTGATCACTCAATTGCACGAACATAGTAAGTATTCTATCATAAGCTTGGCAATTACACACAACTCCACCACTAGAGCTAAGGTTAAGACAAATTTTAGAAAGCAATGTTGGGTTGAGTTTCAAAGGCTTAAGGGGGTGGTGTCATTACTAACGTGTCACGGCGAAGTGGACAATATCAATGATACACGACCAAATCCATGGCCAAGACATCAAGGATTGCTCGCAACATCACCTAGACACGCTTCACGACAAAAAAGGGTAAGGATAGGCATGGGATATTTAATCGGTGAAAAAGAAAAAGAAAACAAATAGTTTTAGCTTAAAACCGCGTTGCCATCGTCCTACAAATAATTCAAGGTTCATCTTCATATGGTCAGTACATGCCTCCGGAATCCACCATTATTTATTCTTGAACTATTCTTCCAACCTTCGAATGTGATCGAGAAGATTATTCTCAATGCCAATTTCTTCATGTAGTGCTTATAATTTTTCGCACTATTAACAATAATACTTCAAATATATATATATATATATACATATATATATATATATATATATATATATATATATATATATTCATATGCAACGATATGCTTTAGATGCAATGATATATTTCCCCCCACTTGAACTGAGCATAAGGTGATTACTTGGGGTCTTTGACGATCTTTAGCGAGATGTAGATGATGAGATACACTTCTTGTAACTTTATTTGAACCTCAAACTAGGGTGAACAATGGCTTCTAGGTAAAAAGGTAAAACTACACGGTAGGCTAAGGTGTAATGTTGTAACAAAAATAAGGGTTAAAAAATGAAAGGATAGGCTCAAAAAGGGTGTAACTAGGGGTATCTTGCACTAAAGGTGAGTGCAACAAAGAGGGTTAACACGGGGGTCGAAAAGCCAATGCGACTAATCGATAAACGCACACAAGTGAACACATATGGGCTTTTTGGGTTTAATCCTAAAACATTTACTTTTTTCGAATCGCCTTTTCCAAATGCACCAAGCTAACTTGATACACTACTCGTTTATGGTCTCGAAGTGATATAAAAGCCAAGTTCTAAAGTTTACCATACTATCGGCACACTCAATTTATGGTAGATTTAGGTAAAATGGGGGAAACGGAAAGGCTAAATCTCACCAATTGCAATAAGGGTTATAGTGTGCTCGGCTTTATATGATTCTAGATTGGTTAAAAATATGACAAATTATTTTTAAATAAGCTTAAAATTTTGCAACCAACTAGAAAATTAAGGCAAGTAAGCTAAGTAATCATACACTTCATTTCTATTCCTATCCCCCCACTTGAAGTGTACAAAGTCCCATTTGTACAAAGAAAAAGGAAAAATAAAATAGAAATGAAAAATATTCAAGAAAGAAATAAACTGCCCTCTCAAATGGTTGCTCAAGATGTCTCACTAAAGGTTGAAGGTGGGTCAAGGGGTGGCTAATGCGTATCGTTTCCGGGGACGGGCCTTAACAATTTGTGTTGCTTCAAAAATTGCCTATCTGCGGCAGGGTTACAGTAACTAAACCTAAGGTTACGCAACGCATCATAGAACCAAAACACAAAGATATCAGAAAAATTTGTACCCGACGGGTACAATTAACGATAGAACATGAAAATATCCATATAGTTAAGTTATTACAGACATGGGTTTCAAATTGTTTTAAAATTGTTTCAGATTGTTTCATCAAATAGGGAAATCACTCGTCCCCAGGAAGATCATGATCCATGGAATGGAATTGGGAGGGCTCATATGGAGTGCTCGTGGTGCTTCAAGGAGTGGCGCCGGGTTGCATGAAGGCCACTCCTCCTTGGACTCCGATATCGGGGATGTTGGGCTGGTACACGTACTCATGACCTTCCCACCTAGGGTGGCTCAAATGCATGTCTTTGTAGCATCTTGCTAGTCCGGTCCGCACTCCAATGAAAGAAATCATGGTGGAGCTGCTGCACCTGATCCAATGTACCTGTAAAACCCTCAAACTGGTTACTAAGACCATAAATACCCACTTCGAGGCTTTCAATCTCCTCGTTGAAATGGGATGACATTCCCTCAAGCCTCTCATCAATGATCTGCAACCTCTCCCCAACATTCACATGTGCCCTTCTTCGTCCCCTGGGCACCTGCTCCTCGGCTTCTTCCTCAGCTTCACCACCTGCACCACTAGCCTCCCCTTCTTCTCTCCTTGGGGCTGTCCCAGCTAGTTTAATCGCACCATAAACATCCTGGATGCAAATCCCTAACTCCACTAGCTTAGGCAGGCCTATCAAATAAGTATACCTACCACGAGTCAATCGGGCCAAAGCTGCATCGATCATAAGATCAAAACTCCTAGCCAATCTCCCGATGAAATGAGTCCCCTGAAAAGGTCTCCTAGATGAAAACCCTTTTGCACCCACAACCATAAACCTCGCCAAATAGAAAGGAACATCAATGTTGTTCCCCCCTTCCATTCACTGCATTAGGTAAAGATCATACATGGTCATCTTCTCTTTGGCTGAGTGCCTTGCTCGAATAGAGCAAGCAAGAAGGCGGTGCACCAATCGACGGATAGGGTTCCTCACCATCACGTATGATGGTGGGCTCTTAGGATCATAACTACCCAAGACAGCGATCTTGTCGAAATAAGCAGCAAGGTCTTGGGACTCATCTCTTCTTCTCCAGCACGTGTTATAAAACTGTTTAAAAGCCTCTGTTTCCATCTCCTCCTCAGTATACAAACCCATCCTTGTAGTAAACTGCTTAAGAGTCAAACTTCTCCAAACGCCCCCAAGTTGGAAAAACAATGACTCCGTGTCATCATCACCAATATCAATACAGAATTCGACACTAGCAAGGAATTCACGGACGTACTCCGGAATGACCGGCTTCGTGCTCCTGAATAGCCTCAACCATGCACTACACGTGAACTCCCCAGCATTACACGTGAACTTAATTTTGCAAAACTTCCTTAATCTCCTACTAGCTTTCCCGTTTGCCAAAGTACCAAATGCATCAAAATCAAGTGCCTCGGGTTGACTGATATTCTTTCCCTTAATTTCTGGACTCTTCCTCGCAAGCCGCCTAATACCGGCATTAGGGTGTGCCAAAAACCTAGGCCAATTCGTGGGATTGTTTGCACCTGAAAATAAGACAAGAAACAGTAAGTGCAGACCTTACTGATGTCAAGCTACGGCGTAACCAAAATAAGAGTTACGCCGTAATTAGGAAATTTCAATGGCTACGGCGTAGCTATGTCAAACTGCTACGCCGTAATTACAGATATAATGGTTACGGCGTAACTAAACCCCCAGTTACGCCGTAACTTCCCCAGAAACTCAGCACCTCAGATCTTTCAATTACGCAATAGATTACGCCCGGAACCATCAATTGTTTACAAGAGGTAAAAGGTTTTGATAATTTTTTAACCTATTAGTTCTGAGGGACCGTGCCTAACCCACTAAGTTTGCTTTTGACCCAAAACCCATTTAAATAAAGCCAAAACACCCAAATCGAACCATAGTGATAGGACACGAATCAAAATAACATGGGAAATCATCAAAATCATCAATTAATCAAACCAATATCAATAATCAATTCAAATAGGCAAGATCCCTAAAATATAAAAATATAAACCCTAATTGAAATAATTGTAAGAAACAAATAAAAAGAGTAAAGATAGATCTTACCAGCCATGAAGAATGATAAAGATGAATAGAGCTCGATGAAAAAATTTTGGAGAAAATTTTTACTGTTTGTGTGGGCAGTGAATGTGTATGTGAAAAACCTAGTTTTTATTCCGTAAGGTTTTATATCACAAGATAGTTACGGTAATTAAGAATTAGTTACACCGTAACTAATATTTTGAGAATATTAATTGGTTGTGAAAGGGTTACGTCGTAATCCTAATAAGGGTTACGCCGTAATTAATTTTAATCAAAGGTCAGATTTTATATATCTGATTGTATAGTGGTTACGTCGTAACTCTTAAAAAGAGTTACGTCGTAACTAATTAGTCAAAAAGATTTTAATATAATTTAATAAATTTCAATATGGTTACGTCGTAACCCAAGAAAGGAGTTACGCCGTAACTAATAGCGTCAGAATATGAATCTTGTATAATTGCAATAAGAGAGATTGAGAACGCCTTATGGAAGTGTTCAAATCTCTTAATGAGGTGAATATGAAATACCTTAGATCTTTCATTAACTACTCCCCGGCAGCGGCGCCAAAAAGCTGATGTGATATTTCATCCTGCTTTTAATATTTATAAAACTTAGATAACTTAGGATAGACATATACTAACGGGGCAGGTACCCGATCAGATGTAGTAAAGCCTTAGGTAAATCCAAGTATCGTCCCAAGAGAGCTGTGACCTTGAAAGAACTAAGATTATTAGATAATATATGGGTATGACAGAGTTGATATAATCCATAGATATGCTATTATTCTACTTACACAGACACCAGAAATTTAGGGAAAAGAGATAGATAAACGAAGCTTAATAAAGAATACAAATATAAATTGATTCCCGATACCAAGATTCAATATAGTGGTTAATTATCACCTGACTCCTTTGGTCGATTCGTCATGGCCTATGGTTCTTAGATTCCTCACCAAGATGAGCAGGTCATCCAGGATCATTCGGCAACCTAATAGCAGTCATTAAGTACCAAATCTACTAGATCTAGACGGTGGGAACCCGGCCGTTAGGAACTTAGATTCCCCCTAACCTCTTAAATACCTTCACTTGATAAGTGATCATTTGGTCAATTCGCACACGAAGAATGGTCGTACTATGGCCAATTCCTCCCATACTTCGCTATCTATCAGGCTAGGGTCAGTTGGTCATATCTTCCAGCCTTTTAGATACAACCAAGCTTATAATACTACCAAGGCTAGCGATCTATGAAAAGACTAGCAAATGTCTATAAAGAATTATAGAGAATAACAATAACATAAATGCAAACTTTAATTAATGATATGAATTCATAATATAAGATTTAGAAAAATATAAAAAGAATCCAAACTCGAATACAAAGGAAATCGTAGACGAGGACTTCGTTATTTAGTGCTCTTAAACCATCCTTCTTCTCCTTTGTTTTGATCTCCCCAAACCCTAGAAGGTTTGGGAAAGGAGAGATATCTAAAACTGATGAAACCATCAACTATTTATAGGCTTCAAACTAGTTACGGCGTAACCTTATTAGGTAGTTACGCCGTAACTTCCTTCAATCTTCTGTGCTTATCCATTGGCTATGGCTTAACCTTAGCTGGGGTTACGGCGTAGCTTTTGTAATCAAGTGTAAATCTTTATTACGGCATAGCCTGAGCTGAGGACTACGCCGTGGTCTTTGTTGATTTGGTGCTTATCAGTAGTTACGGCGTAACCTGAGCTGAGGGTTACGCCGTAGCCTTTGTAATCATTAGTTGCGTTGTAACTTCATCACTTGGTTACGCCGTAATTAAGAGACAGTTGAATCAATAGGGCTTGAAAACGTCCAATTGCAGCTTCCTTACTTCGAATGTGTCCTGAAATGAAAAAATAAGGAATAAGGATGTTTTCACTAATAATTTACTCAAAATGTGATGATATAGGGGGAAATTAATGCTTAGAAACTCAGGATTATTTGATGTTATCAGCTAGTCTTCTTGCACTAACCCGTACCGAATCGGTTGCGGGCGGCGACCGATCGGCTGGTCTCTCTTCAGGCTATAACTTTTGACCTCTTTCCAGCCGATCCGGTTGCGGGTTGCTTAACGATCGCTGGTCTTCCTGAATGAAGGAAAATTGACCTTTTGCTTGATTATGACTTGTAGAGCTTGGTTCTTCATTCAACTTGATCTTCTACGATACTTGAAATGCTGACTTGTGTTTGACATGCTTCTCTGAAACGAGAATCTTCCTTTTATTGAACATTCTTTAACTTTTCCTTCCGTTTCCCTGTACTTGGTTATAAATACTAGACAAACATCTTTTGATGCGATTAAGCACTATAATCATATGAATATAACCAAATAAGATATACAAAAGCACAAATAACGCTACTAAAAACATGTACAATCTGAGCGTTATCAGTGATTATGATTGCGACATTCGCTATCATCCAGGAAAAGCCAACGTAGTAGTAGATGCCCTAAGCCGGAAGGAAAGGGTTAAACCTCTACGGGTTCAAGCTTTAGTCCTAACCATCAATTCAAATTTTCCTACTCAGATACTCAACACTCAAGCCGAAGCGGTGAAACAACAAGACATTGAGAAGGAGAAATTGGATGACATGATACAGAAGAACTTTGAAACCTGTTCTGACGGAACTTTATGCTTCTAAGGACGAAGTTGGTTACCACTTTATGGTGGCCTACGAGATTTAATCATGCATGAATCCCACAAATCCAAATATACTGTACATCCAGGATCTGATTAGATGTATCATGATCTAAACCTACTCTACTGGTGGCCAATCATGAAAGTCAACGTTGCCACCTACGTTAGTAAATTCCTTACTTGTTCCAAAGTGAAGGTTGAACAACAAAACCATCCGGTCTCTTACAACAACGAAATCGATATGGAAATGGGAATGAATCACAATGGATTTTATCACTAAACTCCCAAAGACATCCAACGGTTATGACTCCATCTGGGTCATAGTTGATCGTCTCACAAAATCCGCACACTTTATACCAATCAAAGAGACTTACAAGATGGATCGATTGACTCCACTTTACATCAAAGAAATAGTCTCAAAACACGGTGCACCAATCTCTATCATATCTGACCAAGATGGTAGATTTATCTCAAACTTCATGGGCATCACCCAAGACACCTTCGAACAAACCTAGACATTAGTACAATGTATCATCCTCAAACCGATGGTCGAGTGAAGCGAACCATTCAAACGCTGGAAGACATGCTTCGAGCTTGTATAATCGACTTTGGAAAAGGATGGGATAATCATTTACCATTGGTCGAATTCTCCTATAACAACAGTTATCATGCAAGTATCAAGGCAGCACCCTTTGAAGCACTTTACGGTCGAAAGTGTCGATCGCCTGTCTGCTGGGCCGAAGTGGGGGATGTTCAACTCACTGGTCTAGAACTTATTCGTGAAACAACCTAAAAAATCATACAAGTCAAGAATCAGTTACAAAAAGCAAGAGATAGGCAGAAAAGTTATGCCGATATACGACGCAAACCTTTGGAATTCCAAGTTGGAGACAAGGTTATGCTGAAAGTCTCACCTTGGAAAGGTGTCATACGATTCGATAAACCTGGAAAACTAAAACCAAGATACATAGCTCCATTCAAAATCCTAGCTAGGGTTGGTCCAGTGGCATACAAACTTGAGCTTCGATCAGAACTCAGTAATGTACATCCCACTTTTCATGTATCTAACCTAAAGAAATGTTTATCAGATGAATCGCTTGTTATTCCACTCGATGAACTCAAACTCAGCAATAATATGTACTTCATTGAACAACCTGTGGAGATCATGGACCGAGAGGTCAAACAACTAAAACATGGTCGAATACTAATTGTCAAAGTTCGCTGGAACTCCCGACGTGGTCCAGAATATGCATGGGAACGAGAAGACCAAATGCGTCGGAAGTACCCTCACCTTTTCATGGGAACATCACCATCAAGTAACAATTAAATCACGAGGACGTGATTTCTCTATCAGGGGAAGACTGTAACCACCCGCATTTTCAAGTTACCTTTTCATTTTTGAAAATTTACTATTCACTTTCACTATTCATCCCGTAAATATTTTTTTATTTTACTATCATGACAAGATAAATGAAACTCCACAAGTCATCCTGACGACGTACGTTGAATCCATACCGAACCAATTTCACAAAACCGGTGTGCGAGAATTACTTTAGGGTTTAAACGTCATTCGGAATCGATATGTCCATAAAACACTGTAAACTTTAGAAATATGTAATTCTACCATTTTACGACAATTCCACAAGTTTTGGAATTTTACGTTTTCCAGTTCTGCGTTTACGCGAATTACGTGTTTTTGACCCGTGTTTCCAGCTTTAAACAATGTTTTAGCACCCAATGAGACTTATCACTCATTTTATATTTTTATATGGAGTATAATGATGAGTTTCATCATTCTCGCAAGTTTCGTATTTTTACGAAACCCGGTTTTTACATTTTGTGGCTTAACAACTTACGGTTGGCATTTCACGGAACCAAAACACACTCTACAACCAAGATAAGACCAAGACTCATCACCTAGTGATAATATCAAATAGTCATGAATATTAAGTGTCAATTTCCCCCGATAATGCTTGTATTTTATATCATTTATATGGATTTACGCTTGTTTTCCTTTATATTTAACTTTCAGGTAAATTACGAGCATTGGAGCTAATGAGACGCGTATTTGGAGAGTTTATTGAAGATATATGATAGTATGCCCATTTTGAAGTAATTACGGCGTAATTCTTCTCTCACATTACACTGTAACAGAAGCGTCACTCAGAAAACCAACTCAACTGAAGATTATGGCGTAACTCAATCTTAGGATTACGCCGTAACTAATTAGGTCAAATGATGTTCCACGCCGCTGCAAGCTACGCCATAAATCTGTCAAAAAATACGTTGTAACCATGATTTATTAAAGATACGACATAACTCATTCCTGATGTTACGCCGTAACCAGCTTTTCAAGAGCAAAATACGAAGATATGGGTGTTACGGCGTAACTCTCATCTTAAGTTACGCCGTAACCAGATTTGACCTATAAATACCGCTTAAAATTCTGAATTTCTAATCATTCGCTCCACACACAAAAGCAGAGAACGTGGGTAGGAGTTTGAAGGCAGATCTCGAGGAGCATACGGAGCCATCTCCAAGGGAGAAATCACTCCCTAACAATAAGCATTAGCAATTTATCATTTCTTTTACTTTCAATTCATGTATTTCATTATGTCAAACATTGAATCGATTGTTTCAAGTTAATATGGCTAAGCACCTCTGGTGCTAGCCTATTTATGATTCCTTAATTGTTTTGTTTATGTTTACATTGCTTATGTACAATTGTTTCTAGTGTATGCGTGTATAGTTTGCTGGTAGCTACCCTTGTTTCGGTAGTTTTGAATGGCGGTAGTGTCTAGTTGCTTAGGATATATGACCAACTGACCCTAACTAGGTAAGCATTGACCAACTGATGACCCTTCTTCGCTTGTACGATTTGACCAACTGATGACCCTTCTTCGCTTGTACGATTTGACCAACTGATCACCTACCGTTTGGATGAACTTAAGAAGTTAGGGATGAGTGTTTAAGATGCTAGCGCCCGGGCACTCATGGTTATGAATCTTGCATGTAGCGAAACTTAATGACTTGGCTTAGGGACTAAAACAACTGGACTTTCAAGGGTAGTAGCTTGATCTCCGGTGGAAACCTTTGCCGATAGGTTAGGACGAACTCGACCAAATCTTTGTCCTAGCGACTTAAACCCCCACTTGAAGCAATTCGAAGTAATTAAACGTAAACTTAACATGATAGGATGAGTAACTAGGTTAGCACACTTCTCCTCTATTGATCACAACCCTCGCCTTTATTTGCTTTCTTACATTTCTTGCTTTAGTAGTTAATTAATAATTGCAATCTTAAAACCAATTAAAATCTGTGACACCTAGACTTAATTAGAATCCACTCACATAGCTCTTGGGACGACCTCGGTTTTACCGAATACTACACTACACACGATCGAGTACACTGCCGGTTAGTGCATTAGGGTAGACCATAGGTATAACGAGACAATTATAAATATTAAAACACAGTCGGTAAAAAACCGCATCAAGTTTTTGGCCTCTGTCGGGGAGTTATATTAGGATTTTCATTAAGTCTTACATTTTGTTTTGTTTTAATTTTCTCAATTTCTCACGATTTCTTTTCTAGTTTCGTGTACCATGGAAGTTGTTAACATTGATGACCTCACTCTTGAGGAATACTTGGCGTTGACTAGAGAAGAACAAGGGCCGAGGCTCGTAAGACAGGCAATTGGAGCTAATGTCCATTTCGAGATTAAAGAGCAGTTTATGAGGGAGCTACGTGATAACCGTTTCTCGGGAAATAGAGATGAAGACGCTTATGAGCACGTTGAGAATGTCTTGTTCATCATAAGCCTTTTCGACATACCTGATGTTTCTCATGATACAGTTATGCTCCGGATTTTTCCCATGACTCTTACCGGAGCTGCTAGAAGATGGATTGAAAGATTGCCCGCCGGGGCTGTTGATACATGGGCTCTACTAAAAAAGCAATTCATCCAAAGATATTGTCCTCCTTCGAAGATATGTAATCAGCTCATGGAGATCAATAATTTCAAACGATATGACGATGAAACGTTGTATCAAGCTTGGGATAGATAGAAAAAGATCTCCTCTACAAGTGTCCGACTCATGACCTGAACAGCCAGCAAAAGGTCAACATCTTTTACAAAGGTATCAACATAACTACAAGACAGATCTTTGGATCATCAAGGACCAATTCCGAGCATGATTCCTACTCTCGCCATCGAAGCCATCCAAAAAATGGTTGATCATTCCCAAAAATGGCACGATTGAGGAAGCAAGAGAAACCTAGGCGGAAATCTTGATGGAATTGCCGCCATCACTAGCAAAATTGAAAATCTTGGTCGGGATATGATCAAGCTCAGAGAATGTGTTCATGCCATCCAAGTAGGTTGCGAAAGCGGTGGAGGAGGACATCTCGCAAAAAATTGTCCTCACATTGACGAAGATAGCACAGTTGAAGAAGCTAAATATGGAGAAAATCGACCGTTTTATGGGGATAATCGTAATAGTAATGGCTATCGTGGAGGACCTCCTGGAAATTACAATCGCTGGCCTTATGAAGGAAGAAATCCCAGCATTGAAAAAACCATTAACAAATTTCTGGAAGCCTCAGCCCAAAGACAAAAAGAACAAGATGAATGGCTAAAAGATTTCCATGAAAACACAAATAGAAGCCTCTCCAATCACGACACAACCTTAAAAAACCTAGAAACAATGGTGGAGAAGCTTAGTGAAAAGGTAAAGAAAATATACTAAACCGGAAGGGACAAAACCTATGGTGGCGTGCAAGGCGTTTTTCGATGAAGATGTAAAGTTACAAGTTGATTCAACAAACAATTCAGATCTTTGCGAGAATTCGGCGATGCAGCGATTAGCTACGCGTAACACATCTAATGAGTTACGGCGTAACCAGGGGTTAGATAGCGAACGCAAAATAATTGATGAGAAAGATACTGATGGTTCTGACAGAAGTAAGTTACGCAGTAACCGAACCTCAGAGTTACGGCGTAACTGGGATACATGGTCTGATAAATTTTTTTAGTTAGATGAATCAAGGACACATGTTATTAATGGGTGGTCCAATGATACTAATTTATGCCGTCAATCTCCATCCAAAAGGAAGTATCACTGGTGAAAAAAAATACCCGTAGCTAATGGTGAATGGTACGATCTATGGGCCTCGTTGTCACACCCCCAAATTACCTGTTTTACAGCGGAATGGAATTCCTGGGGGATGACCCTTATAGCATCAAAGTTACGGTTACATCGAACGACCTAAAGTGTCGTTTTGAAAATATCGTTTGATTAAGTAAAATAATCAGAGTTTACAAAACATAGGTCCCAAAAGATTTCCAATTACGAAAATAAGTTTCTTACAATCAAACGATAGTTAAGTGCATAAAATTTATGTGAGACGCGTCGTCACCGCGACTCAATGATAAGTCCACATGCATGCCATTAAGTGAATGCCTTAGATACCTGAGATAAAACATGCTAAAAGTGTCAACATAATGGTTGAGTGAGTTCATAGAGTTTGGTTGAATTTTAAAGCCTTTAAAGAACGCTCATTCAGCAAAGACTAAGTTTTTGGTCATTTAGAATAGTCCACAAAGCAAAGGCATTGTGAATCCACTCAGTCCCAAGTTCCGCCCATACAAAACTTGCAACCTGTGTGTCACAACCCACTGCCAAAATATGTCTAGTTTATGTTCAAGCACACGTTGTCAAATGAGTTCACAAAGCAAAGGCATTGTAAATCCACTCAGTTCCAAGTTCCGCCCATACAAAACTTGCAACCTGTGTGTTCACAACCCACTGCCAAAAGTAGTATGCCTAATAGTCAAGTGTACGATGTCATAATAGTTCACAATATAGCACAACGCATATAATAATGTATGCCAGGCAAAGCCCCTAGAATAAATAATATGCATCCCGTAACATAGTGGACGAGAGGTTGGCCGACCTCTAATAGCGCTATCCATACTACCTACTAATAGGAGACTAACAATGCGAATGTACGAACAGTACATCATACAACTATTATATACAATTAAGAACACTCCGAACATGGGAGAATTTAAATTGAAAATGCTCCGTTCCCATAGGGAGACATTCTGCTCCGGACCGGGGAGGCTTTTGGTTGCTCAGAACAAGGAGACTTTGTATGCGCTCCACCAATAAGGCGAGACTTTATAGTGTTGCTCCGAACATGGGAGACTTTATAGTGATGCTCCGATCATGGGAGACTTTAGGTCGAGGTCATCGCGCGTCACGGTTCAATAAGTTCAAACAAGTCATAAGTCCGTATTTAAGTTCAAGTGTTTAAGTCGAGTTCAAAAGTTCAAAATAGTCAAAGGTTCAATATTAAGTCAAACAAGTTCAAAATAGTCAAAAGGTTCAATATTAAGTCAAACAAGTTCAAAATAGTCAAAAGGTTCAATATTAAGTCAAACAAGTTCAAAATAGTCAAAAGGTTCAATATTAAGTTAAAAGAGATTAATTATATGTCAAAATGTTTTAAATCAAATTAAAGTGTTCAAATCTATGCGGTATGTTCCTATCAAGTTAAAAGAGTTTAAATATATATGTCGAAGGGCTCAAAATCACGGAAAGTGGTTCAAATAATAGTGTTCATAACATAGTGATCAATTTAGTTCGGGCACAATCTACTTACTAGCATAAGTCGTGGAACAAGAGTTATTTAAGTTCATATAAGTGTAAAGTAAAAGCAAGTATTTGAGCATGTATCTCCCCCAAAGAGTTTATAAAACAATTAAACGAGTAAAAGTAGGGCTACGAACTCACCTGATGCAATGGTTATGATGATAAAAGTAGATACACTAGAGGTGCGATCTCTATCCGCAACCTAATATGAATGATGTGTCCTAATGTAAGTTATGAAACAATGTCGTGCATGCAAACTCATATGATATCCATACCACTTGTACATTTTTGAAAATGAAGTTTATCGTCGAAATACACGTTTATGACATCTCGTCATGTTATAAATTACTTTACAAGTACTTACGTTGAAACAACATCCTACGATAGTCGTTTAGTGATTTATTAAGAAATTATAGCTTTTCGTCGTAAAACAATATGATTTGACAATTCATGAAAGTGACTAAATGGCCTCGAAAAGCTAGTCGTAAAATGGTGAATATCGAGTGTTAGGAAACAAACTCAACTGTTTTGGAAAGTTTGTAGCATTATCTCAAAGTCTTAGCTTTTAAATTTTTATAATAGAGGTCTAAATCATGGAGAAAAACATAGGTAAAGTAGGGTACTTGTACCAAAAATATTGTTTAAGGGTAGTTTTCGGCAAAGGTTGAGTGACCGTATTTTATGCGTTACAACTCCGTTTGACGAACGGTTGAACATTTTGGAAAATAGGCTAGGTGAACTTACTTTTACTAGAAGACATCGTTTTCTAAAAAGTATTCTATCGATGTTAAAAACGACTCTCAACATGGTCCTTAGCGGCAACTAGTTTTTTTTGTCTAATAGGAAAAATATATGTTTTATACTTGTAATAAGGGTTACGTCAACCTTATTTAAACACGTGTAATTTAATCGTTATAAGTCCGTTTTCTACGTTTTATATGTCCTTAGCTTCGTGTTAAAGTATACTAATATATTTTTGATAAATCGACTCATTTAGATAACGCTTAAGACTCATTTTTAACCCTTAAAAATCTGGACAGCATGCTGAATTTTCCGGAAAATATAGTTTTCGTCGTTAAACTTGAAAATACCATAACTTCTTCGTTATAACTCCGTTTTAACCCGTTCAAGCGGACACGTTTTGGTTTTAAAGTATATTTTCTGAATATCTAGCCCAAAATATTTTACAAACTGTCGAAATTTCCAGACTTAGAAAAAATGATCAGACCCTTATTTATAGTTGTCGAAATTGATTTTTCTCGCGTAATACTTATTCAAACCACTTCAAATCAACGCCAAAGCTATTCTAAACCTACCATACACCTTATTAGGGTGTCATGGGTTCCTAGACATCATCAAAAATGATATGTTTCAAGGGATAATTATAGGATGATATATATTCATTATAAGTACTTAAAAACAAATAAAGTGGTATAGATAATCATATAACCTGCATGTTTTCTTCAAGCACGATACAAATGACCAAAGTATGAATATGAAAGAATAAAAATGATCATGAAATGCTTACTAGTGTAGTGATGAGGTTTAAAGAACAAGGTTTTTCCTAATACCCTAGGTTTTTATTTCAAAACCTTGATTAAGAGTATGCTAAGGTTAATATTTTAGCTTGATCCTTGAAAAATTTTGGGTTCTTTTTGGTCTTCACCCTTGGCCGGTTTGTAAGAGATGGAAATGAGAGAGGATATATTTTTTTTTACACCTTAGATATTATGTTTGTATGTGTAAGAGTTTTGTATATAATTAAAATAAAATAAGTATAGGTTTAGCTAGTTGATATTTTTGGTGTATAATTGGTGTTGAGTCATGATGTTAGTCGACAAGGGTAGGACAAAAGAAACAAAGTTAGTGTATTTTAGATAAGTACATGTAATAATGTATATGTATAGTTGGAAATTTTGTATATTATTAAGTATTTAGGGTAACGTTAGCTATAAATAAATTTTAACGGGACAAAATAAAATATTTCGAAGTCATAAAAATTATAAAAAGATATTTCTTACAAAAATTTAGTGAAATAATAATTATCGAGTAGTATTTACGAAAGCCGTCGTAAATATATATATTTAACAATTTATATACAAAATAAATTTAAAAAACCGGGTAAACTAATAATATTATTTTTATAATCATAAAATGAGTATAAAATATATTAGGATTATTTTTGGAAGTTTCGGATCAAATATTCAAAATAAATGATAATGCGATAGCGTTTATTTAATAGGAAAATATACGTTTAATGAAATATGCGAACCCATGCATGAACTAATATGCAGATAGTGGTCGTAAATATAAATTTTTCTCCGGGGATGAATAGTTTTTTGTGAATAGTAAAATTTTGAAATAACTTCTCAAAATATCAACTCGACTTCAAAAACGATGAATAGTAAAATAATGAATAGTAACCGATGAATAGTAAATTCCTGAGATGAATAGTAAATTTGAAAAATGACCGGAAATTGAGAATTGTGACATTCTTCCCCTGTCAGAGGAATCACGTCCTCGTGATTCAATTACTGATAACTATATTCCGAACCTCGACAAGGGTTCTAAAAGTTTATGCTCATGTGTAGTCTAAGTGATGATGTCAATGCTCATGCATATGGGTTCCTCATCCAACTAAGTACGTACTCGTGCTATCGTGCCCATTTCCTAATCTAAAGACATGCTCTCTTATGGTTTAAGTTTGGTGAGGCAAGCTTTCCCATTCTCGAGCAAAATTTTCAAAAGACTTTTAGGTAACCGATTTTTACTTAATCCCACAACTCATTAAACAAGAACTGTCATACTATTAGGCTAAATCGGTTTAGGTAACAACTTGTTTCTAGCTTGATCTTTGCAACTCATCAAACAAGAACTGTCACTCAGATCAAAATGGAAACAAGTGGTTTGAAGAAAAATCTTTTGAAAATTTGGCTCGATTACGGAATTGCTTACTCATATGAGACTACTACTCCCTTCATTGCATGATTCTTCTTGAATTAGACATAGGTGATCAGGCTATGTATAATTTAGGAGTAACTATGCAATGCTTGGACTAATCGACTCATATGATGTTTGGTGTTGAGTCATAAACCCGCATGTATAATGAGTATGCACTTATAATGATATGATGGGATGCTATGATGATGTGGTTATATTCTAGGGTCAATGATGCAACCTAGTTCTCTATAACCGATGCTTTGATACCAATCTGTCACACCCCCAAATTACCTGTTTTATAGCGGAATGGAATTCCTGGGGGATGACCGTCATAGCATCAAAGTTACAGTTACATCGAACGACCTAAAGTGTCGTTTTGAAAATATCGTTTGATTAAGTAAAATAATCAGAGTTTACAAAACATAGGTCCCAAAAGATTTCCAATTACGAAAATAAGTTTGTTACAATCAAACGATAGTTAAGTGCATAAAACGTATGTGAGACGCGTAGTCACCGCGACTCAATGATAAGTCCACATGCATGCCATGAAGTGAATGTCTTAGATACCTGAGATAAAACATGCTAAAAGTGTCAACACAATGGTTGAGTGAGTTCATAGAGTTTGGTTAAATTGTAAAGCCTTTAAAGAACGCTCATGCAGCAAAGACTAAGTTTTTGGTCATTTAGAATAGTCCACAAAGCAAAGGCATTGTGAATCCACTCAGTCTCAAGTTCCGCCCATACAAAACTTGCAACCTGTGTGTTCACAACCCACTGCCAAAATATGTCTAGTTTATGTTCAAGCACACGTTGTCAAATGATTTCACAAAGCAAAGGTATTGTAAATCCACTCAGTTCCAAGTTCCGCCCATACAAAACTTGCAACATGTGTGTTCACAACCCACTGCCAAAAGTAGTATGTCTAATAGTCAAGTGTACGATGTCATAATAGTTCACAATATAGCACCACACATATAATAATGTATGCCAGGCAAAGCCCCTAGAATAAATAATAGGCGTCCCGTAACATAGTGGACGAGAGGTTGGCCGACCTCTAATAGCGATATCCATACTACCTACTAATAGGAGACTAACAATGCGAATGTACGAACAATACATCATACAACTATTATATACAATTAAGAACACTCCGAACATGGGAGAATTTAAATTGAAAATGCTCTGTTCCCATAGGGAGACATTCTCGCCTGGACCGGGAGGCTTTAGGTTGCTCCGAATAAGGGAGACTTTGTACGCTCCACCAATAAGGCGAGACTTTATAGTGATGCTCCGAACATGGGAGACTTTATAGTGATGCTCCGATCATGGGAGACTTTAGGTCGAGGTCATAGCACGTACGGTTCAATAAGTTCAAACAAGCCATAAGTCCGTATTTAAGTTCAAGTGTTTAAGTCGAGTTCAAAAGTTCAAAATAGTCAAAGGTTCATTATTAAGTCAAACAAGTTCAAAATAGTCAAAAGGTTCAATATTAAGTCAAACAAGTTCAAAATAGTCAAAAGGTTCAATATTAAGTCAAACAAGTTCAAAATAGTCAAAAGGTTCAATATTAAGTTAAAAGAGATTAATTATATGTCAAAATATTTTAAATCAAGTTAAAGTGTTCAAATCTATGCCAGTATGTTCCTATCAAGTTAAAAGAGTTCAAATATATATGTCGAAGGGCTCAAAATCACAGAAAGTGGTTTAAATAATAGTGTTCATAACATAGTGATCAATTTAGTTCGGGCACAATCTACTTACTAGCATAAGTCGTGGAACAAGAGTTATTTCAGTTCATATAAGTGTAAAGTAAAAGCAAGTATTTGAGCATGTATCTCCCCCAAAGAGTTTATAAAACAATTAAACGAGTAAAAGTGGGGCTACGAACTCACCTGATGCAATGGTTATGATGACAAAAGTAAATACACTAGAAGTGCGATCTCTATCCGCAACTTAATATGAATGATGTGTCCTAATGTAAGTTATGAAACAGTGTCGTGCATGCAAACTCATAAGATATCCATATCACTTGTACATTTTTGAAAATGAAGTTTATCATCGAAATACATGTTTATGACATCTCGTCATGTTATAAAATACTTTACAAGTACTTACGTTGAAACAACATCCTACGATAGTCGTTTAGTAATTTATTAAGAAATTATAGCTTTTCGTCGTAAAACAATATGATTTGACAATTCCTGAAAGTGACTAAATGGCCTCGAAAAGCTAGTCGTAAAATGGTGAATATCGAGTGTTAGGAAACAAACTCAACTGTTTTGGAAAGTTTGTAACATTATCTCAAAGTCTTAGCTTTTAAATTTTTATAATAGAGGTCTCAATCGTGGAGAAAAACATAGGTAAAGTAGGGTACTTGTACCAAAAATATAGTTTAAGGGTAGTTTTCGGCAAAGTTTGAGTGACCGTATTTTATTCGTTACAACTCCGTTTGACGAACGGTTGAACAATTTGGAAAATAGGCTAGGTGAACTTACTTTTACTAGAAGACATCGTTTTCTAAAAAGTATTCTATCGATGTTAAAAACGACTCTCAACATGGTCATTAGCGGCAACTAGTTTTTTTTTTGTCTAATAGGAAAAATATATGTTTTATACTTGTAATAAAAGTTACGTCAACCTTATTTAAACACGTGTAATTTAATCGTTATAAGTCCGTTTTCTACGTTTTTTATGTCCTTAGCTTCGTGTTAAAGTATACTAATATATTTTTGATAAATCGACTCATTTAGATAACGCTTAAGACTCATTTTTAACCCTTAAAAATCTGGACAGCATGCTGAATTTTCCGGAAAATATAGTTTTCGTCGTTAAACTTGAAAATAGCATAACTTCTTCGTTATAACTCCGTTTTAACCCGTTCAAGCGGACACGTTTTCGTTTTAAAGTATATTTTCTGAATATCTAGCCCAAAATATTTTACAAACTGTCGAAATTTCCAGACTTAGAAAAAATGATCAGACCCTTATTTATAGTTGTCGAAATTGATTTTTCTAGCGTAATACTTATTCTAACCACTTCAAATCAACGCCAAAGCTATTCTAAACCTACCATACACCTTCTTAGGGTGTCATGGGTTCCTAGACATCATCAAAAATGATATGTTTCAAGGGATAATTATAGGATGATATATATATTCATTATAAGTACTTAAAAACAAATAAAGTGGTATAGATAATCATATAACTTGCATGTTTTCTTCAAGCATGATACAAATGACCAAAGTATGAATATGGAAGAATAAAAATGATCATGAAATGCTTACTAGTGTAGTGATGAGGTTTAAAGAACAAGGTTTTTCCTAATACCCTAGGTTTTTATTTCAAAACCTTGATTAAGAGTATGCTAAGCTTAATATTTTAGCTTGATCCTTGAAAAATTTTGGGTTCTTTTTGGTCTTCACCCTTGGCCGGTTTGTAAGAGATGGAAATGAGAGAGGATATATTTTTTTTACACCTTAGATATTATGTTTGTATGTGTAAGTGTTTTGTATATAATTAAAATAAAATAAGTATAGGTTTAGCTAGTTGATATTTTTGGTGTATAATTGGTGTTGAGTCATGATGTTAGTCGACAAGGGTAGGACAAAAGAAACAAAGTTAGTGTATTTTAGATAAGTACATGTAATAATGTATATGTATAGTTGGAAATTTTGTATATTATTAAGTATTTAGGGTAGCGTTAGCTATAAATAAATTTTAACGGAACAAAATAAAATATTTCGAAGTTATAAAAATTATAAAAATATATTTCTTACAAAAATTTAGTGAAACAATAATTATCGAGTAGTATTTACGAAAGCCGTCGTAAATATATATATTTAACAATTTATATACAAAATAAATTTAAAAAACCGGGTAAACTAATAATATTATTTTTATAATCTTAAAATGAGTATAAAATATATTAGGATTATTTTTGGAAGTTTCGGATCAAATATTCAAAATAAATGATTGTGCGATAGCGTTTATTTAATAGAAAATATACGTTTAATGAAATATGCGAACCCATGCATGAACTAATATGCAGATAATGGTCGTAAATATAAATTTTTCTCTGGGGATGAATAGTGTTTTGTGAATAGTAAAATTTTGAAATAACTTCTTAAAATATCAACTCGACTTCAAAAACGATGAATAGTAAAATAATGAATAGTAACCGATGAATAGTAAATTCCCGAGATGAATAGTAAATTTGAAAAATGACCGGAAATTGAGAATTGTGACACTCGAGCAACCTTCGTAACGAAATTTGCGACGGAGGAGATGATAATGAAAGGGTCAAGGATAACAAATACATGTGGCCTGCATTTAGACCATTAGCAAAGCTCTCATTCGAAGAAGAGGAGGAACCACCTATTATGCACTATTGCACGCCCATAATTATCATGGATGACGAGTCCACACGAGCATGGCATACATGCAATCCGTTCCGCGAATATTGCAACGGGGGTGGTAATATATGTTGGAATCACTCCTAACTTGTATTTCAATTGTTAGTATTTAATATGTAATAGGTTGCTTAAACTAGGCTTTTATGTTTGTATTTATGGCAAGGCTTATGTAGAAAGCCCATTAGCCTTGGCCCAAGCCCAACAATAATGGAAGGGACTAGACATGTTTCCCTAGCTCCCTTCCCCTATAAATAATGTTGTAAATCTTCATTTGAAGGTTGGTTGTTCACTTTCATAATACATCATACGTGTGTGTTTAAGTGTTCATCCGATCATCTTATCTCTATTTCTTACATATTGATCCTTGTGTTATATTATGGTGACCTAAAAGTGGTATCAATCGCCATCTAGTTGGGTGAAACACTTTTGTTTTTTGAAGTTTCATTCCATACGCGTGGGTTTTGCACCTAAACTTTTCATACGCTTAAAAGCACTCTACAGCAACAACAATGATCAAGCACTCTACAGTGAATCACATGAGGATGCGGAAGCCTTCGATGCATTGAATCAAGGATTTGTCATGATTGCTAGAGCCTTCGGGAGATTCGCAAACAAATCCAAAAATCGCATTCTACCTCCTCAAACACAAGAAATCAAGCTGTTGTTAACAATGGACGCGTTGAGGTTGAGATCGTTAAATGGTCGTCCGATGGCTAGTGGTCAAGGGTTTAATGTTAATGGAAGGAATAACATGGGTGCTCCACAACAACGGGTTCAACTGGTTGATCAAGGTAATGCTCAGTCTGGGGTTAATGGTCTTTGCAACGAGAAGGGTCATTTGGGTATTGCATGCCCAAAGCCGAGAACAAGAGGCAACACTTATCACAAAGAGGCTCTACTTTTAGCTCTCAAGGATGAAGCTGGTGGAACACTTACCAACAAAGAACAGAGCTCCATGGCTGATGTAGATTCTGATGATGACATGGAGGACTTGCAAGCTAATGCAGTTGTGATGTTAATGGCAAACATGCAAGAGCTCCACATGAGTGACACAGGCCTAGTGTGTGACACTGATGGCTTGTCTCAGGTACCGGATCCTAATATACTAATACATGATCTGATATCTCCGTCTGCATCTGCATCCGACAAGGCTCATAGTGTTCAACATGAGTCTTCTACATCTCATTACGAAGATAATCAAATAGATCCCGTAGTTACATTTGACGATCAAGATGACCTAATGGTTAATTTTGATAATCAAGTTGACTTCGTGGTTATATTTGAGGATCTACATAATGATTCTGTTTAGACTCAAGTTGAACAAAATGAACCTTTGTCTAATCCAGATTCGAAACTCATGACCTTATGTTAGACCACCCTATCTAAAATGGAAAAATGCAATGAGATCAATAAGAAACTGCAAGATAAAATTGCCTTTGTTTGACTAAGGATAATGAATGCTATAAGTTCCAACTAAACATTTTTGAAACTAAAGAGAAACGTGAACACAGTTTTGAGTCGCTTTTGAAAAATCATACCAAAATAAAAAATCTTTGGAAAAACAGATATGTGATCTGTTGAATCCAAGAATGCATTACTTTCTCAAATAGAACAACTAAAATTTGATCAAAAACAACAACTTAACGCTCTCACTTCGTAAACTCTAAAAGCCAAGTCTGAGTTGTTAAATTGTCAAAAACTGTTTTGTGAATACAAAAAGTATTCGAGGAGACAAATAGATGAGTATCTTGATGAAATTGTCAATTTACAGAGTTTCGAAATGTTGTTAACAAACATGGTGAGTCAATCACAACAATTCAAAAGTTTTCTTTTAAACCAAATCTAGATGGATATGGAGCAATTCTTGCTGATTACAAACCAAGTTTTTCACATAGAGCATTCAAACCAAATCCTCAAGTTTACAGTGCAGAACATAGAATTGATGATTCAATTATAAGTATTGTTGAATATAATCGTGATGAGGAAATAGATCTCGTCTTTGAGAGTCGATTAAAAATGGAAAATGTTTAATATAACAAACCATTCGATTACTCAAAAATCATACCTTTTCTAAAACAACAGGATCATACTAACACACCTTGGGTTATCACACCACTTCCTGAGTCCTCTTCTAATGTTGGTCCCCGACACAATGTTGCACAAATTAATGGTCCTTTACCTTCCTTCAGTGAAGTAAAATCATTACCCGAACGATGTCAAGTTCTTAAATATTTTGATACATTCATGTGCGACATCAAAATTTTGGAACGTGAATTTGAAGTTAATTCGAAATAAAAGGCGAACATTTTCAATGCCACATCGCGAAATCAAAGAGATATTTTTGAAAATATTTTTACCCCATGTCCGAAATCTCAAAATGTGTGCAATATATTGGGAGGGATCTTGAGAAGGAGATTGGTCTTACAACAGATTTTGAAAGCGGAAACATCGATTTCAAATACTAAACGTGAAAAGAAAATGTTAAGAAATCATGTTGATCGACTCTTGGAAGATGTTATCTGTCTTTGATACCATCAATGTTCTGTTGTTACATACGGTTGCATATGCATTTGACTATATTGCTGTTGACTCTGTTGATAATGTTGAGAATATCGATAATGTGTCGCAAATAGAGTCTTTAAAAATTGAAAATGAGCGTTTGTTAAATGAACTTTCGAATGAAAAACGTCGTCTTCAATGGTGTCAAAAAGATTGTCAAAATCGAGAACTTGCTTTGCAAAACAAAATCAACCAGTTGCGTGAAAAATCTTTCGATCCAAAACTTGAACAACTGGATGATGACAACAGGTCTTTAAAGTGTCAAATTTCAAAATATGAACAAGACATTACCAAAGTCAAAATTGAATATGGTGTCATATTTGATTTGCTCAAAAAGACTCGTGCTAAGACATCACAAGAACTTGATAATCATCTTGCATACACTAAAGAAGTCTTAAACGTTAGTGGAAACGTTAAACTCGAAAATCAAGAATTGCTGCACACTATTGTTGAGTTAAAAGCAAAGTTGGGGACGTATGAACAAGATAAGTCTAGTAACACGAATGTCCTTGCACCTGGAATGTTTAAAATTGACACTAGAACGCCTAATGACAAACCACAAGATATTAATGTGCTTCCTTCCACTAATACAGGAATACTTGCCTCTTTTCCCAACGTTAGCACTTCACAGCTTAAGAGCAAAAACAGGAAGAATAGGAAGTTGCAACGTAAGAGAAGAACAATAAAGACCTCTGAAGTAGAAGTACACCTTAGGACTTTGAATAAAACTCATGTTGCACCCACTTTAGACATTGCGTTAGAAAAATGTAATAGAAAAAGTGATGTAACGAATGCTGAACCTTTAAGTACTTTGAATGTTATGTTTGAAGCATCTTGTGTTGGTTGTCGTAAAAGCATGTTTTCTGGTTGTCATGATAAATGTGTTGCTAAATCTATCTTATCTCGTAAGCGGAATAACAGAAAATGGCTTACCTATAGGCCCACTAATGCTTCTAAGTCTATGCTAGGTAAACCGCCCTCTAGTGTTTCCCCTACGATCATTGATGTACCTATAGAACCCACTTCACCTCCTATGAAGAAAATATAACCTAGTGCATTCACTAAGACCAAAGCAAAAACTAGTTGGACTTGGCAGAGATGGTTACAAAATACACCTGGAATTAAATAGATTCCTAAAATCATTAACATGTGTGTTTCGATTTGTAATCGTAATGGAACCCTCTAACTCTTTGGGTTCCACCTCTACTTATATTCCACTGTGTTGTCGTGTGTGTAATGCGGTGATCTGAATCATCCTTTGGATTGTTGATAGCGGATGTTCCGACACATGACAGGCAATCTCAAACTATTATCAAACTTTGTCTCAAAGTTCATCGGTACTGTCAAGTTCGAGAATGATCACTTCGCAGCTATCATGGGCTACGGAGATTACATCAATGGGAACATCGAAATTAGGAGGGTTTATTATGTGGAAGGTCTCGGTCACAATCTCTTTTCAGTCGGTCAGTTTTGTGATGGTAATTTGGAAGTTTCTTTTAGGGAGAAACCTTGTTTCATTCACGATCTACAAGGAAACGATCTCATGTCTGGAACCCGCACATCAAGCCTTTACACAATCTCAATGCAAGACATGATTGCTTCATCTCCCATTTGTCTACTTTCTAAGGCAACATCTACAAAATCTTGGCTATTGCATCGACGACTTTCACACTTGAACTTTCAAACCATAACCAATCTTGCATGATACAAAACTAGTTGAAGGTCTTCCAAGGTTTTGGTATTCTAAAGATCATCTATGCTCAGCTTGTGAACAATGGAAAAGCACTCGTGCTCATTTTTCCTCAAAGGTGGAACACAGCTATCATCATGTGCTTCATCTTCTTCACATGGATTTGTGTGGCTCGATGCGTGTGCAGACGATTAATGGCAAACGCTACATTCTAGTAATTGTTGATGACTACTCAAGATGGACTTGGGTTTATTTTCTTCGAAGTAAAGATCAAGCTCCACAGATGATCATCACCTTTCTCATGAAAATTCAAGTTCAGCTCCGGAACACAGTCAGACAAATCAGAACAGACAAAGGAACTGAATTTGTGAATCAAACATCAATTGCACGGACACCAGAACTAAATGGAGTTGTTGAAAGACAAAACCGTACGTTAGTGGAAGCTGCAAGAACGATGTAAATTAATGCAAAACTTCTAGATTACTTATGGGCAGAAGCCGTATCAACTGCATACTACGCTCAAAACCATTCTATGATAACCAAACGCCAAACAAAACACCTTATGAGCTTATCCATAACCGTAAACCGAATCTCAAACACTTTCATGTATTTGGTGCTCTCTGTTACCCAAATAATGATCGTGATGACTTTGGAAAGCTCAAGGCTAAAGCTGACATTGGAGTCTTTGTTGGATACTGTGAAAACTCAAAGGGATATTGGATTTCGAATTGTCGTACAAGGGAGATTATGGAAACGATTCATGCTAATTTTGATGAGCTTACTGAAATGGCTTTTGAGCAAAACAGCTTGGAACCTGGAAATAACCATCTAAACTTCCCCAAACCCCATCATCACCTGAACCAAGCTACGGCTTACTCGTAATCAAATGGAAACGTTATTTGCTCCTTTGTTTAGTGATGATATTGATCAACGTGCTCCAGATGTATCAAATGTTTCCGCTCAACCGATAATAATCCAATCCACGATACACACGAAACAACAACAGGTCTTTGAAGCACCTCCAATTGATTCTAAAACAATAGCCAGAACAAACCGCATCCAATGACGCGATCCGGTGATGATATTCTGAATCAAGAAGTACCTGCACCCGCGGATTATGATGGAAATGCATTCTTCAACCCTTTTGCTCTTTGAAACTACATCTTTAAATGTTGCGGAATCTTCTACCAGCCATTTGAATCCACCTAATCTACATAATGTATATCAACATCAACCCTCCACACATCGTTGGACTAAAGACCATCATCTTGTTAACATCATTAGAAACCCGAATCAACCAGTCGTTACTAGACAACGCTTCGGTGACCGCGGTGAACACTGCATTTATTCCCTCACCGTCTGTCAAACTGAACCTAAAAACATTAAAGATGCAATGACCAAAGATAATTGGATTGAATCTATGCAAAAGAACTCAATCAATTTAAACGTCTTGAAGTATGGGAATTGGTTGAAAAACCAACAGGGGTGTATGTCATTGGTCTAAAATGGATTGGAAAAACAAGTTAGATGCTGACGGTACGGTTATCAGAAATAAGTCACGTCTGGTGGCTAAGGGCTATAGACAGGAAGAGGGGATTGACTTCGAAGAATCATTCGCACCGGTAGCTAGACTTGAGGCTGTACGGATTTTTCTGGCATTAGCGGCTCACATGAACATCACGGTCTATCAGATGGATGTTAAAACCGCTTTCGAATGGTAAGCGAAGGAAACGGTATATGTTAGTTAGCCAGAAGGATTTGTTGATCCAGAGTTCCATAATCACGTCTACAAACTGAACAAGGCTCTCTATGGTCTCAAACAAGCCCCTCGGGTGTGGTATGATGAGTTGTCATCCTTTCTCCTATCACATAGCTTTGTCAAAGAATCGGTCGACCCAACCTTTGTTTATACAATATCATGGAGCACACATTTTAATCGTTCAAATTTATGTGGATGACATCATTTTTGGGTCAACCCATAAAAAGTACTCAAACGCTTTTTCAAAACTAATGAAAACACATTTTGAAATGTCAATGATGGGTGAACTTATGTTCTTCTTAGGACTTCAAGTTCATCAATCACCCCGTGGCATTTTCCTAAGTCAGTCCAAATATGCTCTTGAAATTTTAAACAAACATGGAATGCAAAGCTGTGATACCTATGCCACACCAATGGCACATACAAAAAAACTGGACGCTAATTTGCATGGGAGATTGGTTGACCCTACAAAATACCAAAGTATTATTGGGTCTCTCATGTATCTAGCAGCCAGTAGACCTGACATTGTATTTTCTGTATATCTTTGCTCCCTTTTATCAGTCAAGACCAACTGAAAGACACCTCACTGAGGCTAAAAGAATCCTCCGATATGTAAAGGGAGCCATTAATTTGGGGATCTGGTATCCGAAGGATTCTGGTTTTGAACTAATAGCTTTTTCAGATGTTGATCATTCAGGATGCTTAGATTCTCGGAAAGTACTTCAAGAGGTTTGCAATTTCTTGGTGATAAACTGGTGTCATGGAAATCAAAGAAACAAGATTGTACATCGCTGTCCTCAACTGAAGCAGAATATGTAGCCATGTCTGCGTGTTGTGCTCAATTCATTTGGATGAGAACACAACTCAAAGACTATGGTTACATATTTGACAGAATCCCGGTGTACTGTGATAATCGAAGTGCTATTGCGATCTTGTGCAACACTGTTCAACACTCGAAGTCAAAGGACATCGATCTTCGATATCATTACATAAAGGAGCATGTGGAAAAGGGTACAGTTGAATTATATTTTGTATGTACTGAACACCAACTGGCGGATCTTCTCACCAAAGCCTTGGCTCCTGCTAGGTTTACTTATTTGATCCACCGGATTTGCATGAGGTGTTTGACTCCAGAGGAACTGGAAGAACTTTTAACACATTCTTGAAAACAGTCAAAAACCAAAACCTCTTTTGTAAATAAATCTTTCAAAAACAAAATATAAAAATATAAAATCAGATAAAAGTAAAAAATATTCTTATATCTAATTTCTTTCCAACATTGCAAGTACAAATCTTCCATCAACACTTTGTTCCATCAAACCTTTCATTATTTTTTTTCCGAACAAGTGTTGAGGGGGAGAATGTAAATATTTCTCAGTTTCATAAAACCTTGCATGATGAGTGTCTAAATACTCATCATTTTTGTACCATTTAAACTGCAAAAACATCTGAAAACACTCAGAAATGCATCAAAATGATAAAAATATCACAAATAAGTGTTTTATGTGTTTTAAATGCAAAAATATCAAAATCTGGTGAAAAACGTATCAAGTTTGCATAATTGGCAGTTTTAGTCCCAAAAGTTTCAAAAGTTGTCAAAAACAGTCCCTGGTAAAACAAAATAAAGAAAAATGTTATTCAAGGTCCCTGAAATATTCTAAATTGTCAAAAATAATCCTTGAATAAATCTTTTGTTAAATGACAGGAAAGGTCCCTGAACTTTCATAAAATGTCAAGTTTGGTCCCTGGAAATTTGAAAATGTCAAAACTGGTCCTTGTACTATTGGAACTTGTCAATATTGGTCCCTTGTAACAACTTTGAGAAAATGGCAGGAATGGCCCCTCAAGTTTGGAAGAATTGCACAAATAGTCCTTGTATACTAAACAAGCCAAATGACCCCTTTGTCTCTTTTAGACCCCTGCCATTATGCTTGACCCCTGCCAACCTTTTGACCTTCCCCTTTTTGACCCTTTGGTCAAATAACCAGTCAAACAAACACCCTTTCCCTCCCAACTGGGTTTCCCCCACCAAGTTGTCTACTAGCCTCTGCAACCTCTCACCCATCACCTCCCACCTCACCTTATCTCCTCAAAACCTCACCCACATCATCATTACACCTAGCCACCCCCCCTACCTGCAAATTCAGAGCCAGAGGTCAAATTACACCTTTCCCGCCAAAATGATAAAAGGGCCTAGATTGCTCAAAACTCTCCCATTGGCTCTCAAATGAGGTGGGATGTGCTCAGAAACACGTGGCAAGACTTTTTGAGTATAAAAGAAGGAAGAAGAAACAAGAATAGGAGTGTAGTTAGTTTAGTTTTAAATATGTATGTCGTATTTCATAATTATGTTTTTAATTAAGCTTTAAGTTGTAATATTTTGTTTCAATATATCACATTAAGTTGTTAAGTGTATTAAAAGCCGATTTCAAGTGGCAATTCACATTGTTTTAACATTTCAAGTTATATGGCTCCTTTGTTGCAAAATTCAAATTCCAATTCTTATTTCCAAGCTTCAATAAGCTTCCTTATCATTCAAACAAGCTTATCTAAGCTTGTTATAGCTTGAGGTAAGCTTGAAACATAGTTCTAAGCAACTTTTGGATCATGGTCAATAAAAGTCAACTGTACAAGCAAGATGGGTATGGAAATGGTATTTGGGTGATGCAGTGCTTGGAATGGGTTGGAATAGATTAGGATAGAGTAGATTGGGTTTGGTTTTAGCACGCAAGCAGCTTGGATACATGTGAGTAAGATTTCTCAATTTGGTTTTCATTCAGGTTTGCATATGGTGTTTTATTTGTATTTGCGTCTTAAAAGTCATTCAATCTTGTTTATTAAGGTGTATTTAGGATAGTTAAGTTTAGTTTGATCAATGGCTTAATCAGTTTTAGCAGTTTGGGTAGTATTAATTGCATATCGCTTATATATGGTGGTGTTTGGATCAAACAAGAGACTGCTAGAGGATAGTTTAGTGGTTTAGACCTGTTTGTTCATGTTTGTTTAGCTCATTTGAGCCCATATTAGTCATCAAATTATACCTGCTATTCACAAAAGTCAAAATCACTTTTGATTACATCTTAAGTCTTGTCTGTTGTGATTTTGCAAATTCAAGTTCTTGATTTGTGTTTAAAATACTTAGATATAGCTTGCATTAGGTTTCATTCATCCATTAACATCATATTCAGTTGAGAAATCAAGATCAAACCTCAAATTAGTCAACTTTTCAGTTTTGTTAAAAAGTCAAAATTGGAAAACTCAGTTTTAGCCAAACTGAGTTGATTTTTCATGGGCTCATTTTTGAGTCAAATTCAGTGCAACTTGTGGTTTTAAAATCTTACTCTGGTCTATTTTCTTATTGTGAATTTTATAGATTTTTGTCAAATTTTTATAAAACCCAAAATGGCTTGTCAACATAGGGTCATTTGCCCTGTGCATTGACTCAGTTAACAGAATCTGCAGCAGGGGTGTGTGCAAAGCTTGCACAAGGCTCATCATGGCTCACCAAGGTCTGGTCTTTGGCTTGTAAGCACTTGGCGAGTCTCCTTCAAGTCCCTTCTTCACTTTTCTAGTTTCGGTTTATTTACTTGCTTATTTTTAAGCCCAAAGTTAGCCTCAAAACTGTTTTTAGCTCAAATTGCTCAACTCATCAAATCTGTGTACATGGTGATTTAGAGGTAGTTATAGCATAATATACCTTCTGTTTCAGTTTGGTACTTGTTGTGCCCCTTTGGCTTATTCAAGTGCTTATTTCAATAAGCACTTGTATAGCAGTTCCTTAATCCTCCACATAACCACCTGTTTTTCCATTTTTCCTAGATTCCTAATAATATTTTAGACTTTTCCTGAAATTTTCATATTTTTCCAAGTCAGTTTGCTATTTTTCTTGATTTTAATTAGTTTTTAAGTCTTTTTAATTAGCATTTAATACAATTAATTAAGAAAAGTTTCAAAAAAATAATTTTCCATTTTTATTAAGTTAAGATAAATATAAAAAGTAAAAAAAGTAATTTTCCAGATTTTTCATAGTTTAATTTGTATTTTTAAGTAATTTAATTAGTTTTTAATAGTTTAAAAATCATAGAAAATTCAAAAATATTCAGAAAAATACAAAAACAGTTTTGAAAATTCTATTTTGTTATTTTAGATTTTTCCAAGTCATAATTTTATTTTTCTAGCTTTATTTCATATTTTCTTGTATTTTAGGTTATTATTTAATAAGTAAAAATAGTTTTTAATTAATAATAATTAGTTAAATAGTTATAAAAATAATTTTCCTTTTCTATAAATTTTCTTTTATCATTAGGTTTGTAAAAATGTCATTTTCATATTTTTAGGTCTTTTATTTCTTAGATCTCACTTTTTATTTTGTACGTTTACGTAAGTTTTATTTAAACGCAAGTTTTAAGTTTTAAACGTTCTTCATTTTGCAAATAGTGATAGCGTTTATTTAATATATTTTTTTATCCTTTTAATTTCCTTTAATTTGCATTTAAGCCCTTGTACTTTATGTACTTTTTCTGTAGTTACTATCACTCACATCTCTTTTCCCGTTCAAATCTTCTCGATCACTATACGTTTGACTATTCTCACACGGCTTCGTTGGGACTTAACGACACGGGGAAACACTATACTCTCCCGATCTAAATTGCATTTGTGCTTAAAAGCTGTTTTAAGTTTGTTACGATTGGCCATTCACAAGTGGCGAGCTTGAGTGATAAAAGTTGACGGTTTTGCGGATCAAATTTTGGCCAGCGGGTGCAAGGCTAATAGTCTTACGTTTAGCAGATTAGTAATTTGAATATTCACTCCTTGTTTATACCATCTATATATTTAAAATCAAAAAACCCAAAAAGATTTTCATTCTTTGTTTCTACATCATGTTTTTCAAAAATACCAAAAATATTCCTCTTTACCCTCTTACCCTTTTTAATTCTTTATCCCTTTACCCTCTATCCATTTGATTCTAACTTCTTCTATTCTCATGGAATCTCTCGAGAACGAATTCTGGGACGAAGTTGAAAAACGTGATGCTTTATCACGAATGTCAAGAATTCGTGTTGTTCGTGATGATCCACTAATTATGCGTAGGGAAATGGAACGAGAAACCGGGGTGACAAAGGACCAGGTACTTCCCTATGATAATGGAAGTGCTAAATACGTCCAACCTACGGTTATCCAAAGATCTAATCCTCAATTGCTCCTAAACCGTCTAGAATTGATTCTAAACTTTCACGATTCACGGTTAAAGCAAACATGCGTAATGTAGACCGGTGACTAGCAAGAATGACTTGCCTAATCTTCACGTTTCTCGAGAACCGAACCGAGACCATAGCGGAAGAGGTGGAAATTGCTAGCTCTCAGAGCACACCACTTGTCCCACCTCCGGATTTTTCAAAATGTTCTTGAGACTTAATAGTCATTCGATCACCATGTTGGTTTTGTTGATTCTTTGAATAAGCGATTCCTTCTCATGACTCTCAAATGAAATCGTTTATTCCTTGTGTCGGTTGTGGTGAGCCTCTTTTTGGTTCACCACATGCGTTGGTGTATGCGTGTGTACAATGTGGTAATGATATTAAATGCGGGAGTTGTTTGTTTTGTGGTTCAAGGAATTCATTTGATTATGATCCTAATCGAACTCATTTACGACCCTCAAACTTTTCCAATTACCCACGGCCGACTCATCCTCATATAATCAACATAACTGCTGTGAATTTTGTGGAGGTCCTCACCAAGGATTTGAGTGTCAATCCGAAACACGTTTGTCTACGAACAGTTTTCTAGTAATACTCAGGACTTTGGAAATGACCAAATTCCATATTATTCACATGACCAACCACAACAATCATTTTGTTGGAGAGCTGTGGAGGTCCCCATTTCATCTCGATTGTCAAACAGGAATCCATTTCCTTGTAACAATTACGACTATCCATATCGACCAACCTCCACGGTTAAATGACTCAAACTCCTCAACAAACCCAACAAGACACTTATCTAGAGCTTCTGGAGTTACCGAAAAGAGGTGAGGAGTTCAATAAAACAACATTTCATAATGTTCCCAGTTTTTCTTGTGTACATTGTGGGGTCCTCATGATGATTATCAATGTCAACCTTCCGGTTTTGACAAATCTCCACTCCAACAATGTCCCGTCATTAAAAATTCACATGAGAAATCCATGGAAGAATTGCTAGTATCAAGAGCGGTCGCTAAATTAAAATCCCAAATTGCCTTTGAAAAATGCATTGGGAATCAATTGCAAAGAAAAAGCGCCGGATCTAGCTCTCAATTTCGTTTTATTCACGATGACGTGATGATGAAGATACACTTGAAGATTCATCAAGTTCATCGATTGATTTCCCGTGCTTGAGATTCATTCTCAAACAACGCTATCACACCCAAGCTCCCACTCACTCTCCGAACATGGAGGATGAGCATCTTGACACTTTTCCTAAAAAGGAATCGGACGAATTCATAAAGTCTAGTGTTGAGAACCTTGTCCCAATCGAGAGTCACGGGGAACTTCGATCATGTGTGTGATTCTATTTCCCTCTTGAGTGTTCAAAGATCATTTTGAAACTTTCTCCGATGTTAGCTTAATGATTGTACTTCTTATGGAAACATCGGTATGTTGAGACATCACTCCCTCAAACCGATCTTGATCATCATCCGGAGGAGTTCACCGATGAACTCACTCACTTCAATCCACTTTCATCGGAAAGTAATGATAGTCTTCGATTTCAAAGTCGATCCGGGAGGTAAAGTCTCATTGATAATGATCGTTCACTCACTTCTTATCCCAACAATCCAATAGAGAATATTAATCACTTTGTTCCTGAAACATTCAAAACAACTCTCACCAATCCTCTATTTGAATTTGACTCCAATTCACTTTAATTTCTGAGAATCCACTCTTTGATACCAGATTGAGGATAGTGATGAGTCTCATGGAACAAGAATTCACAGATATACATCTTGTGATTAATTCTCTTCACGAAGAGTTCTCATGTGAACTTACTCATATCATATCTCCGCCGGAGTATGATAACTTCCATTTTGATCTAGACACACCCATAATATGTCTTGATCAAATGAACTTAACGAGAGATTCATGAAACTATGAATTCTCCTATTGAGGATGATGAGTTAGTCATGATTTTTATCATGATTTTCTTTCTTTTCTTCATATATTCTGTCACTTCTCCTTCTTCACTCCTTCGGAATGAAGACATTATCTTTAACCAGGCATTTCCATGTACCATTTGTGAGCAGTTCTCTGTATCATCATTGGTGTGGAACTTTCGCGTGCTTCAATGTTTATCCAAACATCTTGAATGAAAGTCCGATGGAGATTGTTTCTTCCACTTACTTCCCCATGAACAAATTAATTAGGGGTCGAGTCAAGCTAGCGACTCGGTAATCAAAAACAATAGTTAAACATGGGTTTTCACCGGTGTGTACCACCCTAGTGTGGGGGAGATGCCCCACATGTTGTATATAGATCTTAAAAATAAATGAAAATTGTAAATATTAAAAAGAGAATAATTGTTGTGTTTCTACACTTAGCTAGTAATGTTATCTTTTTACGTTCTAAGTTTCGGCATAACAGCCGGTACTTTGAATATTGAGGACAATATTCATTTCTAAGTGTGGGGAAATTCGCGAATTTGATCATATATGTACCCTTTTAGTCCCTTTTTCCCCCAAAATGGCCAAATTTTAAATTTTTTTCTTGGAAGTACTATGTACTAAACACAACAAATGGTAATCAGTCCACCATGTCTAACCCATATAAGGATTGGCTAATCCAGGAGCAAACGGCTCTTGGTAAAGATATCTCAAATCCGTTGGACGGCTTGCAATTTGCCCAAAATTGTATGGTATTCAGTTCACCATATCCTTAAAAGTGAAGAGTTGGCTAGCCCGCAAGTTTATGGCTTGTGGTAAAGGCAATGGAAAACCATAATTGGTAATCAGCTCACCAAAGATATTTTATCTAAGAGTTGGCTAGTCCGAACAAACGGCTACGGTAAAGACAAATCAAATCCGTTGAAAGCCGGTGATTTGCTCAAAATCATTTGGTTATCGGTGTACCAAGGTTCTTACTTGAATCAAACATTTGGCTACTCCAAGAGTAATGGCTTTTGGTAAAGAGATGAAATCCATTAATTTTTCTCAAAACATTGCTAGGGACTAGCAATATCTTAGTGTGGGGGATTGATGAGTGTCTAAATACTCATCATTTTTACCATTTAAGCAAAAACATCTCGAAAACACTTTCAAAATGCATCAAAATAATACAAATATCACAAATAAGTGTTTTATGTGTTTTAAATGCAAAAATATCAAAATCTGGTGAAAAGCGTATCAAGTTTGCATAATTGGCAATTTTAGTCCCCCAAGTTTCAAAAGTTGTCAAAAATGTCCACGGTAAAACAAAATAAAGAAAAATGTTATTCAAGGTCCCTGAAATATTCTAAATTGTCAAAAATAATCCTTGAATAAATCTTTTGTTAAATGACAGAAAGGTCCACGAACTTTCATAAAATGTTAAGTTTGGTCCCTGGAAAATTGAAAATGTCAAAACTGGTCCTTGTACTATTGGAACTTGTCAATATTGGTCCCTTGTAACAACTTTGAGAAAATGGCAAGAATGGCCCCTCAAGTTTGGAAGAATTGCACAAATAGTCCTTGTATACTAAACAAGCCAAATGACCCCTTTGTCTCTTTTAGACCCCTGCCATTATGCTTGACCCTCGCCAACCTTTGACCTTCCCCTTTTGACCCTTTGGTCAAATAACCGATCAAACAAACACCCTTTCCTCCCAACCTGGGTTTCCCCACCAAGTTGTCTACTAGCCTCTGCAACCTCTCACCCATCACCTCCCACCTCACCTTATCTCCTCAAAACCTCACCCACATCATCATTACATGCCCCGCCACCCCCTACCTGCAAAATTCAGAGCCAGAGGTCAAATTACACCTTTCCCGCCAAAATGATAAAAGGGCCTAGATTGCTCAAAACTCTCCCATTGGCTCTCAAATGAGGTGGGATGTGCTCAGAAACACGTGGCAAGACTTTTTGAGTATAAAAGAAGGAAGAAGAAACAAGAATAGGAGAGTAGTTAGTTTAGTTTTAAATATGTATGTCGTATTTCATAATTATGTTTTTAATTAAGCTTTAAGTTGTAATATTTTGTTTCAATATATCACATTAAGTTGTTTAAGTGTATTAAAACTGATTTCAAGTGGCAATTCACATTGTTTTAACATTTCAAGTTATATGGCTCACTGTTGCAAAAATTCAAATTCCAATTGTTATTTCCAAGCTTCAATAAGCTTCCTTATCATTCAAACAAGCTTATCTAAGCTTGTTATAGCTTGAGGTAAGCTTGAAACATAGTTCTAAGCAACTTTTGGATCATGGTCAATAAAAGTCAACTGTACAAGCAAGATGGGTATGGAAATGGTATTTGGGTGATGCAGTGCTTGGAATGGGTTGGAATAGATTAGGATAGAGTAGATTGGGTTTGGTTTTAGCCTGCAAACAGTTGGATACATGTGAGTAAGATTTCTCAATTTCAGTTTTCATTCAGTTTGCATATGGTGTTTTATTTGTATTTGCGTCTTAAAATCGCTTCAATATTGTTTATTAAGGTGTATTTAGGATAGTTAAGTTTAGTTTGATCAATGGCTTAATCCAGCTTTAGATTTGGGTAGTATTAATTGCATATCGGTTATATATGGTGGTGTTTGGATCAAACGATGAAGCGTGCTAGAGGATAGTTGATGGTTTAGACCTGTTTGTTCATGTTTGTTTAGCTCATTTGAGCCCATATTAGTCATCAAATTATACCTGCTATTCACAAAAGTCAAAATCACTTTTGATTCCATCTTAAGTCTTGTCTGTTGTGATTTTGCAAATTCAAGTTCTTGATTTGTGTTTAAAATACTTAGATATAGCTTGCATTAGGTTTCATTCATCCATTAACATCATATTCAGTTGAGAAATCAAGATCAAACCTCAAATTAGTCAACTTTTCAGTTTTGTTAAAAAGTCAAAATTGGAAAACTCAGTTTTAGCCAAACTGAGTTGATTTTTCATGGGCTCATTTTTGAGTCAAATTCAGTGCAACTTGTGGTTTTAAAATCTTACTCTGGTCTATTTTCTTATTGTGAATTTTATAGATTTTTGTCAAATTTTTATAAAACCCAAAATGGCTTGTCAACATAGGGTCATTTGCCTGTGCATTGACTCGCTTAACACCGAAGTGCGCACTTATTGTGGTGTGTAAAGCTTGCACAAGGCTCATCTTGGCTCAACAAGGTCTGGTCTTTGGCTTGTAAGCACTTGGCCAGGTCTCCTTCAAGTCCCTTCTTCTGTTTTCTAGTTTCCAGTTTATTTAGTTGCTTATTTTTAAGCCCAAAGTTAGCCTCAAAACTGTTTTTAGCTCAAATTGCTCAACTCATCAAATCTGTGTACATGGTGATTTAGAGGTGTAAAGCAGTTGAGATTGGTTCCTTTTGGGTAGTTATAGCATAATATACCTTCTGTTTCAGTTTGGTACTTGTTGTGCCCCTTTGGCTTATTCAAGTGCTTATTTCAATAAGCACTTGTATAGCAGTTCCTTAATACTCCACATAACCACCTGTTTTTCCATTTTTCCTAGATTCCTAATAATATTTTAGACTTTTCCTGAAATTTTCATATTTTTCCAAGTCAGTTTGCTATTTTTCTTGATTTTAATTAGTTTTTAAGTCTTTTTAATTAGCATTTAATACAATTAATTAAGAAAAGTTTCAAAAAAATAATTTTCCATTTTTCTTAAGTTAAGATAAATATAAAAAGTAAAAAAAGTAATTTTCCAGATTTTTCATAGTTTAATTTGTATTTTTAAGTAATTTAATTAGTTTTTAATAGTTTAAAATTCATAGAAAATTCAAAAGTATTCAGAAAAATACAAAAATAGTTTTGAAAATTCTATTTTGTTATTTTAGATTTTTCCAAGTCATAATTTTATTTTTCTAGCTTTATTTCATATTTTCTTGTATTTTAGGTTATTATTTAATAAGTAAAAATAGTTTTTAATTAATAATAATTAGTTAAATAGTTATAAAAATAATTTTCCTTTTCTATAAATTTTTTTTTATCATTAGGTTTGTAAAAATGTCATTTTCATATTTTTAGGTCTTTTATTTCTTAGATCTCACTTTTTATTTTGTACGTTTACGTAAGTTTTATTTAAACGTAAGTTTTAAGTTTTAAACGTTCATCATTTTGCAAATAGTGATAGCGTTTATTTAATATATTTTTTTATCCTTTTAATTTCCTTTAATTTGCATTTAAGCCCTTGTACTTTATATGCGTTTTACGTAGTTACTATCACTCACATCTCTTTTCCGTTCAAATCTTCTCGATCACTATACGTTGACTATTCTCGCTGATTTGGGACTTAACGATTCGGGAAACACTATACTCTCCTGATCTAAATTGCATTTGTGCTTAAACTGTTTTAAGTTTGTTACCGTCGGCCATTCACAAGTGGCAGGCTTGAGTGATAAAACTTGACGGTTTTGCACGGATCATTGCACTTGCATTTTACCAAAAGATGTTGTTTCTTAAGAAATGGTGGATACATTTCTTGTTAAATACTCTCCTCGGACTCAAATGTTTTAAAACTTTATCATTACAAGAGTCGAGGGGGAGTATCGTCAAAGTTCTTTCCAAAATGTTGCTTTGCTAAACCAAAGTGGAAGTTATGGGTCTTGGTTGAAAATTGTTATGGTGGAGGGGCCAAACTTGTCACATTTGAAAAGTTGCTTTTAATAAAACCTTCACCTAACAATTCAAAAAACATTTATTACCCTCATTTACTTTTCAACCTACTCATATCCACGCCTAAGATTCAAAGTACAAATCCGTGATTCAAAATTGAAAACTGTAAGTTGGAAAAGTTTCTTATTGTGATTACAAACATAGGTTTTAAATCTTACACAAATCCAACGGTTTGATTTTCACTTATGGGTGTTGTTGTGTTCTACGCATACGCGTATGATCAAGGGTTTGAAAAAGTTAGTTTTTGATGAAATAGAAAGTATCAAAGTGTTTAAAAACAAGTATTATAACTATTTCTATCATCAAACTTCTCCCAGAAACTTGTTTCTTTGATTTAAGAATTCTAGGGTTTATGTTCATAATTAGGCGTTTTCTCATGTGAGTGTTTTTGCTTGATTAGATGCTTAGGTTATGTTCTTGACATGTTTAATATACACCATTGAATCTTGCCCAGAAACAACAAAATTGGAGAATTAAACTTTTAGGGTTTATTCATGCGTGAAAATAGGTATCTTTGATTCTGTGAATGGTTGATGTTAAAACTTGTTGGAACTAGTTACTTTATCATCTAAGATAGTGCAGAAATTGTTTGGTTGAATTTTCATGGCTTAATCTCTTACTCATAGAAATAAGGTTTAGGGTTTAAGCTTAAAACTTACGACTAAGCTATTTTACGCGTAACTGATTGTGTACTTGACACATTTTTTGGTCTAGAAAATGTTTGGAATGAAATGTTAAGATGTTTGTTATGTTTAATTATTACAGGCTTCTACGCGTAAAGGAATCAGAATCAATGTGTTCTTAGCTTACGCTTAAGGATCACCTTATGCGTAGAGGTTACGCATAAGATAAATCTTACGCGTAACACTTACGCATAAGGGTCTACAATGGGACTACGCGTATCCGTGAAGGATATGCGTAAACATGGATTTCTACGCCTAAGGGCTACTCTTACGAGTAAACCTTACGCTTAAAATCCTTTGCCTAAGCCTACGCCTAAGCTAATAAGCTAAGAGCATGCCCCAACGCATAAGTCAATCTTACGCCTAAGGGTTACTCCTACTCTTAAGCTTACGTCTACACTTAAGGCTGTCATGTTTACGCATAAGCTTACTTGCTTACGCCTAAGCCAATTTATAAATTTATTTTGAAATGTTACACGTACAAACTTGTAATAAGTTACTCACGTATCTTTTCACGTCAACTTTGGACTATTGGACTGAAAGTGACTTTGGACTCGTAACATTCATAAACATAACAACGTCAATTAATAATTGGACAATATAATCAACTTTTGACTAACATAATGTCTTTCGATATGTTGGTTCTCTTGTCTCAATATCTTTCATATCACGAAATGGACGTCAACATGGAAACTCTTAATGCATCCAACGAACTCACAGTGGAAGATATCTTCCCAATAGGTTACAGCAAATCGATTAGAAAGAACAATCTCAGGGTAGATTTTGAGAACTTCACCTGCTCGGAATCATCATGCAGAGTTGTTGTGGATATCCTCAAAGTTCATCCCTACAGTAATATGCTCACCAACTCAGTGCACGAAATCTATATCCAACACTCGGCACGCAATGGAAAAGATTGATGGTCAAGATCTGTCAAAGTGACAACAACAAGGAAGCGGTAGGCATCTTCGAACTATTGTTCTTCGCCGCCAGATTATGTGCCAACTCCTAATGAAGAGGCCATAATGAAATTCATGGTCGACATTGGCTATGATGAAGCTGCCGGAGTCATCACCAAACACTCCACTATCGATCTGAAGAACATTCCTCAACCTTGGAGGACATTGTACATCATGATCGCTAAGTCGTGAAGAGACGGCGGTCATGAGCATCCTAAACTCATGCACCTGCAAACTTTCTGGTCAACAAGCAACACATTGACTATGCAAGCGATGGGAAGATATGATGCAACATCTCAAGAAGCCTGGGTCAAAGGTTCCGCGCATATATGAAGTTTTTGATTCAAAATATTCTCGGGCGAAATCGGGACATCCCTATGAGAATTAATGACCCCAAGAATCATTCCGTGTTATATGAGCCTACATTGAACATTGTCAGATATAAGGACTCATCAACAAAGAAACAAGGTGCGTGTTACTTGACTTGCGCCTTCACCATGTATCAAGAGTCTTCCATCGTATCTTCGATACCAAGAAGCGGTGAGTCGCAGGGCAAAAGCGGGTTCATGGATGAAGACTTAGAACTTCGGCTGTTCCTACCAAGAAGACTAGAAGGTCAGGCAACACTGGTAGTACTGGAAGCACTGGGAGCGCTTACAAGTATCCAAAAAGGTATCCATGCTTCAAGAAAAGAGTCCCATCTCAGATCGCTCGTCCTAATGTCAAACCGGAACGTATTCCAGAGGACGACGACTCTGAGGCTACTAAATCTGAAGAAATGGTTTACTACTATGAAATAGCAACAGAGGAAACTTCCTCACCAATGTCAGAAGATAAACCACCAAGTCCCAAATTAGACAAAGGAAAGAAACCAGTGACTAAAGAAGAAGAAGAAGATTCTGATGAAGAAATTGATCCAAAGGATGAAGAGCGAGATTATCAGAAAACTCTGAAGCAACTAAGATTGCAGCATGTTGCCCAAGAGTTTATAGAACAACAGTTGAGAGGCCCTGGAGGTTCCAGTGGTGGAGCTCTTATCACACCAGTTCTTGATGCGGTTAATCAACCCGATAAGGGAACTGGTGCCACCATAATGGAATCGACAGAGCAGCAACAGCAAGAGTATGAGGTTAAGTTTGACTTTGAGGAAGACGAACCAGAAAAGACTGAGAAGATCACAAATGAAGATGTGGAGAAAGCAGCTAAGGAAAAGGCTGATGAAGAAGCTCGCGCTAAAGTAGATGAGGAAGAAAGGATTGACTTGAAGCGACACTACATCTAAGACAATCAACACAAACCGAACAATCTTGAGCCTCCCATGACCCATCCACAACTGAATCATCATCTCACTCCTTACCACCACCATCAAAAGAAACAACCAGATCATCATCCAAGTCGGTCAAGAAACCCACTGATACATGGGCATCTCGTGCCAAGACCAAGATCCAAACGGCTGTTAAGCAAGCAAGAAGACAAAATGCGGTTGACAAAAAGTTGAATCAACTTGCTGACAGGGTCAACTTACTTGGACAAGAGATGAACAATTTCATTGAGGAAAGAGATCAGATCAAACTATTCCTGAACAGAGATATTCAAGCTGAAATGGAAGAGAAGATAAAGGAATATACTCATCAATTCCTCCTACAATATGTTCCAGGAATAACAAAAGATATGTTCTCCAAACAATTCTATCCTACCTTGAGAACGCTGATCAGGCAAACAATCATTACAACACCGGTGACGATGCAGATAAGACCAGTACCGCCTCCAAATGTAACTGAAACTGATCTTCTGTCACAGTTTATAGTTCAAATGACCGCTCGATCTTCAACACTCACTCCAGATGAATTTAATTTTCTTGAGCTACTTCTGGATCATCAACTGAAGACTACTTGCAAGGAAGCTACTGGCATTGAGAAGCGCTACAGAGATGATGATGACCAGGACAAAGATCCAAAGGCTAAACGTCAGAAGAAAACTGGCGAGTCTTCATCATCCATGCCACCACCACCACCAAAGAACACCTCCACTACACGAGCATCTCAGCAGACACCTTCATCGGATAAACCTCAGGATTCTGAGTCACCACCACCATTGGAAAAAACTGGTGATCACTTTGAATACACCGGCGGTGATGACGAAGAAATTCCCGAGCCCCAGCAACAGTCCTCATCTCCACCATCAACTAAGCAACAACCAGGACCATCATCCAAACCAAAGAAGAAGAGATCCATCTCTATCGTCTCCTGGTTAGATGAAGATGACACCGAAGAATATGAATGGTTCAGCAAGTTAGTTGATGCTACACCTCGATTACCGGAAGGCCAAGAACCGGTAGATGGTCGCACTATGGAGCATGTTAAGATTTTCCAGGACAAGTTCAAAGTTAAGAAGATGACGAAGGGGAACTTCGCGGATCAAGAATGATGCATTTCAACGCTAAAAGACAGCTCGGCAGCTATTGAAGTCGAATACCATCTCGACAACATCGCTCGAGCCATGTCTAACAACATTAACTGGGTCAACCCTGAATCGAACATTGACTTCACAAGAAAGGATATGACTCCATACTATACGGACTGGACAAAACCGCTACCAACTATTGGCCGACCAGAGCAACCAAAGATTCCCTACCAATACTTCTTCAACAATGACTTAGAGTTTCTTCAGCACGGTAGCGACACCTGCAAGAAGTACGCTACATCACTCACCTTCAACATCCCAACAGCAGTCTTCTCCACCAATGTTGCCATCGAAGAAGAAGCCACCAGAATGTTCGTTGACGAAGTGGTGGATTATGATATTGATGCTAAGTATGGTATTCACCATTGGCCTCCAAGGAGAAGTCTATACTACAGAAGCTGCCAAGTTCTAATGTCAAACAAGGAGGTGTTTAGTGATTAAAGGATTGCTATAATGAATGTTACTCTGGCTACAATATGGGATTACTCATTTCTAAAGGAAATCAAAGTCAAGCGCCAAGATGAAAAGGAATATGATTTCACTGAGGTTGATTTTCTGAGATTGTCGCTAAACGACATCGAAGACATGTATCTGGCTAAGATACAAGTTTGGATGTGACAATTCTCCACCAACATTCAGCTCCAGTACATCACAGCCTTTTTGATATTCATTCGAAGTAGAGTGATCCATGAACGTGTTGAAAATCTTCAACTTGCTGTGGAATCTTATCAGAAACAAGTCAACCTCACAAAACCGTTGCTACACTTTCCCGACATAAACCAACTCTCTCAGTACACCATTTTGAAGAAACCGAAGTTTGGAGTTGTTTACCGCAGTGAACTTCACCACAACTGCTTCATGGCGTACAATGAGGTTCACAAGTTCTGCGATCACACGTTAAATTTGGTTCGTGATGGGTTAGCGTATCGGTTGAAGGACATACAGCAAGGAATTGGGTCAAAGAAGAGGTGGAATTGTAAGGAAAGGAGGGATGCTAAGAAGATAATCATGAGGCTAGATGAAAGATTGTTTCATTGGGATCAGATGTGGAGGCTAGAGAGCTTTGTGGGTGGAAGAGAGAGTTTCCCGCTTACGGGATATCAATTTCAAGAGAGAACTCCTGGTCTTATTGAATGATTGTCTGGTACTCTTTAAACTATTTTGATTGACATTTAGATTATATGATTTGTATATTGACATTGGATTGTCCACACATAACAGTGTACAACCCGAACTTGTAATGAAAGGACCCTGTGGTACGCATCAGTGACACAATCCTTATAAAAGGAGCGAAAGCTTCTTACTTTTGAGTAAAACTTATCAAAACTTTAATCATTTTTAAAGTTTTGCTCAGAAAAACAAGTACTTCCCTTATATTTTCAAAACCTCAAAAGTTAATATTACTTGTTGAGGGGGAGTATTTGTTAAAAAAAAATTGTTCACAAAATGTTCTTCGTGGAAATCTTCCCACAAACCTCGAAATGGTCATATTCGATATCCAAATTTCATTAAAAATAACACTTATATGCCATTTTTGAGGGGGAGAAAAATTGTGTGATATAAATATGTTGAATATGTGATTGAATCATCGTGTGGTAAGACTTAACCCATGAATTGGCGAGATCTGAACTGTCTTACATCGAAAAGATTTGTCTTCCAAGACTTATACGAGTAGATCGTATCTATTCGAGAAACTCTTGATAGACATGAACTTTGACGAGTTTGACAACCTTTTCAAGGTTTGTCCATACCTTCAAGGTAGTTATTAGAGCTAGTTGTCACCTAAAAGCTGACAATGCATCTCTTTAACTATGCAACGTAACCGTGTCTCGCGGGGAATTGTCTATCTTGAGTCGATCCATTCAAAAGTCGAGCTCTGCCTCACCGTGCAGATTTCTATCAAAACACTTAAGCACGTGTGGAGGGGGAGTATTTCTGAAAATGCAAAACTCTCGAAGTGTTACAAACATGTTTTAATTCATAAACACTTTGAGATATTTTCAAGAAAATGGTTTTATGGCAACGTAGGATAGTCATGGAGTTATAAGGTGACTAAGGTTAGGAATAACCTTCCTATGATCCACCAGAGCCGGAGGGATCTACCCAAGGACACCACCAATAGTTAGTACTTAGAAGTCCTTAGTTATGATTATAAAAAGGGGAAAATGAGAATCGAAGAAAGAAGGAGTTGAAGAATTAAAAAGAAAAGTAAAGGAAAGGGTGAAAAGAAATAGCCCTCCAAATTATTCAACTTAGGACAGACACCAGGTTCAATTCATATGCTACTGGCTGTCACTAGATAACACCGGTATTGAAGATTAAAGTCGTCATGGACCCAGTGACGCATGCACTAAACCTTCTTAGCCACTCAAGTTTCTCTCAACATAAGCTTGTTTCATTCTCACAAGGAACCCTACGTAAACTATCGGCCTTCTCTTAGAGATTTCTGGTATTGAAGAAGGAGACCCTCTCCCTAGTCTCCGCTTAGGAAAACCAAAGCGCACTATTAAGTCTTGAGCCACGAGATTCATCAAAAGATCTCTTAGGAACACTTGACATTTCATCACTTGTCGTTCAATAATAAGGACACAAGTGATACATTATCGAGTCCTTCACAGATCTTAGTAATCTATCAAGAACATTTATGAGGGGTTTACAATTCTGATCCTCAGTGATTGAATGAAAACTCCTGCCAGGGTCAACATCAAACAGCCTTGACAGCAGGTCGCTTCGGTAGCTACCTGTGGGTTACGCCTAGTGTTGTCGAAAGGTCGGTCATGGGGTGATGCTTCTTGTACCTCAACGACTCACTGAATCTGAGATGTACTTCAGTACATCGTGTTTATCACTTGGGACTCAGTTAGGAACGACCTTTGAGAATTAGAGATGTGTTTTCACACTATGCTGTTGTTGGGTCTATTATAGATTTGATGATACAAAACAAGAAGAATGAAACATGAAGGACTAAAAGTGACAAGAAGGGAAACTACAAAAAGATGGAGGATTTGGAAGATTCTAGAAGATATGCTTAAAAGAATATTTAGTTTCCTAATTACATTATGATTCCTCTTGTAAACCCTAGATGTCTCTAGTATATAAAGAGACATAGGGTCATTAGTTTTATAGTACGTACAAGATGTAGACGTCTAAAGGTGTGTGTGTATGGGAACCTAGGCGTAGGGATTGGGAAAACGTCTAGGGTTTAGTTAGTTAGTGTTAGATCAAGTCTTTGATATTTATTATTGTTTAGTTAGAGATGGTGAATGAAAAACCTTGTTCATAATAATATTGATTCTATGTTTGAATATTCCGCCTTCATTATTATGTGTTCCTAGATATAATATTAGACCTCGTCTAAGAGCTTACAACGATCTTCACAAATGTTAACAAGCTCGAAGTTCGAACTTGTAAGTGCTGGAAATCCCGCTCAGGAGATTCCTTTCAAGAATCGAGTCCTGAAGATGTGGGTCATTACTTGAACTTGTTCAATGTTGTAAAACCATAAAAATCTAAAACGTGTGAAAAGAGTATTTTACCCTTCACATTTAATATTTATAAAATACGTAAAATATGTCCTGATCATTAAATGTAATTGTAACCTAACTTGTAAATGATTACCAACCTAAAATGCTAGATCGCTTTACGTTTACGTTTAAAATACATCACACGTTTATATGTCTTGCATGGGCCAAAATTTTTTGCTAAATATTCAATACATTACATTTAAGTTATAAAAGCCCATAATAATATTTTGGAAAGTATTTTCTATTGTGATTTTTACTTGATGCTCGGCCTAAACTCACGCCATATAACCTCCCATATAATCCCACTTTAATCTCATTATTCACTTACCAATTCACATATTCAAAGCACACCGAAAACCCTAGCTAAAAAGTGACGGCTGGACTTTTCTTCCCTATTCCATTCGACCACAAGAAGGGAAGCAAGGAAGATTGATCGTGGAACCTGGTTCAAAGGCTACTGCTGCTGGTCGTGGGTGTTGTTGCTTCTGTTGTGGGTCCTCAAGGTTCGATGGGTGGCTGTTGGTGTTGGCTGTGATCGTGGATGTTTGTTCAAGCTGCTGGTCGTGGATGCTAGGTTGAAGGTGGGGCTGTTTGGTTTAGACCTGGTTGTGATTCGTGCTTGGCCTCGACCTCAATTGTTGGAGGATTTCGTTAACAGGGGGTTAAGAGTGTGGTTTCATTAGCGGGTTGCGAGTTGGCTGATCCTTAGTTCACGTTTAGTTGTTGTGTTCATTGAGGTTTGGTTCGAGTGCACGCCTAAGTTTTGGTTTAACATTGGTATAACGGATGGTTGTTCGTGTGAGTCTTGGTTGTAGGTTCGATCGTGTATCTTGTTATACCTTCGTGTCCGTGTCCTTGTTTCGGGTTCGACCTCGAACTCAGCCTATTCTCATTGGTGGTAATTATTCGTGAATCATAATTTATATCCATCATTAGAACTTGTGATACCTTAACTCAACAAATATAACAGTTAAATAATATCAGCTATGAAGATATAATATTTGATCATACGTACATAGTCATGCATGAAATCGTGATAAAAGAATAAGCTTATGGTTTACTGTGGTCCCGTTTAAATATGTAGTTATAAAAGGGAATCATGGTTGGAGTTTTGTGATTTCATGTGTGATCTTTCATTTTTGGTGCCTCGTATCTTTTGTGCATGTGTTAATAATTGTGTGTGTTGTGTGTCGATGAAAAAGGAGTTATGTTTTATGTCACATGGTCGTTAAATCAAAAGGATTATAGAGTAAGTCGTGTGGGTGTTCCTTGGGTAATATATTTTGCAATGTAGTCCATCTTCATGCACGCACTATTATTGTAGATGAAAGAAATGGGTAGTCTTATTGGGTAAGTTCGAGAGTAATCGTGGGAAAATCGATTGAGTCATTTTTTTATTTTTAAAGTGTGTCGAGGAAGTTGAGACGAGGATTTATCATAATGCATGGTTTCTAAGTCATAGGTGTTAGTCATTTGAACCGCGAGCAAGCTTAAAGTTGGTCGGTCATAATCTTAAAATATGATTCTTTCAATTTATATTTAATGTGCATGAATGGTGCAAGGTAACTAAATACTTTAAGTTTAATTACAATATAAACCCTACACTTTGAGATAATGGCCATGAAAACCCTATATTTTGAAGTATGATCTAATAAGGCCCTAAAATAAGATACTTGTCATATTAAACCTCTAAGTTTACCATTTATCATTTGTAACCCTAAGTTTTGGCTAATTAATGAATAGTACTCTAAAGTATTTTAATTCGGTCAATTACTAAAAATGATAATACGCTTAATAGCTCTAAAAAAATATTTATACGGTTTATATAAGCTATAAATACGTTATGACTTAAATGAGCTAATAAGTATTATACGACCCGTAATCCGTGTAGATTCGTTGAAGAAGACGTGACATTGTTTCTCCTGCGTTCTTTCCATTTGCTTACATTTGCTAAGGTAGAGATATTCTGACCTTTCTCATAAGGTTTCTCATGATCTCTTTGCATCTTTGATCTCTTGCCATTTTGATATTGAACCTTGCCTCGTTTTGAATTATAGATCTGACCCTTTGTTATGGGACCTTTGCTATTGAACCTTTGATATTGAACCTTTAATATTGAACCTTTGATATTGGACCTTGATATTGGACTAATGCTATGAACCTTTGAATTATGAACTATTGATATTGGACCATAGTCACATAGAACGGGGATCGATCCGGTACGGGATCGTGGATCGGGATCGAGGTTCGCTAGGCACCTAAAATTCGGTTCGATGGGGGGTAGGCTCATTTCGGATCGCTTCTGTACGATGTACCAAATAAAGTGGTACGATGTACCCATGTAGCAATTAATATATTATTATAAATTTAAAATCCAAACATTCATAAAATAATACTCATAATTCATTTAAAAAAACATATGAAAAAAGTGTTATCAGCAACATAACTTAAAAAACATTAACAAAATCCAAAAGACAATAAAAATATAAAAACTAGATCTTAAAGACTTAAACTTAGTCAAGCCTTTGTCTCTTCCCTTTCACTTTATCAGCAACATCTTCGTACAAATTTTCCCATTGCGTATCAAGACAATAAAAATATAAAAAACTAGATCTTAAAGAATTAAATTATGGAACGCCATATTCACCGATCCAAGTCGCGATCCCAATCGATCCGGATCGATTTCGTACCACGTTTTGGATCGAACAAACTGGATCGCAATTCGTGGGTACTGTAGCAAACTATGTGACTATGTATTGGACCTTTGATTTTGATGACTCATATTTTGTATACTTTGGACTTTTGCTTTGACCTGTCAGTTTGATACCTGAGCCATTAACTAGGCATGGGGGTTCCATGTCCATGTCATTGATGCACCAATGGCATGACTCTAGTGGGGTTGAGTGATGTTCCACACCGTCCCTAGTTTGTTATGGATTATGCGCGGTTCAGATATATTGTATGGCCACTTTTGTTTTGCGGGGGCATATGGATGAATCCATGATTTGTATTGTATTGATATTGATATATTGTTTTGGTGATGTGGTGCGTGTGTGCAATACACCCCCTCACGTTTTGGGAGCTAGCTACTCCATTGGTTACTTGAGGTCTCCCCTCCTATTATTTTGGTATTCCGAGGTCACCCCTTCGAGTACAATGGTTACTATTGGTTACTTGGTTGCTATTGCCACGATTGATATTGGTTGTTTTGTTGGCTCGTGGTAGATTTCTGACGACCTTTACACTTTTGATATACCTATATTGTACCTTCTGTATTCCCCAACGCACTATATTCTGTATTAATTGTTCATTACTCAGTACCCATATGTGACTTACTCTACTACCATGCTATATTCCATTTTATTGATCTGTCATACTCTTATTCCGTTTTGTTTGACTATCAAACTCATACTTGAGACTATCATTCCATTCACGTACGGAGTCATTATATGATTTTTGGATTCTTGGGTTGATTATGCTATTTCAAGATTTATGTGACTATCGTTTACCCTGCTACTATATGATTAATATGTGATTGTCTGATTCACCTGTTGTCATGCTAATATCTTACCATCTATTTATCACGTTGTTATGTGACCCTTTGATTTGTCTGGTGACCATGCTAGTGCGTAATCGATTGATTTATTTGTTTATTATGTATACCTACGTTCAGTTATTTTCATAGGTTATGACTATCCATTAGTATTCTTATTTGCTAATTGTTGACCTGCCATGTTTACACTTTTGTTTATGCTACTAATTGATGATGTATATGGTTCAACTTAGGTAGTCTGTCTAGTTAACTTGTGTAGTTTCCATGCTATGTCCTTGTTTAGTTAACTCTTTCAGTTATGATATTTGTTATGTATTTCATACCTGATACATGTGGCTACCATGCTTTACTGCTGTTAGTACTTCCGCTGGTTATGGTACTTGTTATGTTATTAACGGTGGGTTACCTGATTTGTGTGATTTCTATGCTCACCTTCTAATTGATTGTTTCCGCTTGCTTTTAGGTTTCCTTTTGGGTTATATGTATTCTGATTACCTGGTTTAATTGAATGTCATATTTATGTTTAGTGGATACGCCGTCTTCTATGCTTGATTTATGTTTCGGTACTTGTATGACTGGTTGTTTATATGTGCTTATATATATCATCGATGTGTTGCTTTGCTTTGTTTTCCTTTGTTATCTGTTCCTTCTGGATATCTGTTATTGGTGTGTTTTGCAGGTCCCTCATTGACTCATTGTTCTCATTTCGTTGCGACCTAGTTATCAGCTTCCTTGTTTCATTTTGTATTACTGATTTTGTTTAGCTTTCGTTTTGTTATATTTGTTCACTAGGCTTTTTAAGCTCAGCCGCATTTCTTTTCATGCGGCAGGTTTTAGGTTGGAAGCTAGGCTTTGATGGGCTGAGAGTTGGATTACTGAGTGGACCGACCCTAGTTACCTTATTATTTTGGACATAATTTGAAGAGCTATTGTTGTGATATTTTGTTGGTCATGTTGGATTTTGTATTTTCTTTGTAAGTCATTCGTTTATATGACTTGGTATTTTATTTTATACGTTTTCTGCTTGCAAAAATTTTAGTTGTATGTTCTGATATGACACAAGAATGTGACACTTCTACCCTCGTCGGGTTTGGGTGTTACAATTATGGTATCAGAGCAAATGTTTTGTCTTGTTGACCTTAGGATTGACCTGTGAGGACTTGGGTAGACATTAGGCTTCCGTCTGTTTCGATATTTTCTGATTCTTTTGATTTTGGTTCAGATTTGACTTTGATACTCGTAGGGGCGAAGATGATGGTGCCGACCCTGCGTTGCTGCAGCAGTGTCTGAACTGGAGAGGTTCGTGACGCAGAAGCCGCACCCGACTGCAATGCTGCTGGAGACATCAGGATGCTGATGGAGGGAGCTGGACGGATCAACCAGAGGCGCAAAGACGGAGAAAAGATTCATCTGGTGGACACTTGGAAGACGTATGAGCAGAAGAAGTATGATCGTCGTATGTTAGATGTGCGGAGAAACTACTACCAAGATTCGGGCATATTATGGTCAACAGTCCAACCGTTGAGATGCTGAGAAGGTTCATCTACTTCGTATGATTGGGCGCGACTTGTGTTACTCTGATTTGTTTGTCACGCGTTTTGAGGCGGTTTGATATTTTGTTATGTGATTTTGATCGGTATTACTTTACTTTGATCTGTTTAGAACTCGGTTTGAATTGTGAATTTTTATGATTTAGCATTTTGGTAATATCTCAGCTTTATTTTGGATCGTCAGTAATGGGTCATGAGGAACCGTTTCGAGCAAGTTGTTGGCCTCCTTCTTTTGTGATATGGTAAGTTGGTTTGATGTATTTTATGCTGCATGTATGTGAATCTGGTCTGTTTTGGTATGTTACTTGCTACCTGTATGTTATCTGTTTTGTTGTGATATTGGTTATGTGGTTTGTCATGACCCGAGGCAGAATATGATGACAATAAGGACTTGTTATGTGATGCAAGTATTATGACGCTTGATCAACGTGATAATACCGAGATCATATAATTTGAACTTATTGAATTCATACGACGTCTTTGGAAATGCCTGAGGTTGGTACGTGAATGGACTAGGGCTTGTATCCGTTACTTGTCAACTTTCATATTCGTTTGAAATCTTGTACCTCTTTGCGAGATTCTCACTGACATCTGTTACGTATAAGTCTTGTACTCTTTGGACCCGAAATCGTTATGATCTATGCAAATCTATGGATTGCTATGTCTGCCTTAAATTTATACGTCTCCGTGTACCTGTGCGACTTCAATTTTCGAGGACGAAAATTTTCTTTTAGAGGGGAAGAGTTGTAAAACCCTAAAAATCTAAAATGTGTGAAAAGACTATTTTACCCTTCACATTTAATATTTATAAAATACGTAAAATATGTCCTGCTCATTAAATGTAATTGTAACCTAACTTGTAAATGATTACCAACCTAAAATGCGAAATCGATTTATGTTTACGTTTAAAATACATCACACGTTTATATGTCTTGCATGCGCCGAATTTTTTTGCTAAATATTCAATACATTACATTTAAGTTATAAAAGCCCATAATAATATTTTGGAAAGTATTTTCTGTTGTGATTTTTCCTTGAGGCTCGGCCTAAACTCACGCCATATAACCACCCATATAATCCCACTTTAATCTCATTATTCACTTACCAATTCACATATTCAAAGCACACCGAAAACCCTAGCTAAAAAGTGACGGCTGGACTTTTCTTCCCTATTCCATTCGACCACAAGAAGGCAAGCAAGGAAGATTGATCATGGAACCTGGTTCAAAGGATACTGCTGCTGGTCGTGGGTGTTTTTGCTGCTGTCGTGGGTTCTCAAGGTTCGATGGGTGGCTGTTGGTGTTGGCTGTGATAGTGGATGTTTGTTCAAGCTGCTGGTCGTGGCTGCTAGGTTGAAGGCGGGGCTGTTTGGTTTAGACCTGTTTGTGATTCGTGCTTGGCCTCGACCTCAATTGTTGGAGGATTTCGTAATAGGGGGTTAAGAGTGTGGTTTCATTAGCGGGTTGGAAGTTGGCTGATCCTTAGTTCACGTTTAGTTGTTGTGTTCATTGAGGTTTGGTTCGAGTGCACGCCTAAGTTTTGGTTTAACATTAGTATAATGGATAGTTGTTCATGTGAGTCTCGGTTGTAGGTTCGATCGTGTATCTTGTTATACCTTCGTGTTCGTGTCCTTGTTTCAGGTTCGACCTCGAACTCAGCCTATTCTCATTGGAGGTAATTATTCGTGAATCATAATTTATTTCCATCATTAGAACTTGTGATACCTTAACTCAACAAATATGACAATTAAATAATATCAGCTATGAAGATATAAGATTTGATCATACGTACATAGTCATGCATGAAATCGTGATAAAAGAAAAAGCTTATGGTTTACTGTGGTCCCGTTTAAATATGTAGTTATAAAAGGGAATCATGGTCGGAGTTTTGTGATTTCATGTGTGATCTTTCATTTTTGGTGCCTCGTATCTTTTGTTCATGTGTTAATAATTGTGTGTGTTGTGTGACGATGAAAAAGGAGTTATGTTTTATGTCACTTGGTCATTAAATCAAAAGGATTATATAGTAAGTCGTGTGGGTGTTCCTTGGGTAATATATTTTGCAATGTAGTCCATCTTCATGCACGTACTATTATTGTAGATGAAAGAAATGGGTAGTCTTATGGGGTAAGTTCGAGGGTAATCGCGGGAAAATCGATTGAGTCATTTTTTTTATTTTGAAAGTGTGTCGGGGAAGTTGAGACGGGGATTTATCGTAATGCATGGTTTCTAAGTCGTAGGTGTTAGTCATTTGAACTGCGAGCAAGCTTAAAGTTGGTCGGTCATAATGTTAAAACATGATTCTTTCAATTTATATTTAATGTGCATGAATGGTGCAAGGTAACTCAATACTTTAAGTTTAATTACAATATAAACCCTACACTTTGAGATAATGGCCATGAAAACCCTATATTTTGAAGTATGATCTAATAAGGCCCTACAATAAGATACTTTTCATATTAAACCTCTAAGTTTACCATTTATCATTTGTAACCCTAAGTTTGGCTAATTAATGATTAGTACTCTAAAGTATTTTAATTCGGTCAATTACTAAAAATGAGAATACGCTTAATAGCTCTAAAAAAATATTTATACGGTTTATATAAGCTATAAATACGTTATGACTTAAATGAACTAATAAGTATTATATGACCCGTAATCCATGTAGTTTCGTTGAAGAAGACGTGACATTGTTTGTCCTGCGTTCTTTCCATTTGCTTACATTTGCTAAGGTACAAATATTCTGACCTTTCTCATAAGGTTTCTCATGATCTCTTTGCATCTTTGATCTCTTGCCATTTTGATATTGAACCTTGCCTCGTTTTGAACCATTGATCTGACCCTTTGCTATTGGACCTTTGCTATTGAACCTTTGCTATTGAACCTTTGATATTGATCCTTTGATATTGAACCTTTGATATTGGACCTTGATATTGGACTATTGTTATGAACCTTTGAATTGCGAACTACTGATATTGGACCTTTGATTATGATGACTCATATTTTGTATACTTTGGACTTTTGCTTTGACCTGTCAGTTTGATACCCGAGCCATTAACTAGGCATGGGGGTTCCACGTCCGTGTCATTGATGCACCAATGGCATGACTCTAGTGTGGTTGAGTGATGTTCCACACCATCCCTATTTTGTTATGGATTATGCGCGCTTCAGATATATTGTATGGCCACTTTTATTTTGTAGGGGCGTATGGATGCATCCTAGATTTGTATTGTATTGATATTGATATATTGTTTTGGTGATGTGGTACGTGTGTGCAATACACCCCCTCACGTTTTGGGAGCTAGCTACTCCATTGGTTACTTGAGGTCTTCCCTCCTATTATTTTGGTATTCCGAGGTCACCCCTCCTAGTACAATGGTTACTATTGGTTACTTGGCTGATATTGCCACGATTGATATTGGTTTGTTTTGTTGGCTCGTGGTAGATTTCTAATAACCTTTACACTTTTGATATACCTATATTGTACCTTCTGTATTCCCCAACGCACCATATTCTCTATTAATTGTTCATTATTCAGTACCCTTATGTGACTCACTCTACTACCATACTATATTCCATTTTATTGATCTGTCATACTCTTATTCCATTTTGTTTGACTATCAAACTCATACTTTAAACTATCATTCCATTCACGTACCAAGTCATTATATGATTTTTGGATTCTTGGGTTAATTATGCTATTTCATGATTTATGTGACTATCGTTTGCCCTACTACTATATGATTAATATGTGATTGTCTGATTCACCTGTTGTCATGCTAATATCTGACCATCTGTTTATCACGCTATTATGTGACCCTTTGATTTGTCTGGTGACCATGCTAGTGCGTAATCAATTGATTTATCTGTTTATTATGTATACCTACGTTCGGTTATTTTCATGGGTTATGACTATCCGTTAGTATTCTTATTTCCTAATTGTTGACCTACCATGTTTACACTTCTGTTTATGCTACTAATTGATGATGTATATGGTTCAACTTAGGTAGTCTGTCTAGTTAACTTGTGTAGTTGCCATGCTATGTCCTTGTTTAGTTAACTCTTTCAGTTATGATGGATGTTCTGTATTTCATACCTGATACATGTGGCTACCATGCTTTACTGCTGTTAGTACTTCCGCTGGTTATGGTACTGGTTATGTTATTAACGGTGGGTTACCTGATTTGTGTGATTTCTATGCTCACCTTCTAATTGATTGTTTTCGCTTGCTTTTAGGTTTTCGTTTGGCTTATATGTATTCTGATTACCTGGTTTAATTTAATGTCATATTTATGTTTAGTGGATACGCCGTCTGCTATGCTTGATTTATGTTTTGGTACTTGTATGACTGGTTGTTTATATGTGCTTATATATATCATCGATGCGTTGTTGCTTTGTTCTCCTTTGTTATTTGTTCCTTCTGGATATCTGTTATTGGTGTGTTCTGCAGGTCCCTCATTGACTCATTTTTCTCATTTCGTCGTGACCTTGTTATCAGCTTCCTTGTTTCATTTTGTATTTCTGATTTTTTTTAGCTTTCGTTTTGTTATATCTGTTCCCTGGGCTTTTTAAGCTCAGCCGCATTTCTTTTTCTGCGGCAGGTTTTAGGTTGGAAGCTGGGCTTTGATAGGCTGAGAGTTGGATTATTGAGTGGACAGACCCTAGTTACCTTATTATTTTGGACTTAATTTAAAGAGCTATTGTTGTGATATTTTGTTGGTCATGTTGGATTTAGTATTTTTTTTGTAAGTCCTTCGTTTATATGACTTGGTATTTTATTTTATAAGTTTTCCGCTTGCAAAAATTTTAGTTGTATGTTCTGATATGACACAAGAATGTGACACTTCTACCCTCGTCGGGTTGGGGTGTTATAAATGTAATGCCAACTGTCCCTTATGGGATTCGGACGGCTGATTCGCCCGACCAAGGTGAATGAAATCAAGACATTTATCAGAAGAACAATCGTAGTGGTCAATTCTCTAAGAAACAACCACAGTGATCGATTGGTGTTTTTCACTAACCAATTCTTATGTTTTCTTCTTATGGATGCTCGTGGGAAATGATCGTGCTGATTCTCCACATGCTCATACCAACAACAACGCTAATTGAAGTTCTCTCGTAAGGCAACACAAAACTTAGAATGATTCTTCTTCAAATCCAAAGAATCTACAAAGTTTAAAGACTAAGAGAACTACATCAAAACTGAAATCCAACGTCAAAGAGCATGTGAGCATGTTGGAGAAAGACGTGGAGACGCCTGAGCAACGAAGCGAACCTGATGCAGACAACAACAACATAACATCACCATATCCACACCAGAACCAAGAACAAAGAACTAAGATAACGTAGACGTCAAAGATGAAAACTTCAAAAGAAGCAAGATCCTCATAGTGTGGAGATTGTTGGAATTAAGGCACCTCTTCTCACAAGAAAAACGAATGTCAGAAGACGTCAAAGAAACAGCTATTACATCAATACCAACAACTTATCCAAGATTGCTGGAGTCATCATTTAATATCTAACACTTAGGGAGAGATTGTTGGAATCACTACTAACTTGTATTTCAAGTGTTAGTATTTAATATGTAATAGGTTGCTTAAACTAGGCCTTTATGTTTGTATTTATGCAAAGGCTTATATAGAAAGCCCATGAGCCTTGGCCCAAGCCCAACAATAATGGAATGGACTAGACATGTTGCCCTAGCTCCCTTCCCCTATAAATAATGTTGTAAACCTTCATTTGAAAGTTGGTTGTTCACTTTCATAATACATCATACGCATAACATTTCTCTATATCTTATCTCCGATCATCCGATCGTCTTATCTCTATTTCTTACATATTGATCCTTGTGTTATATTATGGTGACCTAACAATATAAAAGATGAAGGATGGACATGCCCTCATGAGCTCGAAAGACATAATGTGAAGTTTGGAGATTTATCCTTTAATGATTGGTATTCGGTACAATTTGGGGATGCTAAAATTAATCAAAATCTTCTAAAAAATCTCAAGATTGATTATGAAGAGCATTATCTTCAGGAAGAGTCCATAAATGTTGATATCTACTGCATGGAGGATCCCTCGAGCGACACCAATGACAAAGTAGCTCGAAGTCATTAGTGTGAGAAGATAAAAACCCCTGGCGAAGTTTTTTGGGCATCTTGCAACCCTTTTTATGATGAATGTAATGGGGGAAGCAGCATAGAGAGAGTTGGGGAAGATGAATTCTTTTGGACCTCAATGATGCGGAAAGGACGAAATTACCTTGGCTAGACAATTTAGGATTCGACAATTGGGTCAAAATCAAATTTGGAAAGGTAGATGCGTTGACTAAAGAGAAAATCTGGAAAGGATGTATGAGTAAAGAAGACTCGAGTGAAGAAGTTGCAAACGACATAAGTGAAGTAACGAATGAAGATATCAAAGATTCAACGGGAAATGAGAAAGAAGAATGCAAACGGGTGCTTGTGGAAGATTTACTTGATGATAAATGGTTTAAAGTTACCGAGTCCGACGATGATGATATAGAGGGGATTTTGGATTACCTTGAACTACAAGGTGAAGATGGGTTCACTGACCCCGACGATGAAGCATATGAGCAAAGAAGGTGCAAACTTCTTGGTATTCCATATAAGAAGCCGCCACCAATTGTAGCTGAAAGGTATGAATTTACAAGATACCACTTGGGGTCGGACAAAAAATTTTGTAAAATTCGGAAGATCGAGACTAAGGAATATCTCCGCACCGCTACAAATTTTTTCTGGGTTAGAAATAATTTTATGAAGGATATGGAGGAAGTTGGCCAAGTCCAAAGGCCACCTTAAAGTCCCGAGGCTTTGAGTCTAACTTAAAGACTCGTAAATAAAGAAAAGTGCTCTTTCTAGAGACAACCCGAATTATCCCTTTTATTTTCTTTATTTCCATTTCTGTTGGGTTTTGTGTTTTTAACCATTTTTGTAGGAAATCAGAGAAAGTTGCTGCAGCATGCTGAACGGGGACCTGATCTGTCCACAGTTACAATGTAACTCATTATTATGGTTACGCCGTAATACATCTTTTTGCAGTAGTTCTTCTCAGAGCATTAGCAATTACGGCGTAATCCCATGCAATGGTTACGCCGTAGCTACACTCCTGTGGCGTCTGCCAGGTTTTGCAATAATTACGGCGTAACTCCTTCTAGGAGTTAGGAGTTACGACATAACTATCCTCTGTATTAATTCTTTCTTTTTAAACACAATAACCTTGTATTAGTTTTTAAATGAACTTTGTGGGTATGTTCCCTGTAAGCCCTCACGAGACTACACTCGTCTACTTGGGACACCAAGTGGTTTAAAAGGCTTGTTGCATTCGCTAAATGCAACCGTGATTCCTACGAAAGTGAGTTAGGTTTCTTTTCGTTTTTCTTTTTCTTTTTTTAGAATTATGCTTGTTGGCAGTGTGATTTCAGGGATTGAAGTTTTCTCGTGGATGCTTATGCGAAGGCACGACTCTTTTCGTGGGCCTTCTTTCTTTTTGGAGCAAATTTCAGGGAAGTTGTCGCTCTAATTCTACTTTTGTCTTCATCTTTATTTAACGTTTAGTACAAAAGGGACTTTGTACATTTCAAGTGGGGGGACGGGAGTAGAATTATCTCTTGAACTTTATTTTGCCCTCGTTTTTCTAGTTTATTTTGAAAATTTATGCCATTTTTTAAATTTTGACATGTTTTTCTTAACCTAACTAGATTAGACCTTAGCCGAGCACATTATAACCCTTGATATTATATAGTGAGATTAGCCTTATCCGTTTCCTAATTTTTAGCCCAAATCCACCAAATTATGAGTGTGCCGGTAGCTTGTAAACTTTAGAACTTGGCCTTTACATCATTTTGAGACAATAGACGAGGTATGTTGAGTTGGCTCGATGTATTTGGACTTTTCAGTTTAAGAAGGAAATATTATAGGATTATCACCCAAAAAGCCTATCCTTGTGTGTTTATCGATTAGTCACCTCGACTTCTCGACCCCCATGTTAAACCCTTTTGTTGTACTCACCTTTAGTGCAAGATACCCCTAGATACATTCATCTGAGCCATTCCTTTCATTTTGTTAACCCAGCATATTGTTTCGTTACACCCATACACCTTAGCCTACCCTGTAGTATTTTTTTGTAATTGGGAAGTCATTGTTTTCCTAAGTTCAAGGTTCAAGAATCACGCTTTTGTCGACGACATATTTTTGAAGATCTTTGAAGGCCCCCCAAATTCTCATATTGTTTATCTCAAGTGGGGGGATGTTATGTTTAGTTGTTATGTATGAAAAAAAAAATAAAAAAAAAATGAAGTGATTCGAAAAAAATAGCTATAGTTATTTGTTGATTGTAAAGTGCGAAGTTATAAGCACTATGTTTTTGAGCTCATTATTGATTTAGTATCGAGGAGGCCACCTCGGTCACATTTGAAGAATGGAGTTGGTAATTGCGCCAAAAGTTGAAGAAAATGTAATGTGTCCATCATGACGTCCTCTAATGGCACATCAACCTGGTATTATCATGATCTGATTTCTTATCTTCGAAACTTGAACTTTGGATGAACGGTAAGCGGTGATGACTTGGTTATAGATTTAGACTATTTGCTTGATTTTATTTTACACCAATTTTATCCCATGTCTTATCCTACCCTTTATTCATGAAGCGTGTCTAGGTGATGCAGCGAGCAATCTTTGGTGTCTTAGCCATGAATTTGGTCATGTATCATTGATTTTGTCCACTTTGCCGTGACATATTAGTAATGACGACTCACCCTTAACCTTTGTCGTGTCTACCCATATTCCCTTCGAGAATTGTTTAGTCCTTAACTCTAGTGGTGGAGATTTGTGTAACCGCCAAGCTTATGATAGAATACATGCTATGACTGTGCGTTGAGTGATCAGCCCAAAATTGACACTTAGAATAGTTGAGAGATTTGAGTGTTTTGTTCCCATTTCGTGAGGTGTTCGACTTTGTTTTATTCTAGCATAAGGGATTTGTAAACTTATATTTTCCAGGTAATGGGAGATATCTTTTTAAAAATCTATCTAATAAGGTCTACTTGAGGGCAAGTAGAGTTCAAGTGGGGGGATATTTGATAACTTCAAATAGTCCTGAATATTAAGTGTCAATTTCCCTTGATAATGCTCGTATTTTATATCATTTATATGGATTTACGTTTGTTTTCCTCTATATTTCACTTTGAGGTATATTACGTTTGTTTTCCTCTATATTTCACTTTTAGGTAAATTATTGAAGATATATAATAGTATGCCCATTTTGAAGTAATTACGGCGTAACTTTTCTCTTGCATTATGCCGTAACAAAAGCGTGACTCAGAAAAACCAACTCACTGAAGATTACGGCTTAAATCCATCTTAGGATTACGCCGTAACTAATTAGGTCAAATGATGTTCCACGCCGCTGCAAGCTACGCCATAAATCTGTCAAAAAATACGTTGTAACCATGATTTATTGAAGATACGACATAACTCATTCCTGATGTTACGCCATAACCAGCTTTTCAAGAGCAAAATACGAAGATATGGGTGTTACGGCGTAACTCTCATCTTAAGTTACGCCGTAACCAGATTTGACCTATAAATACCGCTTAAAATTAAATTTCTAATCATTCGCTCCACACACAAAGCGAGAGACGTGGGTAGGAGTTTGAAGGCAGATCTCGAGGAGCATACGGAGCCATCTCCAAGGGAGAAATCATTCCCTAACGATAAGCATTAGCAATTTATCATTTTTTTTACTTTCAATTCATGTATTTCATTATGTCAAACATTGAATCGATTGTTTTAGTTAATATGAGCGGCTAAGCACCTCTGGTGCTAGCCTAGTTATGATTCCTTAATTGTTTTGTTTATGTTTACATTGCTTCCGTATAATTGTTTCTAGTGAATGCATGCATAGTTTGTTGGTAGCTACCCTTGTTTCGGTAGTTTTGAATGGCGATAGTGTCTAGTTGCTTAGGAGATATGACCTACTTGACCTAACTAGGTAGTGAGGTGGGAAGGGTAAGAATTGACCAACTGACGACCCTTCTTCGCTAGTGCGATTTGACCAACTGATCACCTACCGTTTGGATGAACTTAAGAAGTTAGGGATGAGTGTTTAAGATGCTAGCGCCTGGGCACTCATTGTTATGAATCTTGCATGTAGTGGAACTTAATGACTTGGATTAGGGGACTAAAAACAACTGGACTTTCAAGGGTAGTAGCTTGATCTCCGGTGGAAACCTTTGCTGATAGGTTAGGACGAACTGACCAAATGATGTCATAGCGACTTAAACCCCCACTTGAAGCAATTGGAAGTAATTAAACGTGAACTTAACATGATAGGATGAGTGACTAGGTTAGCACACTTCTCCTCTATTGATCACAACCCTCGCCTTTATTTGCTTTCTTACATTTCTTGCTTTAGTAGTTAATTAATCATTGCAATCATAAAACCAATTAAAATTTGTGACACCTAGACTTCATTAGAATCCGCTCACATAGCTCTTGGGATGATCTCGGTTTTACCAAATACTACAGTACACATGATCGGGTACACTGCCCGTTAGTGCATTAGGGTAGACCATAGGTATAACTAGACAATTATAAATATTAAAAAATTGTCAGTAAAACCTGCATCACCTAGCCACCTATTCCCATTGTGACCGCCTCTAGGGGGTGAGTCACCTTGGATGTGTCTTGATCTTATGCTTTAAAGTCTTAGATGTTTACATGTGTAAAACTTAGCAAAGAAGCTTTGAAAAGTCAAGAGTTCTTAACCTCCTCAAAACCAAATAAATACCCCCCTCCCCTCTATATTTCATCCATATCCACCCCAAGACACTCCTTCCATTATTGATTTTCTAAGAGCAAAGTATTCCAAGTTAACTAAGAAGTTCAAGTAACAAGTTTACTACATCTAATCCTTAGCTAGTTTAAGTGATTTTCTTGAGGTTTGATCCACTCAAGTCACTTAAAACGTCATCACCAATCCTTCAAGAATACAAGAAGTATAGAAGGGTGCCAAGGTGTGAAAATCTTGCTCTATCAAAGCCCTAAGTGCTCAATCAAAGTCCTAATCCGTACTAGTTACTCCTTTCTTGATTGAAAGCCAAAAGTTATAAGCAACTAATCACCACCATCACTCTATTATCTCATGTTTACTATTCCTAATATTGTCAACTACATGCTATATATATGGTTACTATGTTGATTCATGATGTACACATACTTAATCACTTGTTTTAATTAACATATTGTCTGAAAAGTAACAAACTAGTAAAACTAGTCATATTCTATGCATTTGGAGCTATTAAAACCAACTACATATAGACTTGGTACTTTACATATTATTGTAGACAAGATAAAAAGAGAAACATAGAAACTTGAATCACCCGAAACGGACAAACGAGTCAAAAGTTATGGTAAAAAGAAGGTAGCAAAACCTAGAAACGCCAAAATAGCTTACTGCCTAATATGTGTAAAAATTAGAGGCACTTCTGGTCCGAATCATCAAAAATTTAAAGCACGAAAGTTGTCCAGAACGATGTTTTACGGCTACCGCGATGAAACTCGGCCTAAAAAGACCAAACGATAACATTTTCTGCCTAAAATTTGTAAAGCAGTTTTTATCGGCTATAGTTTGGATTTTCACATGTTAGGAATATAGAAACCATGTTATTATCATTGCTAGTTACATATTAAATTAACAAACTTCATTCAACCTTCGGAATAGTGTTTTCGCAAGTAACGGAAAAATGACCATTTTACCCTTTCCGCCGATTTTAGCCAAACTTCGTTTTTGTCCATGTTAATAAGTTATGATCACTAGTAATCGACGAGAACTTGTAAAAACTAGATATTTAGTAAAGACATGATAAAATTGTAACTTGTATTTACAAAAGAAAAGTTTTATCTACTAAGTGCTACAATACTAGGGAGCTTTATGTGAGGGGTTTCATTTGAGTAAAACGTATCGACGAAGTTCTTTGGATTTCACGATTTAAAGTGTCCTAGCTCCTAAGCGTTTACTACATGACCTCACAATTATGATGGCCCGAACGGTAGTACGATATTTATAAACTAAATACGTTTTCACATACTAAATTGTTACTATAAGCAACGAACTATAAGTGACTACATCATGATCAACATAGAGACGTATATAGGCTGGTTTATGTTTCTCTAAACATTATACGAAACCTAAGTCGAAACATTCCATTTTTAGGTTGCACGTAGAGGTTTCCTGGCTTATCCATCACATCCGTTAAAGCACTTAACATCATCAAACTTATGGTGAGTTCATAGCACCACTTTCTATTACTTAATTGTTTTACAAACCCTTGGGAGAGATACATGCTATTTTTAAACCGAACACATTGCTTTGAAACTGTATGCTTATCTGATTGTTTTATTAGCACTAAGTTACCGCATTTGCCAAACATAAGTCCCTAAATCATGAACCATTAATCACTAGAGAGAGTGAGCACGAATATTGTGAATAGATCTATTGGCATTGATGAATCCCGTGTGTGTAGGCCCCGTTGAAGGAAAACAAACGCACTATATTTGAGTAACATTAGGTAAAACGATAATTTTACCTATTAGGGCTGGTACCAACAATTTTACCAATTAATATTGGAACACGTTAACGCCTTGGTTGCATGATGCTTAGTGTAATAATAACTGTTTTGTTTTCAAACCATTGGTGTGAGTCTAATTAACTCACACTACCAACATAATGTGTTCAACCGTCAAACAAACTCTATGAATTTCACTCAACCTTTGTGTTGATAGTTTTAAGCATGTATTTCAGGTCCATAATGTCGGAAGCTAGCACGGAAGGGCAAGGACTAGATCAAGAAGGCTATAATTATTTTATCATTCAAGAAAGACATAAAAAGACATTATATTGATGCATTTTGTAAACAATGGAACCAACTGGGACCTATTGTTGTAAACTCTGATATATTTTTATAATTTGAATGATAAATCCTTTTTAAATGACTCCTTTAGAGATCGTTTTCTATTATTATGACTATTGTGCCATCAAGTAACACCCAGTTTGAATTCCGCTGCATATCATGAAATTGGGGGTGTTACACTCGTTTGGTTGTAAAACTCCAAAGGGTCCAAAATGACTTTTAACATGACCAAATGTGAGAGGAAAGGCACGTTTAGGTTTAGTGTGACATGAGAGATCTCTTAACGTGTTTACAAACTCATTTGGAAATGTTTAGGACACAATACGTAAGGTTTGAAATAGTTTCGATCAACATTGGTACCTTTGAGAATTGAGTGATCACGCTTAGCTTTGATGTTCGTTTACTCTTCATACGTATGCATATGTTATTCATTTTAGTTGTTCTTGATCCCTTGTAATGTGATTATTCGAGTGGTGTAATTAGTTACATATGTTGTGTGTCAAATTTCCAAGAAAACGATCCAACGTAAACAAGTGTTGGGTTATGTGTATTAATAGTTAAATGTGTTATTGGACTTGGTTAATGGGCTTAGGATTTGGTTAAGGCCCAAAGAAAAGAATTAAGGGTCCGTTTAGTGTGTAATTGGGTTTAATGATGGGCTTAAGTTTTAACGAGGCCTATTAGGTGTTATTGAATCCAAATTGGTATGTTAGGCCCAATAAGAGAAAAGTGGGAACCGGAGGGGGGGGGGTTGTGAGTGTGTTGTGGTGTTTGGGTGATTAAAACATTACTAGGGTTTGTTTTGTACATGTTTAAAATATGTTCCAAGGGAGTGTGTGAATCACATAACATATATTGATTCGTTGTTGTACAATGTAAGCAAAAGTTTAAATTCTTGCCTAAAAATGAAGAGTAATACATAATTAATCCTTTATTAACGTTTATTAATAACTGGGGATTTTTACACGATGTTAAAGTACCTACCCGTCATTCAAATTTCGTCCTGGAATTTAAGTTTGTGGTGGTTGTGAGTGCGGTCTATGGAAACAAGTGTGGGTATTTGGCGTGAATTTGGTCCTCACACTCCAAATATACTCGGGTCCTGGCTTAGAGTTTCACCGAACTTTAATGATGGGGATACGGTTTTGCTTCAGTTGTTTCACTTCTCTATCCATAATTTCCACTGGTTCTACTGTGAAAGTGCGTTTCTCCTTGAGTCGGATCTCTTTTAGTGGGATCACAAGAGATTCGTTGGATAGGCACTTTTTCAAGTTTGACACGTGAAAGAAATTGTGCACTCGGCTGAGTTCTTCTGGAAGTTCCTGTTGGTATGCCACTGGGCCAATCCTTTCCAGGACTTTAAATGGTTCAATGTACCTCAAGTTTAACTTTCAATGCTTTCCAAAGCGTACCATTCCTTTCCATGGAGATACTTTCAACATTTGTTAGGAATTAGAAATTCCATAGTGAAGTGTCGGTCACCCCAACTATTATCTAGCACAAGTTAGCTCGTAGACATATCATTATTTAGTAGTTATTAGCTTAGAGTAACACCGTGGAGGACGGACGGGTCTTTACCTTGTGCGATCCCTAGCCCACAGCCAGGGCGATTATGTAAAACTATAAATACCCTCTACCTCCCAAGGTAGAGGGTTGGACCTTTTATTATTCTCAATCTAACCTTCTCTTTGTTTTTCTCACTTTCTCTCTCTAGAAAGAATCCTATTCTACTTTCTCTCTCTAAACATCTTGCTTGATTGGAACCATATAGTTGATTGTTTGTGTGTTACAATAATCAATTTATAACAATTGGTATCAAGAGCCATGGTTAGATCATAAAGATTGGTTATTTGTGTGTTTTGTTGGTTCGAATTCTATACCCTAAAAGTACACAAAGTTTGAATTTTTGATGATTAAATGTGTTAAAGGTTTGTACTTTTGTGTTTAGGATCATCATATGAGTCTAGTATTTGGTTTGGAATGCTAGATTCTTCTTGGTTGTAGTGTTTTTGATTGAAAAGTTTGGTTTTTGAAGTTTTCTTGGAAGAGGTTTGAGTGTTTCTTGGTTGAGGTTTGAGTATAAAGTGATTTTCTTGGAAGAGGTTTGAGTGTTTCTTGGTTGAGGTTTGAGTATAAAGTGATTTTCTTGGAAGAGGTTTGAGTGTTTCGTGGTTAAGGTTTGATATAAAAACTGTCCAGATTCAATGTTCCAGAAGAGGTTTGTCACTTAAGAGGGTTGTCACTTAAGAGGTTTGTCACTAAAGAGGTTTGTCACTTAAGAGGTTTGTCACTGAAGAGGTTTGTCACTTAAGAGGTTTGATCGAAAAGGTTTGATCAAAGAGGTTTGATCGAAGAGGTTTCGTCGAAGAGGTTTGAACGAAGAGATTTGATCGAAGAAGTTTGATCAAAGAGGTTTGATCGAAGAGGTTTGATCAAAGAGGTTTGATCGAAGAGGTTTGATCGAAGAGGTTTGGTCGAAGAGGTTTGGTCGAAGAGGTTTGACCGAAGAGGTTTGACTGAAGAGGTTTGACTGATAAGATTTGACTGATGAGATTTGGATGATGAGGTTTGGTGATGAGATTTGGTGATGAGATTTGACGATGAGATTTATTTGTTGAGATTTGTGATGAGATTTGGTCGATCTGAGTTTGACCTAGTCGGTTTGTCTATTCTTGCAATTTGTCTCAAAACCAAACATACAAAACCCTAGTTTTCAAACCCTAATTTTCGATCCGCGGAACAGGGGGTATATATAAAGAATTAGGGAATATCACAAACTCAACCATAACACCAATTTGTCTTCACTTCTGTATCATCTTCTAGTTCCTTTACTACATTTCTTCTTACTTTCTTATGGTTTGGCTTGATTTTTGTAAAATCCATAAAAGATTCTATTTCTGGTTTAAATCACGGACTTGTAAATCCGTGTACATAACAACATCATGTCTTACACTCTGATTCAGTGATTTCGAAGTACTCAAACTGTATGATCTTGTAGACAACCATGAGAATATTAGCTATCTTGAGCGGTTAAAGATGATGGAATCAATCAATGAGGATGTGCGATCTCCGTATTCAGAATCTAAAGAGAGAGAAATGCACCAGTCAAGGTTACAGAATGCTCTTGCAAAGGAAAAGGAAAGTTGCATCGAACCTTATCTACAACTTCATTCACACCTCACGTTACTTCTAACTATGGGAATTGAACGAGCATTTATTGCACTTTTCCGTCAAGAATTATCAAAGTTCACGGGCACATTATTATTAAACTTAGAATAATTGGAACAACAACTTGACAGAGAAAAGGTTCAAGAAGCTAGTTCAAGAGCTGCACTTCAGGTGATGAACAAACAATTTCAGTCATTTATCAATAGAGAATACACCTCAGATTATGATTATCATATGACTAAAATGTCATTCAAAAATCACACTGGAATGAAAATTAACATGTTCATAGAGACATTAATCCAACTCATGGATAATGTGGAGAAGTATATTGAGGAAGTTACATATAATGATGAAAAAGTGGATGAGTGTGCAGTGCGGTTGAGATAGTTGTGATGAGTCGGGTAATGTATTAGTTGAAAGATGGGTGTTCTTTGAATGCGGTTATCGAGACAAAAAAGATTGATGTACCTAGTTGTTTAGTAACTCTTGTCACACAAGAGTGGATGCAGAAATCAACATGGTGAATGAACTTGCATCGATTCTTTGAATTAATGTATCCAAAATAATGCATCTGAAAATACTTTTGTGCAAGCTGATCACATCACGAGAACATGTTCTTAATAAATGTTCTACAAGTGAAGAGTCCGAGATAAAGTGTTTCAAAACTAACGATATGGTTGATAAGAAAATTTTTGATGAACTTTCAAAAAATTCTCAAAACTTGAAAAACATTGCATTTCACTTGAAATTGCAATACAAAGAAAAGAAGAAAGTTTTCAAACATGAAACCATGCAAAATCCGGAATCTCTGAATTTCGTGAAATTTTGAAATAAGCGATTTAAAAGCTCGTTTTAGGACAAAAACTAAACAATGACAATCACGAAAAACATATCGATATGCAAGTCAAAAGCAATTTGGTTACAAGTAATTCTGATGTTAATGCTACTAATGATGTTAAAACGAGAAATGATGAATTAGCAATTTGTGTGCCCAAATTACTAAAGGAAAATGAGTCTTTGAGAAAGCATCACATAGAACTAAGTGACTGGTCAAGCAGAACTAAGAATCATTGAATGGAAAACAAACTCTTTGATAACAAAAATTGATGATCTCAAAGCTCAACTTCAGGATAAGAGTTTCACAATAGTTGCCTTAAAGAATGAGCTCTGAAAAACAATAGGGAATAGTGTGAACACTAAGTTTGCAAAACCATCAATCTTGGAGAAACCAGTTGTTAGACAACCGACTGCATTTAAGTCTGAACGAACAAATTTTTCAAAAGCACGGTTTGCCTCCCAAGTTGATGCGAAACAAGTTTTGTCAAAACCAGTCACTTCAACTTATTTTCCTAAGAATTCTCATGATATGAATGATTTATTCAAGAACTATGATCTAGAAGATGCTAGGAAAAAGGCACAGATTCGAAAAGATGGAATTTTAGGTGCAAAACCTAGGGTGATAAATTCTACGAGATTTCAAGGCACTGCTAGTAGTAATAAACCATTACCTAGGAACACTCAACTAAATACTAGGGATTGGCTTGGATCTAAGAGTGGTTGCGTTTCGATTAAAGCAATTCCCGTAGCAAAGCACTCTAAGAACTCTAGATCTTTTTCTAAATCCCTTAAACCTATTTGCTCGAATTGTCTTAAATGTGTCTTTAATGCAAATCATGAGAATTGTTTTACAAAATCCCTGAAGAAAGTAAATGCTCGTGCAAAGGTTCAACCTGTTGAGTCTAGGATTTACACTAAGTCATCTACAGTGCATATGAAGCAAAACAAACAGAAAACTACACCTAGATGGATACCAACTACAAAATCTTTGAAAACTAGGAATAACAATAAGTCTTCCACTTTGCATAAGAAGCTTAACAATCCTAGACCTTGCCATAAGTGGATACCATCTGGTAGAATATTTAAGAAGACTGAACTTAAGTGGATTCCTACCGGAAAGCTGTTTACCAATGGCAAAACCATGGTTGATCGTGATACCCCAAGGGTTTGGATCGCGATGTCACTAACCAAAATATATGCAATCAAGTTTGTAATGATAGTGCAGGTAGTCCTTACTCAGTTGCAGGTACATCGATCATTCACTACATGGGAAGACACAAAGCCTGTATGAATAAAGGATGAATATCTCCTGATTCAGGAGATCAGGCTAGTCAAAGTTGATGTACATGCATGATGACGTTTGAACAGAACAGTTCAAGCCTCGTTCTATAAAGAAAAGAAATGTGTACGCTTCAGTGCGTATTATCTTCGGAAGAATAGAAATCTTCTTATTTATGACCATTCTCATCAACATGCTTCATGCTTTTTGCATGCGCTTTCAGTCATCAAGTGAACCGGACTACTGTTGATTGTTCTCTTATTCCACTTGCTCAGTTATAATAACGATGGGCATCATATACTACCACAGGGAGAAGTGTGAATAAAATACATTTGGATGATGTTCACTTATTCAATCAAGAATGGCAACTCCGTATGCAATTCTTGAGGGGAGTGTAGAAGTTTGAAAGTATTTGCATGTTATATGAGAACAAATGGTCAAACAGCTCTAAACTCATGTAAGAACCGAGCTTCTTCTTATCGGGTCATCTTCACATGGAGTTTCTTCTAAGAGCCGTTGGTTGACATCTTCTCACGGACTGATGATTAATGACAAAGTACTTCCTGTTGTTGGGCTGATTTCCTTGATGAACATCTTTCTGTTCCTGTTTGATTGGGAGGGATTTGTGTTAAGGGGATTTGCTATACATAAGTTAATGGGAATGCATTTGGTGAGAAGAAGATGTTAAATTTTTATTCCCCAAACGGACAATCATGAAGAAGGTCGAGTCTACAGTCTGTCCTACATTTTCTGTTGCATGTTAGAAGACTAAAGACGAATTGAATTTGATTATCTAAAGACTTCTTCTTAATCCGGGCTGAGAAGAACACTTAAAATCTTCGTTAGTTTAGGGGGGAGCACTAATTGGGGGAGAGTGAAAAGCCAAATTTAATCCCTAATTAGACTTGCTCACATTCTTCAGCAAGTTGATTCTCACAGATACATCTGTGCTAATGATGTTTTTCTCAAAAGATTTCTAGTACATGGGCTTATAGTGTGTTGCTGATTCTGAAGTATCAAAACCAGCAAGGGGGAAGGAGACACGTATCTAAACGCAAGTTAACTTGATGAACTTAATACTTCTAAGTGATTGAATAAATCCCAGGAAGACAAATGTCATTACCGAGAGAAGACTCAAGGTTTGACTCATGGCGTTTAGTGTTCTTATTCCAACTATGTGGGGAAGAGATGGAAGAGTTAGTTTCTGAAGATAAAAGAGGTACACAAGTGTGTGATGATTTCGATGTTATCGCTAATCATTAGGGGAGAGATTGTGTACATTGGGGATGCTCACCGCTTTCACTTGAGAGCTTAATAAGGGATTCATGATAATCACTTATTCGGAGTTGACATCATGAGATAATTAGTGATTCAAATGCTACTTCAATGTTATCGGTTATTCTTTTTTTGGGCATTTGGGTAATTCGGGTTCTTGAGCTTCATACACTATCATCAGGGGAAAAAAAGTATACATCGGGGTTTTTCTTTGGCTATCGGACTTAATCACACTTCGGATTGTATAAGTTTCTCTATCTTCGGGTATATGTGTATTCGGGTTCGTGAGCTCTAGTTTAAGAGACTGACTGCATCAATTCAACTACGAGGGGGAAGTGGTCTCTTGACACCTTTTGGGGATGCATCGCTTCAGAATTCAGTGGAAAAGAAATATGAGAAGATTCTATTCATGTGTGGGATGATACGTTGCTGTTATATCTGATGATATAACCCCGAACGGAGAATCACGATTATCATTCTTAAAAGGAGCAGCAAGATCGATGATATTCTGTGCTTCTTTGTGCACCTGGCTAAGGCAAGCTTGAAAGAGAGCTTAAATCTGCTCAAGAAGGAGATTTTCATTTTGGGGGGAAGCTACCAAAGTCTCACTTTCAGATGGTTCTATTTCTACAACGATTCAGGAGCCTCGAAAGCTTTGGTGGTTGTGACAACTCGCAATTTCAGGTCATTTCGCAAATTTACTATTCATCTCGGGAATTTACTATTCACTGGTTACTATTCATTATTTTACTATTCATCATTTTTGGAGCCGAAGTAATATTCTGAGAACGTATTTCAAAATTTTACTATTCACGAAACACTATTCATTCCCGGAGAAAATCACTATTCATGGGTCACTATTTCATCATTTATCGTAAACTAGGTTTACGAGTATCAAATTAGCGTAACCTTAATGGTTTAGCTGCGAATTCATGAGCAATCATCTAGGACATTTCATATAGACTAGATTTAGTTTACATATCATTGGTAACATCATCATTATGTTAATTCATGCATGGTTTTGCATTTTTCATTAAACGTTTATTTTCCTATTAAATAACGCTATCGCTTAAACATTATTTTGAAACATTTGATCCGACACTTCCAAAAATTATCCTAATATACTTTTATACTCATTTTAAGACTATAAAAATTATATTATTAGTTTACCCGATGTTTTCAATCTATTTCGTAAATAAATTGTTATATATAAATATTTACTTAATTAAAGTAAATTCAAGCTTGATAAATATTTATTCACTCAAGTCTTGTAAGAAGTGTATTTTTATAATTTTTATGACTTCAATATATTTTATCTTGACCCGTTAAAATTTACTTTTAATTAACACTACCTTAGAAGCTTAAATATATACTTACTTACTCAATTATACTTTCAAATACACTTAATCTACATTTAAATACTTAGTAAAAAAAAAATGTAACTAGCTAATGAGTACACCCTTGTGTCGACACAAGGGGCGACACACATGGTCTTTACAAAATATCTTGCTACATAATGTATTATACTCACTTAAACACTACACATACACTTTCATATCCTTAAGAGTAAAAATTAAAACCATTTTCTTCTCTCCTTCATCATACAACCGGCCACCCTCAAGGATCAAGAGGAGTTCATCCAAAAAATTTCAAGACAAGTTTTATACACTCTAGTTACACTCTTGATTAAGGTTGTGAAATAAAAACCTTGGGTGATTAGGATAAAACCTTTGTTCATAAACCTCATCAAGTTAACTAGTAAGCATCTCATATCTATTCTCATCATTCATATTTATTTCATATTCATTTCATCATATTTGAGTAAAACATGCAAGTCTTATGGATGTTTATACCACTTTTTCATTGTTTTTAGGAGTTATATATATATATATATATATATATATATATATATATATGTCATCCTATAATTACTCCTTGTAATATATCACTTTTGGTGATGTCTAGGAACCCATGACACCCTAAGAAGGTGTATGGTAGGATTAGAATAGCTTCGGAGTTGTTTTGAATTGGTTAGAATAGGTTTGTCGCGAGAAAAACTCATTTCGACAAGTTTTCTAAAGGGTCTGTCCTTACTTTATTTCAAACCTACGGGGGAGAATACATTGCACATCATTTTTATTACGATACCAAGTATATCAAATTCATTACATTGCTTAAGTTACCCTCATTGCCAGTTAAATGTCCCCATTTCATAAACATGAACCGTTAATTTCATAGAAGCAAGGATGAGTGGATAGATCTATCGAGGGTGACACCTCCATCCGGGGTTGGTGGATTCCAACCGGACGGATGCATTTCATTTCATTATCATTATTTGAGTTGTTTGGCAAAACACTATGTTGGGGCGAACATCAGTCAAGCTTCGGTGTCATGTGCTTAAGCAATTGTAACATTTTATGTGACATAATTGTCATACATGGCCTATACTTGTGGTAGTCGTTTTAAACATTTACATAAACTCTATGAACTCACTCAACCTTTGTGTTGACACTTTTAGCAATGTATTTTCAGGTAACTAAGGCATTCACTTCATGGCATGCATGTGGACATATCATAGAGTCGCGGTGACGACGCGTTTCACATGGGATTTATGCATATTAAAACATCGTTTGACTTATACCAAACTTATTTTCCGCACATGTTGATTTTCATTTGGGACCTATACTTTGTAAACTCTGAATGTTTTTAATATATCAAACGATGTTCTTTTCAAACAACACTTTAGGTCGTTCAATATAAGCATGATTGTGATGCTATGAGTCATCCCCGGGAATTCCATTCCACGCAAACAGGTAATTTGGGGGTGTGACAGATTGGCATGAGAGCTTCAGTTATAGAGAACTAGGTTGCATCATTGACCCTAGACTATAACTACATCATCATAGCATCTCATCATTTCATCATAAGTGCATAGTCACTATACATGCGGTTTTATACGCACATTTTTCGAGTTATTTACTTTCATTTCAAATCGATTGTCACATTAATGCCTTTAGATACCCATCCCATCACTTTGACATGGAGAATGCCCCTCATTCCCTATCACAAATTTTACATCATTGACTCAACAGATAACATCGGATGATGAGATGAACCCTTTAGGAGGACGAAGTTGCACCTACACCATCGCGATCACTATTGATTCACCATAGGATCATGACAATTTTATCATTCATTGGGATAGATTATACCATTTGGTAGAACTTATAGGTTTAGTCCTAATGAACCTATTTTCTTAACTCACCACAAGGATTTTCATTATCATCATTGTCATCATTTTCATCATCATTGTCATCTAGAGTACCATCCGTGCCATCACATCTCATAGAACTACTTACTCCTTACGACTTGCGACAGGGGTGCTGCGATTTGACACACCATAATTATTTATCACTAAGACTATAGACACTACACCATCTCATAGGTTTGAGGATTGTGAGATTTCTAGGGCTATTGCTGCTAGACCGCCTACTACTCCTACACTTGAAACACGACTTGACCATCAACAGGAACATATAATAAGTACCTTTCTAGCTAATGTAATCTGTATCATTTATTATCTCAACGATAATCACAACTTTTGTTTATTTCATTCCCTATTCCAATTGCCCAATTTTCACTCATTTCGCGACAATACATCACTATCCTATTAGGGGTTAGGCCAACTTTATTCATGACCAATTAAGAGGCTATTACCACTCTATGAGGTTCTCCCATGTATCCTACAAACCATTCAACAAATTATATTTCAAGTTACTTTGCTACTACTTCATAACATTATTTCACTTAAATTTATTTCAAGTTATTCTACACTATCTTAGAAACATTGTTTCATAAAGTTTTAAAACAAGTTGCTTCGTTACCACCCTATCAATTGGTTTTCAGTCATTTTATCAACTATTTAATACCATTATGTGAAACGATTATCATGTTACTCTGAAAAATTATTGAGCCATTATCTTACAAAACAAAACGTTGAATACCATTTAAAACTTCGGAGGAACATAATACCATTTCAACAGAACCAAGCATCACATCATTTGTCCTCGATTATACATGGGTCGATCACCTATGTATAATGGGAAGAATTATGTCATGAAAGCAACAAGCATCATTTCAAATCTCTTAAAACAATCTTTACTCAAAAGCAAAGCTTTGTAATCAGATAAATTGTTCATAAACATTTACGTTAACACTCTATAGAAGGCCTATGCCATTCATCCCTCACTCAACCGATAAGTTAGAATTTGATGAGTTACCTTTTTAGGAAAGGCTTTCTATACCATCAGTGAGGAGGATTCCTCGATACAAGAAAACAATGAAAGGATTTGAGATTACCAACAAGGACTACTAGAAGTAGGTAAGCGAGATCTTTTCAAAACCTAACAAAATCTCCAAGACATCACGAGACATTACGAACCACTATCTTTGGATTAGAAATAATGCCATGCCTAGGTAAATTCCTCATGTAATTAATCAACAATAAATAAATATATAACTCATATATTTCTAATCATCTAGTCGCAGAACTAAGCACCTTACGTAAGACTCAAAAGTAACTGACATTACGCATAGAAAGTAGAAAGCATTAGCGAGAATCACAAAGCTTGCCCATCACATATCCCTATTCTTTTCAATAATGCCTTTAAATGATTTAACATTTTGAAATTTGGCAAGAAGACCGCGTGGTATCAATTCCAGCTGTACCTATTATAAGCTATTCGATTCACCTTAGGCTCCTGATAACCATTTCAATCTTCCCATGGAACCTACTAGGACATGAGTACCGCCTATTATCCTCAGCTCATTGGTCAGAGCGAGAGAACAATTCAAACATTAGAAGATATGCTCATAGCATAGGTGATTGTTTCTAGAAGTGATTAGGCAAATCATTATCCATCGAACAAGTTGCTTTACAACAATAGTTATTACATGAACATATTGAGTACACCAATTGAGGCACTTTATGGTTGAGGTGTCAATCACTAATTCACTGGTCAAAATCAGGAAAGTCCAACTCATTAGTCCATAACTCATTCATGAAACAACAAAGTAATCGTACAAATCAAGAATCAGTTGCAAGTAACAACACATAGCTAGATAAGCTACGTCGATATACGACGCAAAATATTGGAAGTATGTTCCATAAGTCGCAAACCATTAGAATTTCAAGTTGGCAACAAATTTATGTTCAAAGTCCCGTCTTGGAAGGGCGTGGTACGATTCAGAAAAACATTGGATGACCCAATGCGACTCAAATATTCTCACCTTTTCACAAGTAACATTGTAGAACCTAACATGGACTGAATTCAGGGACTGAATTCCTTTTTGGTTGGGCGAATGTGACAACTCGCAATTTCAGGTCATTTCTCAAATTTACTATTCATCTCGGGAATTTACTATTCACTGGTTACTATTCATTATTTTACTATTCATCATTTTCAGACGAGTAATATTAGAGCGTATTTCAAAATTTTACTATTCATGAAACACTATTCATTCCCGGAGAAAATCACTATTCATGGGTCACTATTTCATCATTTATCGTAAACTAGGTTTACGAGTATCAAATTAGTGTAACCTTAATGGTTTAGCTGCGAATTCATGAGCAATCATCTAGGACATTTCATATAGACTAGATTTAGTCTACATATCATTGGTAACATCATCATTATGTTAATTCATGCATGGTTTTGCATTTTTCATTAAACGTTTATTTTCCTATTAAATAACGCTATCGCTTAAACATTATTTTGAAACATTTGATCCGACACTTCCAAAAATTATCCTAATATACTTTTATACTCATTTTAAGACTATAAAAATTATATTATTAGTTTACCCGATGTTTTCAATCTATTTCGTAAATAAATTGTTATATATAAATATTTACGACGGTCTTCGTAAATTCAAAGCGATAAATATTTATTCACTCAAGTCTTGTAAGAAGTGTATTTTTATAATTTTTATGACTTCAATATATTTTATCTTGACCCGTTAAAATTTATTTTTAATTAACACTACCTTAGAAGCTTAAATATATACTTACTTACTCAATTATACTTTCAAATACACTTAATCTACATTTAAATACTTAGTAAAAAAAAAAATGTAACTAGCTAATGAGTACACCCTTGTGTCGACACAAGGGGTGACTCACACATGGTCTTTACAAAATATCTTGCTACATAATGTATTATACTCACTTAGACACTACACATACACTTTCATATCCTTAAGAGTAAAAATTAAAACCATTTTCTTCTCTCCTTCATCATACAACCGGCCACCCTCAAGGATCAAGAGGAGTTCATCCAAAAATTTTCAAGACAAGTTTTATACACTCTAGTTACACTCTTGATTAAGGTTGTGAAATAAAAACCTTGGGTGATTAGGATAAAACCTTTGTTCATAAACCTCATCAAGTTAACTAGTAAGCATCTCATATCTATTCTCATCTTTCATATTAATTTCATATTCATTTCATCATATTTGAGTAAAACATGCAAGTCTTATGGATGTTTATACCACTTTTTCATTGTTTTTAAGAGTTATATATATATATATATATATATATATATATATATATATATATATATATATATATATATATATATATATATATGTCATCCTATAATTACTCCTTGTAATATATCACTTTTGGTGATGTCTAGGAACCCATGACACCCTAAGAAGGTGTATGGTAGGATTAGAATAGCTTGGAGTTTTTTTGAATTGGTTAGAATAGGTTTGGTGCGAGAAAAACTCATTTCGACAAGTTTTCTAAAGGGTCTGTCCTTATTTTTGAAATCTGGAAATCTCGACAGTAAATAAAAATTTTTGGCCTAGATATTTAGAAAATACACTTTAAAACAACGTGGCGGCAGGAACGTTAAAACGGAGCTATAACAAAGAAGTTATGAATTTTTCAAGTTGACGACGAAAACTAATTGTTTCAGAAAATTCAGCATGTCTTCTCAACTTTTTACGAGTAAAAAATGAGGCTTAATCGTTATAAAATGTGTCGACTTACCAAAAATATATTAGTATACTTTGATACGATGCTAAGGACATATAAAACGTAGAAAACGGACTTGTAACGATTAAATTATGCACGTTTACACAAAGTTGCCGTAACTTTATTATATAAGAAAAACTAATATATTTCTATTAGACAAATATTACGGCTACAAAGGACCATGTTGAGGGTCGTTTTTAACATTGACGTAGTACTTTTTATAAAGTGATGTCTTCTAGTAAAAGTAAGTTCGCCTAGCCTATTTTCCAAAATGTCCAACCGTTCGTCAAACGGAGTTGTAACGAGTAAAATACGGTCACTCAAACTTTGCCGAAAGTTACCTTAAACAATATTTTGGATACAAGTACCATACTTTACCTATATTTTTCTCTATGATCGAGACCTCTATGATAAAAACTTAAATACAAAAACTTTGAGATAATGATACAAGCTTCCCAAAACCATTGAGTTTGTTTCCTAACACTCGACGTGCACCAATTTACGACTAGCTTTTTGAGGCTACTTAGTTACTTTCATGAAATTTTCAATGACATTATTTTACGACGAAAAGTTATAATTTCATAATAAATCACCAAATGATTATCGTAGGATATCATTTCAACGTATATACTTGTAAATTATTTTATAACATAAAGAGATGTCATAAACATATATTTCGACGATAAATTCTATTTTCAAAAACGTACAAGTGGTATAGATTACATGTGGATTTGCATGCACGACATTGTTTCATGATTTACATTAGAACATATCATTCATGATAGGTCACGGTCAGAGGTTTCGCCTCATTTCAGTATTGCTATTATATCATCATTATCATTGCAACATGTGAGTTTTCATAGCCCCGATTTATTCAAGTTTTAACTTTATTTCAAACCTACGGGGAGAATACATTGCACATCATTTTATTACGATACCAAGTATATCAAATTCATTACATTGCTTAAGTTACCTCATTGCCATTTAAATGTCCCCATTTCATAAACATGAACCGTTAATTTCATAGAAGCGAGGGTGAGTGGATAGATCTATCGAGGTGACGCCTCCATCCGGGTTGGTGGATTCCAACCGGACGGATGCATTTCATTTCATAATCATTATTTGAGTTGTTTGGCAAAACACTCTGTTGGGACGAACATCAGTCAAGCTTCGGTGTCATGTGCTTAAGCAATTGTAACATTTTATGTGACATAATTGTCATACATGGCCTATACTTGTGGTAGTCGTTTTAAACATTTACATAAACTCTATGAACTCACTCAACCTTTGTGTTGACACTTTTAGCAATGTATTTTCAGGTAACTAAGGCATTCACTTCATAGCATGCATGTGGACATATCATAGAGTCGCGGTGACGACGCGTCTCACATGGGATTTATGCATATTAGAACATCGTTTGACTTGTACCAAACTTATTTTCCGCACATGTTGATTTTCATTTGGGACCTATACTTTGTAAACTCTGAATGTTTTTAATATATCAAACGATGTTCTTTTCAAACGACACTTTAGGTCGTTCAATATAACTGTGATTGTGATGCTATGACAATCATCCCCCAGGAATTCCATTCCGCTGCAAAACAGGTAATTTGGGGGGGTGTGACAGTGGTGAAAGTTTAAGAGATGATGACTTCTATCTTCTACAAAGGGGTTGTTTGATATCCTTATCTCGGTACTCGTATCATCATCCTTCTTAAACTATATCATCTACTATATCTTTGTAAATATTTATCAAAAACCAAAATACAAAAATATAAAACCAGCAAAAAGAAAATAGAAAAATATAAAACCTACAAAAATTCCATAAAAATCAGAAAATTTGAATAAGACAAAAAAATATTGTTTTTCAAAGACATGTCTTCTGGTATCGATAACATCTACGGTCTTAGAAATGTCATTCAATAATGGCACGGGACCATAGATGAAGTTCGAGCAGGAGGTGTAAATATTTTTTCCAAAACATGTCTAAAAATTATGGCTGGCAGTAACTTCTGACTGTAACCTGTGCTTAAACTATGGTTTGCTATTATTTCAGATAGCAACCCGTTTTTCAAAGAAGGAAAGTGCTACGCTTAAACGATTTTCACATAATTCGTGCACTTATCCTAAAACTAAATGAGGAAAGTATGTCGAAGGACTGCTGTACCTACACAAATGTTTTTCTTTCTAAAAATTCTTCAAAAAAATATTTGATGTGTTTTAAAATGGTAGAAAATGAGTTGCTTGAAAATCAATCAGAATCAGTGCTTTCATATAAATTTGGAAACTCAATCAATGACTACAGCGGTTTTAATCTTTTCATAAAATGAGTCGTTGATTGAGGGGGAGAATATTTTCAAATATATATCATCTAACGGGCTTATATAATCATCCTATGTGCTTAAAAGAAAAATATGTTTTCTACGTTGAAGGACTAGGAGTCTAGGATGTGATTTTTAGGATTAAATGATTATAGTTTGATGAACACATTATTCTCATGCCTTATATGAACTGATTGATATGTTGAATTGACTTTTATTAGTCGATTGCTGTTTGGGTGTTGTCGACCACCATATATATGTATATATGTTCACTAACGTATGCAGATAAGATGGTTCATAAGATTGTTCCCGATCCGGATCACATAAAAGAAGATGATTGGATGCCGAAAGGAAATGGCAACTATTTCTTGGGTCGAGACAAAAGAAGAAACAGAGCTTAATTGGATCTCTCTATCGATAGTTGGCACGATAGATGCAACTTCAGAGGTCTCACTGCATCAGCAGATGGTTTTCTTTCATCCTCTCAGCAACAACAGAAGCAACTTGTGATTCTTATCCACCTAACGTATCTTTGTGCAGGAAAAAGTAGTGGATGATACCATTTTTTCTTAAAACAATTTTGAAAATATTGTTTTGAAAATGGAAAAATATTGTTTTGAAAATAAATTGGACTAAATTTGTGAAATCAACCGGACTTTATTTTATCAAATCTTAAGTCACTCAATCAACGACTACGGTCATGGATTGAGGGGGAGAGTGATTTATAGTTAAATATTTTCAAATGATATTTCATCTATCAAGTCCGTTTGTACGTTAATAAGTGGTGATCTAAAGATTTAATGTTATGTCATGATATGATTTTCTTTAAAACTCAAAGATCTTTCAAAATGAATTTTTTTGTTCTTGTTTTATTATGAAATTTTTTATTTTACTTAAAGATATCTTAAAATTATCATACCTGACACTAACAATCTTTATTGTCTAAAATTGACCCTTATCAGTCAATTTCAAAAATTAAATCAAGCCACGTCTTCCCCCAAAATTTTCTAAATGATTTAAATCATTTGGGATCACAAATCTCAAATGGTTTGAAATTTTTGATTGGGGGAGAGTTCGTGATTTAAATCTCAAATCAGTTTTAAAGGGTGATTGTTTCAAAAGCACTCCTTCCTTCATGTGTAAAACCATTTCAAATATATGATGCACATGATTGAGGAGGAGCATTTAACCAAAAACCATAAGAGTATTTAAAACAAGGCCACATTTTCTCCCCGTGTTTTCTAAACCTTATTAAATCACTTGGGATCCAAAATCTCAAAGGGTTTGATTTTTGATCGGGGGAGAATTAGTGATTTAATTATGAAATCTGATAAAAGATGATCTTTTGACTCAAAGTGCAGGTTGCTCTCCCATATGTGCTAAACGCTTTCGAATCTTGAAGCACATATTGAGGGGGATCATTTCAAAAGAAAATAAGATATCAAGGTACAAAGATTTCTATGTTTCAACATAAAGTACCTTGATTGATTTTCTAATGGTTTTCTGTATGGCAATGTGATCGTGAAAGTACTTCAAAGAACTCTTTCCTCTATGTGTAAAATGATTTCAAAAACCAACACACATTTTGAGGGGAAGAATTTACCAAGAAAATCAAATGGCTTTTTCCACGGAAATTGAGATCAAAGAAATTTTTCAAAGACCTCTTGCCTCCATGTGCTAAACAATTTCAAAATCATAAAGCACATGTTGAGGGGGAGCATTTCTAAATGATCAAAAATAATTAAGGTACAAAATGCTTTGATATTATATCACAAGTACCTTGATTGATTTTCCAAATGAATTTTCAATTGGTTTCGAGAAGGAATGAAAAATACCAAAAGACCGACAAATTTACTTTATGCATGGCGTTATAAGGATGGTTAGGTTAGGTATTCATTCCCACGATCCCGCCAGAGCCGGAGGGATGTACCCAGGGACAATCCATTAGATAGTGTAGAGTCCTTAGGTTTGATGAAAAAAAGGAGAAATATGAGAATATGGGAAGAGTGCCGACTGAGATAGAGATAGTACTAGAATAAACCCAACAAGGTTCTAGTAATGAAGTCTTGGTAAGCACTGAAGGGGTTGAAGAATGGAAAAGAAATGAATGTAAAAAGGGTGAAAAGAAATAGCCCTCCAATAATTCAACCTTAGGGCAGAAACCGGGTTCAATACATATGCTACTGGTTGTTACCAAGGTAACGCCGGTATCGAAGACAAGACGTCATGGACCCAATGAAGCACTGCACCAAACTTCCCAAGCCACTCAAGTTCCTCTTAAAAGGACTTGTTTTATTCTCACGGGGAACCTACATAATCTATAGACTTTCTGTTAGAGACTGTTGATATTGAAGAAGGAGACCCTCTCCCTAGTCTCTGACATAGGAAACCAAATGTGGACAATTGAGTCTCGAGCCAAGAGATCATCCACAAGAAATCTCATTAGGACACAAAATTAATGAATACTTGCTGTTTCACACAATGTGGGAGGTAAGTATATATTGAGAGTCCTACGCATTATCCTTGTGGTATTGCCAGAACATCCGAGTGATATGTTAAATATTCACGATGAAGATGGAAATCCTTCTAGAGCCAACATCAAACAAGCTCTTGGTGGTTGACATGTGAGATCTTTTCTAAAGATAAAGCTTGTGAAAACTGGATAGAAATAATGGGGCGATTCATTTTTGAATCAACCTTGGTCCAGGAAATGAATTGACGAATACTTTTGGAAAAACGTTCGATGTGCAAATCTTCTATTCTCTAGCACATCGAATGTGTATTCATGTTTTCAAACACATAAAGTATCTCTTTTTGAAAAAAATACTTTTGTAAAAACCATTCGATGTGCAAATCTCTTCTTTTCTCTAGCACATCGAATGTGTATTCTTTTTCAAATACAAAAAGTATTTCTAATTGAAAATTGATCTTTCTCATAAAACCTTCGTCGTATTGCAAAACTCTTTCTTCAAGCAATATGCGATTGTTTTCAAATAAATTTTTCATCAATCAGTGAATATCAATTCGCTGGTTCACTCACTCCGTGTTGTCTACTTGGGACGCTCCATTTTGAGAACGGCTAGATCAAGTTGTGAAACCCTGTCAAGGAGATTCTTCGGAATTCTACCTGATCACATGCAGTATTTATACTGATCAACGGGGAACCGTGTGTGGAAAACTATAAGGGGGGGGGGGTTGAATAGTTTTGCCGATTTTAAGTTGATTTCAAAAACTTTAGATTCGATGTTATGTGAAATCGTATGGATGTTGAGAACGTATAGATCTAATGATAATGCAAGCAAATAAATAAAGTTAACGGATAGAGAAGACACAGACGATTTATAGTGGTTCGGCTACAAGGTCACCTTCATTGCCCTACTCCACTCCCCGAGTCACCTACTCGAGAGTTCAAGCACTATGTCAACACACTCCTTCACTTGGCGGAGAAGCCTTCACAACGTTGCTTACACTTTTTCCGGTACAAAGCTAGATACCGAGTCTGTAACACGGTGGACCAAACCAACATAACTATTACACAACAAATATGTGAAATATCAAATACAAGATCTTCGCTCTGTAAATCTTGTGGAGTGAAAAATCAATCAAGGACCCCTTGCTTGGATGACTTGTAGAATGCTCGTGATCTCGCCTTAGAAGAGGACCTATATGAGGATCACAAATAGAAAGAAGAAGAACAACTCTCTAGATCAAGTGATCTATATGTTAGAAGAGAATGAGAGTGTATGAGAGATTTAGTAAGAAGAGGGTGAGTTAGAATGAAGAAATGGCTCTTTATTTATAGGCAAATTTCTCCTCTGTTCCACGGATCCCACGGATCCCTCCCACTTGGGATCCGTCTAGTGTAATCCTAGGGATCCGTGGTGCATCCTCTTTGCCCATGGGTATTTTGGTTATGGGTCATGGGTTATGGGTTGGTCCATGGGTTTTCTTTAGATTCAATGTATCTAAGTATACATTGTATCTAGCCAACTTGGTATTGGGTTATGATCCATGGGTTATGGTCCATGGGTTATGGTTTTACCCATCCTAATAAACTATTACAACAAATGCTTAATTATTACATTTTTTATTTAAATGGCTATATGTAAATGCTTTACAAAAATAACATGTATCCTTATAATTATACTTAAGATAACATTACATTTGTTATCAACAAAACACAAAGATCGCAAAATATTAATAAACGTTTTTACGGTTTATTTGTATTAACAATCTCCCCTTTTGTGTTGATGACAAAACATAATGTTATGATGAGTAAAACTTAAGAATAGATGCGAGTTTTGAAAGCCCCTAAGTTTTACTTCTTCTCCCCTTTTTGTCGAAACAAAAAGTTAACCCATGGAAGAAATAAACAAACTTCTAACTCCCCCTTGACGGTAGCTCCCCCTTGTTTGGGCGTCAAGTGAAGAAAAATAAAAATCCTACAAAAGAAAGGTTAGTAACATGCTTATATAATCTTGTGGTTGCCGAGAATCAAGATTGGGAGCCAAGGTATGTAAACAAGGCCTTGTAATAAAACAACAAATTGTAGTGGTATGTATGCCACTTACAAGCATGTAAAATAAGAACAAGACTTGTTCTTGAAAATGACTTCAAAAGAAAAATAATACTAAGAGTAGAAAATAGTAGTAGTGATTCCTTCCATGCTTGCATAAGGTTATGGATGGAGGTTTTGATGAGTAATGGTATTGATGCGATCAAGGATGAGGTTGAGTATGAAACGCATTTCTTCCCTAACTTCTATTGCAATTTCCCTAGTGGATTGGCAATGTTCACAATGTAAATGATGTGGGTGATGAGTGCGGAAGTTTTCCGGGTTGTTTTGATTTGAGTTATGCGGAAGTTGTGGTGGAAAAATAGGAAAATATGGATCAATATCCGAAATGTTTGTAAGTGGTGGTGGAAAAGAACCTAGATGTTCTTGTAATGTGATGGGAGCTAATGGTGGTGATGTTACAAGATCTTGAAAGATAGTATTTGGAGATGTGGGTGGTGTTAAAAAGACTATTTCTTTTTGTTTAGGTTGTTTAGATCTTGTTGGAGTCTTAAGGAGTTCCAAAAGAGTGACTTTGGGTGGTGATGAAGTTGGTGTACTTGTTGGTGATGAGGGAGGTGCTATAATGGAAGCATCTTGTGGTGAGTTATTTGTTGAAGATAACTCATTTGAGGTTGGTTTTGCTAAACAACAAGATCGGATACTAATCCGTTCGGATATCCTAGCATTTGATTGTGGTATTTTGGATGGTGGAAGTACAAAGGTTTGGATATCATGATTGATTGTACTATATGATTCTCCTAAAGGGTTTTTGGATGACATGATGAAGTGTGTTTGTGATGGAGTATGCAAGCATTTTGGGAGTTCTATATATAGAAAAACAAAGCATTGTAATGAATGCTTGACCCAAAATGTGGATTAAAATCTAATGATTAGATATGAATTCAAGGCATGTGATCATGAGAACACAAGCATTAAAGAGCATACTCCCAAAAATGAAACAAAAGTGGATTTTTCATCCAAAGTGAAAAAATAGAAGTTGAAAACGACTTGTTTTCACGGATCCCACGGATCCTTCCCTTGAGGATCCGATCCGGCATAAAAGTTTGGGATCCGTGGCTCTAGTGATTCGAGCAGCACAAAATTTTCCTTTTGGAACATTTTTGCCTAGTGTGTGCCTATATGCAAACTATTTGGAGTTTCGGTTATCTCGACTCCTAAAAGAAATAGAAAATAAACTAGAAGTATAAAACCATCCTATTGAGATAACCCGAAAACACATATTTAATACATGAGTACGTAATTTTGTGTTATCAATGCTCCTAATTCATTGTTGCTTAAATGAATGTACCCGAAAACACATATTAGTTATGTGTCCCCTTTAGCATTCAAAAGACATGAGATGCAAATGCTGTTTTACTTTGTATTAATAATAAAAAAGTGATTTGTCCTAGACGTGAGAAATTCCTTTTGTGAAATTGATATGGGAAGGTATCATCCTTTTAGAAAACATTGTGAAAGTAGGTTTTCTTTGAAAATGAAAAAAAATAAGAAAACTATAAGTGGAAAAACTCATCTTGGGTTTTGAAAAATCCCGTATTGTTTGTGAGTTGTGCGTGAAATAGAAATCCTAGACTCAGAAAGAAGAAGGCTAGTGTTTACATACCTTGTAGAGTCAAATAAGTTCTGACGTTTGTTCCATGAGACCAAGACCAAGACGAAGTAGGTTGAATTGTTTCCGCTTCAACGGTTTGGTGAGGGCGTCACTATGTTGTCTTGGATGCTACCTTCTTAATAGAGATGTTCCCCTTTTGAACATTGTCTCTTAGGAAGTGATGACGAATCTCTATATGCTTTGTGCGAGAATGCAATATCGGATTCTTGCTTAAGTCGATAGCACCTTTGTTGTCACATAGGATGGCTATGTCGCTTAGATGGATGTCGTAGTCTACTAGCGCTTGTTTCATCCATAGTGCTTGTTGGCATGCTTTGCTTGGCGGAGATGTACTTCGGCTTCGGTTGTTTATATTGCAAGTGCCGTTTGTTTCTTAGAAAACCAAGATGTTAAACAACATCCCATAAAAGTACATACCCCACTTGTACTTTTTCTATCAACGTAACACTGCATGGTCGAATCTGCATATACAATTGTTTCTACTCCCGTGCCCTTAGGATACCATAATCCAAATTGTGTTGTAAATATATCTAAATATCCTTTTTACGGCTTCTCGGTGTGATGTTTTAGGGTCTTCTTGAAACCTAGCACATAAGCAAACACTAAACATGATATCCGGCCTACTTGCCGTGAGGTAGAGAAGGATACCTATCATGCCACGATATTTTGTATTATCTACGTGTTGGAATCACTCCTAAACCATAATCAAGTGTTTGTAATTAATATGTAATAGTTAGCTTTATTATGGCCTTTATGTTTGCAATTAGCCTTAGGCTTATGTAGAAGGCCCATAAGCCTAGGCCTTAGTCCATTAAGGAAAGGATGGAAACTAGGAGTGTTGCCCTAGCTTTCCTCCTATAAATACCTTATGTAAACCTTCATTTGAAGGTTGGTTGTTCAAGTTATTCTCATTCACATACTCCTACGCATAACCGGTCTTATATTATCGTGTGTGTGTGTTTGGTTCTTGTTCAATCGCCTTATCTCTTTCTATATTACTTGTGTTTGTAAAACTAGTGACCTAACAGTGGTATCAATCGCCAAATAGTTGGGTGCACACTTTTGTTTTTGAAGTTTTTGGTTTTGGTCTTACGCGTAAAGATAACGTGTTTTATGGTTCGCTTAAAAACTTGTTTTTTACACTTTTTAATCCAAGATTCTTGTACTTTCAAAGTTTTAAGGTGTTAAAATACTTGTTTTTGGAAAAAAGTTTCAAACTTTGGCGTGGATCTAAGTTTTGAGCTTGTTTTGTTCGTGGGTGACCTTCTACGCGTAACTCGTTTAGCCGTTTTGGTTCATCAAGGTTCACATTTTTGTGGTATTTTGGTACTATTAACGCTATTCCATAACAAAAATGGGTTTAGAAACAAAATTGGGCATAATCATTATTACGAGTAAGATTACGCGTATCAAAACCCTAATCTTACGCGTAACTTTATCCGTGGTTTGATCTTCGTTTTGGTGGCCTCGTTTTCTTACTTGGATAAGCCTGAAAATACGTCGACTTTGGATATCTTTTGCACTGTGAAGTGTAAAAGATCATTTGGGAAAAAAAAACTAAATTACGCAGCATAAGCTTACGGCGTAGAAATCCTAAGATTTATCACTGCGCTAAGCCTAGTCTTACGCCTAAGATAATCCTATGCCTAACTTTCTACGCCTAACTTTTGTCTACGCATAACTTTAGAGTTTTTTTTCCATACTTACGCGTAACTCCTTATTGTTACGCGTAACTTTGGTGTTTTTACGCATAAGTGCTACTTGGCTATTGTGATTTCTACGCCTAAGGACACTTCATCAACAAAGGTTCATTTGACTACAAAGATCAATTTTTAACAACACAAGTTTTCAACATGTCACAACCACCATACTCTACCTATTTCCCTTACACTTATCCTCAACGACAACAACAACTAAGTCCACAACATCAACAATGGAATCAACAACAAGCAATTTATCAACAACATACTCCACAACTTGGAGCAATTCCTTCACCACAAATGGTTCAAACATCACCAAGCCTTCAAGTTCAACCCTACACAAATGATTTCAATCAACATCCATCAAGGAACACTATGAAGGAACCCACTTGGTTTGCAAAGATGTGTGAAGCTTTAAGCAGCCAACAATCAATTCATGAGGTTGGATCACTTGATAGACCTCCAATGCTCACTCAAGGAAACTACGATCAATGGGTGATAAGGTTCTTTAGGTTTTGTGATCAGAAGAAGCCACATGGAAAGTTCTTAAAGAAGGTTATCTTGGAAGGTCCATTTGAGATGCCTCTTGTCATTGTACCGGAGATCAAATGTATTCCACCAAGAGATGAACAAACGAACATTGCTACTTTTAGGACTTGAATCCTCAAGAACTTCTACACTATGAAGCTGATGAGCTTGCAATGGAATACATCCTCTTAGGATTACCAAACCCAATTCTTAGTAGTGTTGATGCTCAAAAGACTGCAAAGAAAATGTGGGATCATATTCGTCTTCTTATGGAAGGATCGTACTCAATCAGGGAGATTTGGAATCCAAAATTTACTTGGCTTATGAACACTTCATGATTGAACTTGGAGAGACACTAGAGTCCTATCATCATTGATTTTCAGACATCATCAATGATTTGGATAAACACAACATCATCATGCCAAAATTGCGGTGAATACTAAGTTCCGAGTAGTCTTGGTTCTGAACGGGAGAAGTATGTCATTTTTCTCCGTCAAGCGAAGAACATGCATCATTCTACCTACGGATTGTTGTGCGATTACTTGAAGCCTCATGAAAAGGAAGTTGATAGGGAAAGGATTCTCCGTGCTCAAATTGCTCCACCTACACATCCGGAAAATCAACAACTTGCCTTATATGCTCAACAAAGTTATTCTCCTCAACAAGCAACTCAACCAAGCTGCCTCAATCACAACACGATCAAACACCACGACCTCAACAAAATCAATTGGTTCCATACAACAACAACAATGATCAAGCACTTCATATCAAACTAATGAGGAATCCGATCCGTTGAGAAGCATTAACAAGGATTTGTTATGATTGCTAATGCTTTTGGCCGTTATACCAACAAATCCAACAATCGTATTCGTTCCTCATCTAATACAAGGAATCGGTCATTGTGAACAATGGGCGAGTTGAAGTTCAGAATCGTGGTTATGGTCGTCAAATAGGAGGTGGTCAAGGGTTTAATGCTATGGGTAGGAATAACAATCGAGTGGTGGAACAGGAAATGCTCGAGAATGGGTTGAATGGTCTTCGATGCTACAATTGCAATGAGAAGGACACACGGCTAATGCATGCCCAAAGCCAAGGACTAGAGGCGCTTATTTCAAAGAGCTCTTCTTTTGGCTCTTAAGGATGAAGTGGTGGATTTCTCACGGACAAAGAACAAAGCTTTATGGCAAATGCGACTTCGGATGATGATATGGAGGACTTGCGGGCCAATGCACGCGTTATGTTGATGGCTAATATGCATGAGTTACACATGAGTGACAGCCCGATGTATGACATGCGATGGCTTGTCTCAGTTCGAACAAACCATATTCATCTCTGATCTACTATCTCCGCCAACATCTGAATCCGGCAAGGCTCGGAATGTTCAAAATGAGTCGTCCACATCTCATTCCGACGATTTTCAACTAGACCCGTAGTTATATTTGACGATCAAGATGACCAAACGGTTTCCCTTGATAATCAAATTGACTCGGTGGTTATACTTGAGGATCTCAGTAATGATCATGTTGTGACTCACGTTGAACACGCCGAACTTTGCCTCATCCAGATTTTGCTCGTTTAATACAAGACCAACAAACCATAGTGGAAGAATGTCATGCATTGTCGGGACTTGAAAAGTAAAAATGCCTTTATTAACCAAGGATTTTGAATGTTTACAAAAGCAACTTAACTTTTTCAAAACTCAAGAAAAGCGTGAAAAGGTTTTGAAGCGACCTTTGCTAAATCTCATCAAAATGAAAAATATTTAGAGAGGCAGTCATTGATCTAGCCGCTTGAAGAATGCTTTGTTGTGCGAGATAGAACAAGCTGAAACATGAACATCAAAAGCAAATTAACGCTCTCACCTTGGAAAATCAAAAGCTAAGGCTGAGTTGTTAACTTGTCAAAAACAGTTCTCTGCATACAAAAAGCATTCAACGAAACGAATAGATGATCATCTTGAAGAAATCATCGGCTTGCAAAACAAACTTAAAGAGTTTAAAACTGTTGTTTACAAACATGGTGAGTGGTCACAGCTATTGAAAAGTTTACTTTAAAACCAAATCCAAATGGATATGGACCAAATCTTGCTGATTACAAACCTAAGCTTTCAATCAAAGCATTCAAACCAAATCCACGAAGTTTCGGTGCATAATATAAAATTGATAATACATTATGAGTGTTGTTGAATATCATCGTCAAGGAGGAATTAGATGCGAAGACGAGAGTCGATCAAAATTAAAAAATTTTGTTTACAACAAACCTTTTAATTATTCAAAACCGGTTACTTTCGTCAAACCAACGGATTTTTCTAACATACCAAGGGTTATCATCAAAACACCTGAGTCTTCTAATGTTAATCCCAAACCAGATTATGCACAAATTTATGGTCCTTTACCTTCCATCGTTGAAGTAAATTCAAAACACGAAAATCAAAAATTCTTAGATACTTTGACATTTTCATGGATGACCTCAAAATTTTACAACATGAGATAGAATATCGTTCTGAAATCAAAATTGATCATTTTCAATCACCTCTAGCGCGAGAACAAAGAGACATTTTTCAGAAAAATCTTTTACCTAATGTTAAAAATTTGAAAATTGTGCATTAGCCTGGGAAAAGGATTTTCATAAGGAACTTGGAGTGATGAAGGTCGTTTTAGAAAACAAAACATCTATTTCTAATACTAAGCGTAAAAGAATGTTGAGAAAAGACGTTGATCGACTCTTGGAAGATGTCATCTGTGCTGATGTCCATAATGTTGTGCTATTGAATTCTTTTTCATATGCATTTGATTATATCTCTGCGATCTTTTTGATTACGTGGTAAATGTTGAGAACAACGATAATGTGCTTGGTCGAGTCCTTAAAATTGAAAACAAGCGATTGTCAAACGAACTTTCAAATGCAATACGTCGTCTTAATTGGTGTCAAAAGATATTCACGATCAACAACTTGCTTTTCAACACAAAATCGCCGATTCGCGTGACAAAACTTCGATCAAAAATTGAGCAACAGGATAATCAAAACGTGTCTTTTAAGTGTCAAATCTCAAAATATGAACAAGAACTTGTAAAAGTTAAAAGGAATATGGTGTCATATTTGATTTACTCAAAAGACTCGTGATGAAGCATCAAATGAACTTGATCATTATCTTGCACACTAAAGAAGTTATGCATTTTCTTTGGAAATGTTTCGGTCCGAAAATCAAGATATGATTCACACTATCTTCAAGTTAAGAGAAATGTTAGGAAAGTATGAACAACTTCCACCTACCATCATTAAGAGATTAGCACCAGTAACACTTAGTAATCATGAACCTAGAATCCCTACTGCCAAATCACAAGTTGCTAACGTGCTTCCTTCTCTTGAAAGAGGAATAGTTCGTCTTTTCCAAACGTCCGCACTTCACGACCTAGGAGCACTCACGAAGAATAGGAAGTTACGACCTAAGTAAAGATCAATAAGGAATGCTAAAGTAGAAGAACACCCTAGGACTATGAATAAGACTCACGTTGCTTCCACTATAGATATTGCGTCTGGAAAATGTAATAGAAATAGTGATGTAACATGCTAAACCTTAAGTACTTTTGATATTGACCAGATGCACCTTGTGTTCTTTGTCATAAAAGTATGAATTCTGATTGTCATGATAAATGTGTTGCTAAAGCTATCATCTCTCGTTTAAGAATCCTAAGAACCGGAATACCTCTAGGCCCACTAATCTTTCTAAGTCTGTGCTTGGTAGACCGCCTTCTTTAGATTCTAAGAAACGCATTGTTGTCCCTGTAGCTCAAGTTTCACCTCCTAGGAATGTAGTACCACCTAGTGCATTCACTAAGACTAAAGCAAAAGTAGTTATAGATGGCAGAAATGGATATATAACACACTAGGATTTAAGTGGATACCTAAAGCTATTGATGTGTGTATATCTACTATAATTGCTACGGAACCCTCTAACATTTCGGGTTCCACATCTACTTCTATTCCATCATTATTAGATGCGTATGTAACGGGTGTCTGATCATTCTCGGATTGTTGATAGCGGATGTTCCCGACACATGAGAGGCAACCTTAAACTGTTATCAAACTTTATTGCAAAGTTCATTGGCACTTGTCGAGGTTAGGGAATGATCACGCAGCTATCATGGGCTACAAAGACTATGTCAATGGGAACATCGAAATCAGCAGGGTTTACTATGTGGAAGGCCTCGGTCATAATCTGTTTTCATTAGGTCAGTTTTGTGATGGAGATTTGGAGGTTGCTTTCAGGGAGAAAACTTGTTTCATTAATGATCTACAAGGAAACGACCTTATGTCTGGCTCGCGTAATTCTAGTCTCTACACTATCTCTATGAAAGACATGGTTGCTTCATCTCCCATCTGCTTACTTTCAAAGGCAACATCAACAAAATCTGGCTATGGCACCGTCGTCTCTCACATCTAAACTTTCAAACCATCACCAACCTTGCTCGACACAAACTAGTTGAAGGACTCCCACGATTCTGGTATTCTAAAGATCACCTTTGCTCAACTTGTGAACAAGGCAAAAGCACTCGTGCTCATTTTCCTTCAAAGGTGGAACACGCTCTCGGCATGTGCTTCATCTTCTTCACATGGATTTGTGTGGCCCGATCTTGGCGTGCAAGCGATCAATGGCAAACGCTACATCTTAGTAATTGTTGATGACTATTCACGATGGACTTGGGTCTACTTTCTTGGAAGCAAAGACCAAGCTCCACAGATGATCATCACCTTTCTCACGAAATACAAGTTCACTCCGAAACACCGTCGAGGCTAATCGGACAGATAAAGGCTGAATTTGTTAACCAAACCCTTCGTGAATTTTATGAGAAAGTAGGAATTCAGCATCAAACATCTATTGCTCGTACACACAGAACAAAGCGGAGTTGTTGAAAGACGAAACCGAGCGTTAGTGGAAGCTGCAAGAACAATGTTAATCAATGCTAAACTTCCAGATTACTTATGGGCGAAGCGTATCTACATGCTATACTCAAAACTGTTCTATGATTACTAAACGCCACAACAAAACACCTTTCGAGCTCGTCCATCATAGAAAACCGAATCTAAAACACTTTCATGTATTTGGATCTCTTTTATTATCGAATAATGATGCGTGATGACTTTGGAAAGCTCAAAGCCAAAGTGACATTGGAGTCTTTATGGGATCTTGTGATAATTCAAAGGTTTCCGAATCTGGAATCGTCGTACAAAACAGGTGATGGAAGCGATTCATGCTCATTTTGATGAACTTACGGAAATGGCACGAGTATACTGACTTAGAACCGGTCACAACCGCTTAAACTTTCCCAAACCCCATCATCAGAACAAAGCCCCGACTTACTCGTCAACAAATGGAAAGGTTATTTGCTCCATTTGTTCGGTGGCGATATTGATGAGCGTGCTCGGGTGTATCCGCTGTTTTATAGCTGCTCAACATTAATATCTATACGATACACCTGCACAACAACTCTTGTGAAGAAGCACCACAGGTTGACTCCCACAGCAGTTGAACAAACCGCTTCCAACAATGATGAGCGGGTGATGATATTGCGAATGAAGTACCCCCACCTGCAGATTTTGATCCAAATGTGTTCTTTAACCCGTTTGCTAATGAGCTGCGCACGGATGTCTGGAATCTTCAACAAACCATTTGAATCCTCAGAATCGCACAATGTATACCAACATCAACCCTCCACACATAGATGGACAAAGACCATCCTCTGGAAAATATTATTGGCAACAGAATCAACGGTCGTTACGAGACAAGCGTCTTCACAGCAGACGGTGAACATTGCATTTATGCACTCCTTATCTGCCAATCGAACCTAAAAACATCAAAGACGCAATGACAAAAGACAGCTGGATTGAATCCATGCAAGAAGAACTCAACCAATTCAAACGTCTTGAAGTATGGGAGCTGGTTGAAAGACCAACAGGGGTTTACATCATTGGTCTCAAATGGATTTGGAAAAACAAATTGGATCTTTGAAGGAATGTAATCGAAACAAGTCGCGTCTAGTTGGCTAAGGGTTATCGTCGGGGAAGAGGAATAGACTTTGAAGAATCTTTTGCTCCGGTTGCCGTTTTGAGGCATTCGGATATTTCTAGCGTTCGCGGCTCATATGAATATGACGGTCTTTCAAATGGATGTCAAAACTGCGTTTCTCAATGGACAACTTAAAGCGGTTTATGTCGACCAACCATATGGATTCGTTGATCACGAGTTTCGAATCCGTCTACAAAGCGAACAAAGCTCGTATGGTCTCAAACAAGCTCCTGGGCATGATGCGATAAGCTATCATCTATCCTCATTGCTAATAATTTCACCAAAGGTTCGGTTGACCCAACTCTTTTATACAATATCACGGGGCACATATCTTAATTGTTCAAATTTACGTGGATGACATCATTTTGGGTCTACACATAAAAAGTTTTCAATCGCTTTTGCAAAACTAATGAAGAAAAATTTTGAAATGTCCATGATGGGTGAACTCACGTTCTTTCTAGGGCTACAAGTTCATCAATCACCCCGTGGTATTTTCTTGAGTCAATCCAAATATGCCCTTGAATTGTTAAACAAATTTGGAATGAAAACCTGTGACACCTATGCCACACCAATGGCTCATACCAAGCTAGACTGATTTACATGGGAAATTAGTGGACCCTACAAATACGAAGTATTATTGGGTCTCTCATGTATCTAACAGCTAGCGAGACTGATATTGTCTTTGCCGTTTATCTATGCTCCGTTATCGGTCGCGACCAAGCTGAAACCCACCTCTCTGAGACTAAAAGAATCCTCCGATACATAAAGGGAACCATTAACTTGGGGATGGTATCCAGAAGGATTCGGTTTTGAACTAATCGCTTTTCAGGGCCGACCACGCGGGATGCTTAGACTCATGAAAAGTACTTGGGAGCTACAATTTCTTGGTGATAAACTAGTGTCTTGGCAATCAAAGCGAGGATTGTACATCGTTGCATCAACGAAGCGAGAATATGTAGCCATGTCCACATGTTGTGCTCAAGTCATCTGGATGAGAACACAACTCAAAGACTATGGTTACGTATTTGTGGTATGATGTGTTGACTCAAGAGATTGGATTGCATAACACCCCAAAAACTGGCGGAGCATATCAAGTATTGGGGTGCTACTAAATTGATACCACAACTTAAGCATAGAACAAGCGGTTTTCATAAATAAACTTTTATTCATTTCTTAAAAACAATGTTTACATTTTTGATTTGATCGCGGAGAAAATGGCCCATTATAAAAGGTGGTCCCAATACATAAATTAGATTAAATTATGACCATACCATACCTTTGCCTTAAGCCTCCAAAGATAAGCTATCACCTCTAAACACTTGAAGATACATGCTAAAAGGGGTGACTACTATTTGGTGAGTTCATAGATTTATTTAAAAGGGATTTGTTACAACATTTCAAATTTGGTTTTTGATGATCATTACGTCTTGCATAATGTCATAAAGTTTATGATTTCAATTCATAAAGGAGATTTCATTAGTGGACCATAAAAAGGGTATATGTACACTATAATGAATATAATGCCATATATTTTAAGTCTATTACGCTAGCACTAAGTTCATGCTTGAAGCTACGACGGTTCATGTATGCACAAGGGGGCGTCATACAAATAAGGAGCCCATGGCGAGTGTTTATCCCAGTCTACCGAGGTCCATGCTATATGTTACGCCCTTGACAGCCCGGGTCAACTCGCAGAGGAGTCACCCAATGAATCTATTTATAACATTAGCTTCCTACAGGAATTGACGGTTCATGAAAAGGCAATTTGGGATCTAAAGTCTTAGGCTAAGCTGCGTAATATTCTAGGTCAAAGGTTTTGGTGTGGTCCTTAAAGCATCTAGCTATGATGTATCTTAAAACATATCAATCAAAGGGCATAGTATGCATAGAATGTAGAATTTTTGTAATTAAATCATTTAAGTAAAAATGAGCACGTATCTTCCCCCAAAACAGTTATAAAACAAGTAAAAGTAGGGGTTATGAAACTCACCTTGGCAATGTGCAATATGAAGTCTAAAGAGATTTAAATCCAAGGGTATAATGCACGGCTCCGACCGCGCAACCTAATTAAGTACGGTATATTTAGTCTTTACTCATGTTTAAGACTCGATAAAGTTTAACTAACTTTATAGATTTTAGTTGTTGTTGTTGTTGTTGTGGTTGTTGTTGTTGTTTGTGTGGCATTGACTTATCTTACAACAATTTACAATGAATTGGGTGGATTTCGGCTTATGAGGGTCTGACATGGAAGGAAATCTTGGAGAAGTAATTGCGATTTTGGTTCAAGGATGATCAAATGATAATACACGAAAGAATAGCACACTTATGATAAGGCGTGGCCGATGTAACGAAAAAGATATATATATTAAGTATATATATATATATATGTATTTTCATGTCATTTAGTATATTAGAATAAATGTCTATAGAAACACTTAAGTACAACCTATTTGATATACATTTGAGATATTAAAATCTCCGTAAGTTTCAAGATATATTTCAAGGTGTTACTAATAAATATTTTCATTTTAAAAGTAGTTTAAACATTTATCCAAGCTTGTAAGCGACAACTTAATCATTCCATTTATAAATGAAAATATGATAAATATATTTATAATACTAATAAGTTTTGAAAAGTTGTATATAACTTGTTTCATATACGTTAGAAAAATTACGATATAGGTTTCCATGAAATATGTTTTGTTTGTGTATAAATTTTATATGTTTACAGAATTTTTAATACAACACGAGTTAAATTTTCTATCTATCCGGTTAGACTAAACCTCAAAAGTCGTATATTTCATAATTCGGTTTTATAACTTTATAGTGGCGATGTGTCTTGCCCTTTTAAATTTGTGGCGACATATATTAGTTACTCGTCCTAATATATATATGTTTGTCGATTTCTATCTCATTTTAGTATGTATGTTTGAAATCGTTAACCCGTATTATTTATTGTTTGTCGACACGAGTAGATGTCGATACGGATATCGTAATAGAAAATGAGTGTGTTCCGTTGGCCATTTCTTTGAAAATATGACCATATTGTCTCCTCTTCCTTTTATTCATGATAATGGATCATTCATAATCAGTAAAAGTAAGTATGGACCATTTATTCTAAAAGTCTTTAAAAAAAAAGACGTATCCTTAATAAGACCAAATTTAAGCCAAAAGAAATGAGGTTGGTGACGCATAGTGAAAATACATGTATTTAATAGAATGTAGCAAGCAATTTACACACTCTTGGTGACTCTAAAACATTACAGACACAAGGGGTATTTGCAAGTCTTCCCGCTTTGTGGTTAGCACCATCGGGTACTACCCAACATGAGCTTGTGACACGACATTATGGGCCAAACAAGCATCCTTGGGTGTTATCCCTTTTTCAGTCGAGACTAATGCAAGGACACGCAAAGAGGACACGTAATAAACCAAGTGAATGCATCCATTAGTGCCACCATGGTTTACTGCAAAAGTGAAACCCCCGTGGGTGTCTTGTGTGGAATCGAATATGAAGCCGACACTTCCTTTTGTGGGTCGTGTGACTGACCCGAGTAGAACCAAGCAAAGTTTCACAAAATTACGCGACCCTTACTAGTTCCTACCTGATGGAAACTGGTCAACATCATGGGTACTATTTGTGCCGTGAGCCAAATAAGACCGAGAATAGGTTATGTATGATCAACGGAAAATGCTAAAAACTGTTTAGCGAAGAATTAAGCCGAGAATCAACATGCTAAAGCCAAATAAACCCACGCATAAGCTGAACATCACATTTAGTTAGTAACTCGATTATAAGCCAAGGAAAGGACTTAAGCTTAAGAAAGTAAGACTACTCAAAAACTGGAAACCAAAACAAGAATAGTGTTTTTATTTCATGTGATTCCGACGCTGCTTAATAATATTAGTAGCTCGTTACACAGCC
>OU343217.1:242978457-243067154 GCA_910596185.1 Chrysanthemum makinoi | reverse complement strand
AAAATTTGCATCAACTCAAACACATGTTAGCAACAAGCGAAAAGCCGCTTGAAATGGCAAAACTCCTTCGAACGAGAATCAGCCCGGCAGCTATCTTGAAGAAGCCTCCGTAAAAGCTTGGAGATCCCGGAAAATTTCTCTTACCTGTATTTCCGTGAATGGTTGAATGCTTTGCCTTAGCAGTATCTTGCAAGCATCAACTGATGCCTCATTCAAGATGGAAGAAACTTTCTTCCGACCTTATTCCTTACATGCATGACTCTCGAGCTTGCGATGCGACAATATCCCGCCCACTTGGCATTGCCGAGGACGATTTGAAAGTAGGAAAGTTCCATTTTCCAAATTCGACTCAGAAGTTGTTGATTTCGATGTCGATCCACCGGGTTCCTCTCATTGTTGGACGAGGATTCCTCAGAACGGGCCGTGCTCTCATTGATGTATTTGAGCAAGAAATCACATTACGCGTGGGTAATGAAGTCGCCACTTTTAACCTTGATCAAACTTCGAGGTACTCCGCAAACTATGATTCCGAAGCCTGCTAACTCAATAGATATCATTGATGTTGCTTCTAAAGAGTACTCTCAAGAAGTTCTTGGTTATGATCATAATTCTTCGAGTGATAATCTCACTAATTCATCTCAACCCATCATTGCCAATTCTACTCCTTCTCACTCCATTTGAGGAAAGTGACTTCATCTTGGAAGAGATTGAAGCATAATTGTCTAGTGATTCAGCCCATGGGAAATTGATCACGCCCCATCTACATCGAGGGGACATACTTCTCATTGAGAAGTTGCTTAATGATGATCCATCATAACTCCCTCCCGTCGAGCTTCATAACAAGGAAGTCAAGTCGCTTGAGAAATCAAGAATTTCCGAAGTCGAACTTAAGGACTTACCACCTCATCTCGAAAGTATGCATTTCTGAGGGTGATGATAAATTACCCGCCATTATTGCTCAAGATTTGAGTAAAGATGAAAAGCCGCCTCATAAAGGTCTTGAAGTCACACAAGCAAGCAATTGCTTGGAAACTCTCCGCCATTAAGGGTATCAACCCTGAATTTTGTACTCACAAAATCTTGATGGAGGATGACTTCAAACCGCCAGCTCAACATCGAGAAGAGTAAATCCAAAAATCCATGATGTTATTAAACAAGAGGTTATCAAACTTCTTGATGCAGGATTGATTTACCCGATCTCGATAGTCTTGGTTAGCCCATTCATTGTGTTCCTAAAAGTGGCATATAACCGTTGTCACAATGAAGATAACGAAGTTAATTCCAACTCATTGGTTACGGATGGCGGTTTGCATTGACTATCGAAGTTGAATGACGCCACCCTAAAGACCATTTTCTCTACCCTTCATGGACCAAATGCTTGAGAGATTAGCAAGGAACGAATACTATTGTTTCCTTGATGGTTTCTCGGGTTATTTTCAGATCCCCATTGATCCACATGATCAAGAGAAGACCACATTCACCTGCCCATACGGAACTTTTGCCTATAGACGCATGCCTTTTGGCTTATGTAATGCCCGCACGCTCCAACGATGTATGATGGCCATTTTCCACGACATGATCGGGTAAACAATGGAGGTGTTTATGGATGACTTCGTCATGGGGACTGCTTCAAACATGTCTCTCCCATTTAGAAAAATGCTAAAACGGTGTGAAGACACCAATCTTTGTCTAAATTGGGAGAAGAGCCACTTTATGGTCAAAGAAGGCATAGTCCTTGGCCATAAGATTTCGAAAAACGGGATTGAGGTTGATAGAGCAAAAGTCGATGTTATTGCTAAATTGCCTCATCCTACTACCGCCAAAGGTATTAGGAGTTTTTTAGGTCATGCCGGTTTTATCGCAGATTCATACAAGATTTTTCTAAAATCGCCTATGACCCATCTTCTTGAAAAGATGCTCTTTATCTTCTCACCCGAAAGTGCATCAAAGCTTTTGAAACATTAAAGAAAAGCTTATCAAGCACCCATTCTCGTGTTCTCGACCGATTTACCCTTTGAGCTCATGTGCGATGCAAGTGATTTTGCTATCGCACCCTAGGGCAACGATCCAAGCATTTTCAGCCTATCCACTACGCAAGTAAGACTATGATCAAGCTCAAACCCACACCACCACGTAAAAAGAGCTACTAGCCGTGGTGTATGCATTTGAGAAGTTTCGGCCATACCTAATCTTGACCAAATGCGTGGTGTATACGGATCACTCGGTTCTCAAATATCTCTTTGCAAAACAAGATGCAAAGCCGAGATTGCTCTGCTGGGTTCTCCTCCGCAAGAATTTGATATCATTATACGCGATAAAAAGGAGCCGAGAACCTAGTCAGCCGATCATCTATCCCGATTAGAAAACCCTCACCAAGATGTTTTCGAGAAAAAGGAAATAAATGAAACATTTCCTCTCGAGACACTCAGTGCGGTTTCTTTTCGTGGAGACTCTACTACCCCATGGTTTGTCGACTTTCAAATTACCATGCGGGTAACTTCATAGTGAAAGGGATGTCGACCCAACATAAGAACAAATTCTTCAAAGATGTTAAACATTACTTCGGGACACCCCTACTTATTCAAAAATCTGCGGCGGATCAAGTCATCCGACGGTGTTTTTATGGACATGAAGCTATGGACATTCTCAAAGCTTGCCATGCCGACCCACCGGGGCCATCATAGTCCAAATTACACCGCCAAAAGGTGTTTGATTCGGTTTTATTGGCCCACTATTTACAAGGATGCCCACGACTTAATAAAGCCTTCGACGCTTGTCAACGCCACGGAAATATCTCAAAAGAAATGAAATGCCGCAAAACGCCATTCAAGTGTGTGAGATCTTTGACATCATTGACTTTATGGGGCCATTTCCATCATCATCTCAGGAAACAAATACATACTCTGTGGTCGCTGACTATTTGTCAAAATGGGTTGAAGCTTAAAGCTTTACCTACTAATGATGCCCAAGTTGTTGTGAAATTTTTAAAATCTCTTTTTGCTAGGTTTGGAACTCCGCGAGCTATAATCAGTGATCGTGGTACACATTTCTGCAATGACCAATTTGATAGAGTCATGCAAAAGTATGGTGTAACCCACCGCCTCTATCGCACCACCCCCAAACAAGTGGGCAAGTGGAAGATTCCAACCGTGGTATAAAAATAATTCTTGAAAGGACAAGAGGCTTAAAACCGCGGCATCCCGGTCGGATAAACCGATGACGACTCGGGCCTTGCATACCTATAAAAACACCAATCGGGTGTACTCCATGCTTGTGTACCGGAAAGGCATGTCATCTTCCAATTGAGCTTGAGCACAAAGCATACCGGCCTTGAAACATGCAAATTGATATTCAGATACCGGTGATCAGTAAAAGTTCAAATGAATGAATTAAATGAACTCCGTGATCAAGCATACGAGAACTCTTTGATCTACAAACAAAAGACAAAGAAGATTCATGACTATAAAATCAAGAACCGCGTTTTCAACGCCGGTGATCGAGTCCTTCTTTTCAATTCAAGATTGAAGATTTTCTCGGGAAAGCACAAGTCCCGCTGGTCCGTCCATTTACTATTGCTAAGGTTTATCCTTATGGTACCATTGAGTTATCTCAACCCGATGGTCCAAATTTTAAAGTGAATGGTCATCGATTGAAGCATTATTTTGGAGAGGACATTCCACCTGTGGTTGTCCCGGATCTACAAACTTTTCCCATGAACCAATGAATGCGGGGATCGAGTCAAGCTAGCGACTCGGTAATCAAAAACATTAGCACACACAATATGGGTTTTCACCCATTTTCGATTTCTTCTATTTTTCTACCAATTTAAAGGGGAGTCATTTCCCGTTGTATATATAAGTATTTCTAAAAAAAAAAAAAATGTGTATATATCAAAAATAAAATAATGGCCGTAGTATTTCCCTTTTACGTTCTTTGTTTCCGCATAACCGCTTTATTTTGAATATTGAGGGCAATATTCATTTCTAAAGTGTGGGGAATTCTCACCTAATTTTATCATGTAATTATACCACCCATTCCCCCGCTTTTGGCAAAATTTTTGGAGTAAGTGTTTTTCACTTACTCAAAAATGGTAATCAACCGCCATGTCTAACACACATGGATTGGCTAATCCAGAGCAAACGGCTCTTGGTAAAGATATCTCAAACCGCTATGGCTTGCAATTTGCCCAAAATTGTATGGTGTTTAGCTCACCATATCTTTAATTAGTGAAAAGTTGGCTAGCCCACAAGTTTATGGTTTGTGGTAAAGGCAAATTGGAAAGCCATAATTGGTAATTGACTCACCAAAGATAATATTGATAATTTATCTAAGAGCTATTAGTCCGTATAAACGGCTTCCGTAAAGACAAATCAAAACCGCTGAAAGTTCGGTGATTTGCTCAAAATCATTTGGTTATCATGTACTAGTTCTTACTTGAACTAAAACAATTGGCTACTCGTAAGTAATGGCTTTGTAAAGAGATGAAATCCATTAATTTTTCTTAAAACATTGCTAGGGACTAGCAATATCTTAGTGTGGGGATTGATGAGTGTGTAAATACTCATCATTTTTGTACCATTTAAACTCCAAAAATATCCTAAAACACTCGTGAAATGCATCAAAATGATAAAATATCACAAATAAGTGTTTTATGTGTTTTAAATGCAAAAATATCAAAATCAGATGAAAAACATATCAAGTTTGCATAATTGGCAGCTTTAGTCCCCCAAGTTTCAAAAGTTGTCAAATCTAGTCCCTGAATCAAAAATATGGAGTTTTATCATTTCAAGGTCCCTGAAATATTCTAAGTTGTCAAAAATGGTCCTTGAATAAATCTTTGGTCAAAATGGCGAAGGTCCCTTAACTTAAAAATGACATAAATGGTCCTTGGATATTTAAAAAAATGAAAATAATCAAATATGGTCCTTGTACTATTAAAGTTTGTCAAGTTTGGTCCTTGTGATAACTTTTGAGAAATTACAGGTTTGGTCCCTCAAGTTTGCAGAATTTACATTTATGGTCCTTGTGTATAAACAAACCAAACGGACCCTCTTTGTAATTTTAAACCGTACCCAAACCAATAGACCCCACCAAAATGCCACTTGAACCCCCAAATGAACCTACCCATTATTATTATCCCACTTGCCAACCTCGCTTAACCGCTTCCTTTTTTCTTTTCCCCACAAAACCTGACACTCATCAAACCAGAGTGGTTTCTCACCACTTGCTTTTTCCCCCACCTCTCCACCTCACCACCACCTTTACACCTCTCTACCCACTCCCCTTTCCACCTCCACATCCACCAAATTGCATTAAATGCATATAACCTGCTTAAGACTTTTTGCCAAAAATGCCATGTGTGATTCTGGTGTAATTGATGAATTCAATGGTCAAGATAAGGTGGGATATGTTCAGAGATGTCGACAAGAGTGAAAAAGATCATTATAAAGAGAAAGAGAAGCAATGTGAAGAGTAACTAGTGTAATTTTAATTCAGTTTATGTCGAAATAATTAATCTTTAAATTCCAGTGTATGTTTAATCTTTCAAGCTTTGTATTTCAAGTTACTAGTGTGTAATAAAACTTTTGTTAACATCAATTTCAGTTTTAAGTTTTATTTCAAGATTATGCAATTTTCAAGTTTGAATTCTCAAAATCTCAATAGGTTCGAATGATATTTTTGGTTGTTGTCTTGGAATCTAAAGCTCATATAAGCTCTTTATATAGCATATGAGAGCTTTTAAACCATTGAAATCGCTTATAGTTATAAAGCTTAAAAATTCACAAAATACCAAGAAAATAGTGAGAAAATAAAAAGCAATGGAAAATGGTACAAGAAGCCATGTGGTAAAATATGGATTGTTATTGGGTTATAAGCTTGTGGAAAGCTATTAAGAGTGGTTCTTGTTCTTGGTTCTCAAATCCTGATAATCTCTTGTAAGCTATTTTCTCAAAATTTGCATATTCTAGTATAAGTGTTTTAATCTTGTTAATTTTGGCTTAATCCTATTTAAATATAGTTATTACAAGTTAATAAGTAGATTTATTAGTTTAAAAGCTTGTTTTAGTGCTTAATGCTTCACAACAGCTATAATAAAGGGTGTTTGGAATTGCCGAGTTAAGCCTCTAGAGGCCAGCTTTGTTGTTGTTTATGGTTGTTCTAAGTCACAATAAGATCTAATAGCTTAGTGCAAGCACAAAAACTTGACCTCATTTGATAAAAGTCAAAATCTCCTTTAAATGCACTTAAACAGCTTAATGTTGGGATTTTGAGTTGTAAAATTCACCATACATGCTTAAACAATTGTTACTATAGCTTTAGATAACCTTATATTACCTTATTACATCATATTCAGTTTATAGAATCAATCAAAAGTTCATTTAAGTCAACATAGTTCATTTTATTAAAAATTCAAAATATCACTTAGACAGTTTTTGAATAAAATGGATAATTTTATATAGATTCAATATTAAGTTTCATAACTTAGTGCTTTTGGGATATTAAAGTTTAGTCTCATCTTAATTAGAAAAATATCATTTTACTTATACTTAGCTTATAAAGTGCTTATTTCTTTGTCTCTTTTAAGTCCTTTTCTCGGTAATCTCCCCTCGTAATGTAGTTTCATAAGCTCATTTCTCAAGCTTATAACTTGCTTATTAGAAAAGCTTAACCTGTGAAAATTGTTGATTCTGAATTCATCCGCCACTTTATGTATGAGTGCTTATTTTTCATTTTGTACTTATTTGATAAGCCCGCTATTGCTTTTGTTTTGTCCAATTCACATAGTACATAGATCACTCAGTGTTTAGTCCATTTTTCATAAGCTAATTATAAGCTCACGTGTGAACACCACAGTGAGAGCTTTAGCTTTTTGAAAAGCCAATAAGCTCAGCTTATTGGATTCACCTTTGTTGGACTTCCAATCTTTCCCCGGGGCCCACAAGGTCGGAAGGCCAGCCAGGGCTGTTTGATACTCAGCCAACACAAGTGCTTATTAGCTTATTATAGCTTATGTGTTTTTATTTGTGCTTTTTAGTTAAAAATAATTAACTTTAACTTGTTCACATCTTAAATTACCTTTGTTTCTAGCTTATTAGCTTATTTGGCAACTTAGTTGAACTTAAAAATCAAATTAAGCTTAAAAGCTTAACTGTTGAGAACATAAGCTCACTAACCGCTATTTCTAACTGATTGAATTTTTTCAGCCAAATTAGCTTATTACAAGTTTATTAGCTTATTTCCAGTTTCCTTGTGCTTATTTTTAGCTTATTAGCCACTTAGCTTAATACTTGTGCTTATTTCATATTCTAGCCCATCATGAGATAAATAAGCTTAACTGAGCTTATTGGTAGTTTTATAAAAGTTGTAGTTTTATAAATTGCTTATTATCATTAGCTTAATAAGTTTGTAAAAGAAAAATCAAAAAATAAATAGTTTGCAAAACTCATTGCCGGGATTCAACCCTCGCCACCCAAGCTCACCACACACACACCATACCAACTCGCCTCGGTCTTGACTGTTATGGTTTGCAACATTTAATACATAACCCCTTTTTTGTCTTTTTAGCTTATACGATCTCTTTAGCTTACTTCCAGCTTATTCAAATAAGCTCTTACAACTTTTGTATTTTTCTTAGCTTTGATTAGTAAAAGTATTTTACAAAAGTTTCAGATTTTTTCTCAATAGTTTTAGTATTTTTAATCATTTAATTAGTTTAAAATAGTATTTAATTCATAATAAAAATATAAAAGTCAAAAAAATATAAATCTTTTTTCTAAAATTTTATTTTGTCATATAGTACGTAAGAAAATTGTTTTTACACTCATAGGACTTTTATTTCAAAAATTTTACGCTTACTTTATAAAGACTCGCAGAATTTTATACATAACGACGCTTTCATTTTAGGTCACATATGTTTAGATAATTTTAGTTTACGCTTTAGTTAAAATAGTTTATTTAAGTTATTTTGTTTTATAAATCAAGAAAACATCATTTTAAAAAATAGTGATAGCGCTATTTAATATATTTTAGATTTTAATTCTTTAATTTGCATTTAAGCCCTTGTAATTTACAAAACTTTCTTTTTAGGTGTAATTATCATTCACAATCCTTACTGATCACTATCCTTAGTGATTATTCGACACCGAAAGTGTTCAAACACCATTCAGTCTCGCTGACTTAACGACTGCGGGAAACACTATACTCTCCAGATCATAATTGTATTGTTTTGAGCCGCTGAAGTTTATTACGGTTGACCATTCAAGTGGTTATTGTGTGATAAACTTGACTCGCTCAGCCCAATCAACTAGCTTGTCGGAGTACACCCGATGGGTGTTTTATGTCGTACGGAAGGCCCAGAGTGCGCGCCATTCAGCTTATCGACCAAGAGGCACCTGGCCGCCATTGTCCTTTCCGAACTTTTAATCCTCGGTTGGAAACTTCCACTTGCCCAATTTGTTCGGGGTGGTACGCAGTAGAGAGACGGTGAGTTACACCATACTTTTGCATGACTCTATCAAATTGTTCATTGCAGAAATGCACCACGATCAATCGATTATAGCTCGTGGAGTTCCAAACCTAGCAAAAAGAGATTTTAAGAATTTCACAAAAACTCGGGCATCGTTGGTAGGTAAGGCTTTCGCTTCAACCCATTTTGACAAATAGTCAACGGCCACGAGTATGTATTTATTTCCTTGAGATGAAGGAAATGGCCCCATAAAGTCAATGCCCCAGATGTCAAAAATCTTACACACTTGAATGGCGCTTGCGTGCATTTCATTTCTTTGTGAGATATTTCCGTGACGCTGACAAGCCACAGTTTTGACAAATTCGTGGGCATCCTGTAAATCGTGGCCAATAAAATCCGAATCAAACACCTTCTTGGCAGTGTAGTTGGGCTATGATGTCCCCCAGAGGTCCGAATGGCAAGCCTTGAGAATGCCATTGGCTTCCTAACCATACACACATCGCCTGATGACTTGATCCGCGCAAATTTTGAATAAGTAAGGGTCGTCCCAGTAATAATGTTTACACCTTTAAAGAATTTGTTTTTTCTGTTGGGACGACATCCCTTTCACCACAAAGTTACCCGCATGGTAATTTGCAAAGTCAGCAAACCATGGGGTAGAAGAGTCTCAACGAAAAGAAACCACATTGAGTGTTTCGAGAGGAAATGTTTCGTTTATTTCCTTTTTCTTGAACACATCCTGGTGAGGGTTTTCTATACGGACAGATGATCGCAGCCGGTTCTCACTCTCCTTTTTATCACGTATAATGATATCAAATTCTTGTAGGAGGAGAACCCAACGGAGCAATCTCGGCTTTGCGTCTTGTTTTGCAAAGAGATATTTGAGAGCCGAGTGATCCATATACACCACGCATTTGGTCAAGATTAGGTATGGCCGAAACTTCTCAAACGCATACACCACAGCATAAGTCTTTTTCCGTAGTGGTGTAATGGGTTTGAGCTTCAGTCATAGTCTTACTTGCGTAGTGGATAGGCTGAAAATGCTTGGTTTTACGTTGCCCCAGGACTGCACCGATAGCAAAATCACTTGCATCGCACATGAGTTCCAAGGGTAAATCCCAGTGGGCAACGGAATGGGTGCTTCCGTAAGCTTTTTCTTTAATGTTTCAAAAGCTTCGATGCACTCAGGTGAGAAGATAAAAGGAGCATCCTTCTCCAGGAGATGAGTCATAGGCCGAGCGATTTTAGAAAAATCTTGTATGAATCTGCGATAAAACCGGCATGACCTAAAAAACTCCTAATACCTTTGACGGTAGTAGGATGAGGCAATTTGGCAATGACATCCACTTTCGCTTTGTCAACCTCAACCCGCTTTTTGAAATCTTATGGCCTAGGACAATTCCTTCCTTGACCATAAAATGGCTCTTCTCCCAATTTAGACAAAGATTGGTGTCTTCACACCGTTTGAGCATTTTTTCTAAATGGGAGAGACATGTTTGAAATGAGTCCCCAATGACCGAGTAGTCATCCATAAACACTCCATTGTTTCCGATCATGTCGTGGAAAATTGCCATCATACATCGTTGGAACGTGCCAGGAGCGTTACATAGTCCAAAAGGCATACGTCAGTAGGCAAAAGTCCGTATATGGGCAGGTGAATGTGGTCTTTTCTTGATCCTGTGGATCAATGGGGATCTGAAAATACCCCGAGAAACCATCTAGGAAACAATAGTATTCGTTTCCTGCTAATCTCTCAAGCATTTGGTCCATGAAGGGTAGAGGAAAATGGTCTTTACGGGTAGCTTCGTTTAACTTGCGATAGTCAATACACACACGCCATCCCGTAACCAATCGAGTTGGAATTAACTCGTTTTCTTTATTTGTGACAACAGTTATGCCACCCTTTTTTGGAACACATTGGATGGGGCTGACCCAAGGACTATCAGAGATCGGGTAAATTAAACCGGCATCAAGAAGTTTGAGAACCTCCTGTTTGATAACCTCATGAATCTTAGGATTCACCCTTCTCTGATTTTAGACTGCTGTTTGAAGTCATCCTCCATCAAGATTTTGTGAGTACAAAACTCAGGGTTGATACCCTTAATGTCGGAGAGTTTCCAAGCAATTGCTTGCTTGTGTGACTTCAAAACCTTTATGAGAGCAGTCTTCTCCTCCTTAGTTAAGTCCTTAGCAATTAAGACGGGTAATTTATCATCACCCTCCAAGAATGCATACTCGAGATGAGGAGGTAGGTCCATAAGTTCAACCTCGGAAATTCTTCAGAGATGTTTGTACGGATTTGATTTCTTCAATCGTGATCTCTTTCGGAGGGAGTGACGGTAATGGATCTTCATTTAACAATTGCTCAAGATAAAGGATATCTCCCTCCGAATCATAAACACCATTATCAATTCCCGGCGAAATCGATTCATCATTAGCAAGAAACTCATCGATCTCTTCTAAAAAGAAGTCACCTCTCAAACGGAGTAAGAGAGGGGGAAGAATCGGCAATAATTGGTTGAGAAGATGTGGTGGGATCCCCACTCACAGAATTATGAAAATAACCAAGAAAATCTTGAGAGTACTCCTCTGAAGCAATATCAATTACATCGATTCGATTAACCGATTCAGCATCATAGTTTGAGGAGTACCTCGAAGTTTGATCAAGGTTAAAGGTGACAGCTTCATTACCCACACGTTATGTGATTTCTTGCTCAAATACATCAATGAGAGCACGGCCCGTTCTCAGGAATCCTCTTCCAACAATGAGGGGAACCCGATGATCGGCATCGAAGTCAACAACCACAAAGTCAGCTGGAAAATGGAACTTTCCTACTTTCACGAATACATCCTCGGCGATGCCAAGAGGACGCGATATAGAACGATCTGCAAGCTCAAGAGTCATGCTGGTAGGAATAAGTTCTGGAAGAGAAAGTTTCTTCCATACTGAATAAGGCATCCGATTGATGCTTGCACCAAGATCGGCGAGGGCAAAGCATTCAATCATTCCTGTAAAAACACAAGGTAGAAGAAATTTTCCAGGATCTCTAAGCTTCTCGAGAAGCTTTTTAACAAACTGCTGAGCAGCTCGTTCAGAGGAGTTTTAGCCATTTCAAACAGCTTTTCCTTGTTGCTTAACATATGTTTGAGAGTTGATGCAAACTTGGGCATCAGCATGATAGCATCCGCAAAGCTTATGTCAAAATGTAGTTCTTGGAAAATTTGAAAATTTTTTTTCATTTGATGACTGGCTTTTTCGCGGAGCTTTTGCTCATTTAAACGTGATGGGTAAGGAATAGACGTTTTGGATTTGGGGTTTTCAATCGAGCTACAGAGGTTGAAAACAACTCCTGGTTTGGATTTGGGTTTCGAGACAACTTGAGGATGGACATGTGCTGTACTTTGTGAGCTAGTAGGTTTCACTTGGTCCTTTGTCGCCAAAGTTCACTTTCCACTACCTTCGGGAGATAAGAAGAAGAGGTAGTAGGAATAGCGGGTCCATCATATGAAGCACCACTTCTGGTTGTGATCGCCTTTGCATCGCCCCTCTGATTAGCGATCGTGTTGCTAGGTAAACTACCTGAGCCCGAGGGTCGATCATTTAAAGACTTCTTAATGTCAGAAATCTGGCTAACCAACAACCTATTCATTTCCTCTTGGGATTTCATGAATTGCTTCAACAACTCATCAGATGATGGTCCAGTTGGAACAATGGCTTGAGTTTGTGTAGGAAAATTATGGCCTCTATTGTTTGGATTAGGGCCTTGATATTGGAAATTTCCTTGATTATTGCCATGAAAATACCCTGGGTTGAAATTTCCTTGACCTTGGTTTCTATTAAAATTTCCTTGGTTTTGGAAATTTTGACTTTGATTTTGAAAACCGTTATTCTGACTAAAATTACCTTGGTTTTGAAAACCTTGGTTCGTTCTATTCTGATTTTGATTACGGTTTTGGTTTTGGTTGAAACCGGTGGTCCAGGGTAGTGGTTAGGACGGTGGCTCGGGTCCATAGGAGCACGGTATTGGTTGCCTCCTGAATTGGAAATCCCCACAAAGCATTTGCTTCAAAAGGGTTACCATTGGGCAACATTGTAATAGGCATGGGGCCACCGCAAGTAACACATACTTCCACTTTCTTGACTTCAGCAGGAGGTGAAGTTTGTGGAAAAGAAACTTTCCTTTGGTTGGAGAGAACCAAAGCTTGAATTGCTTCCGTGAGTTTGTCAATCTTAGCATCGGTGCTAGATTGACTCACAGGCGATGAAGTAGAAGGACCAAAACTGACTTGGGAAACAACCGTTGTTTCAGGCGGACTTTAGACTTGTTTTCAATTATCGCTAAAGCTTCTTTTACAGTTTTGCTTAAGAAATTTCCTCCAGCGGAGAAATTGAGAGAATCTTGATCGATTGGCTACTCCATTATAGAAAGTATCGAGTTGCATTAACTCGAGAAACCATGGTGAGGACATTTATGAGCAACTCCTTAAAACGATCCCACGATTCACTGAAGGATTCATCAAACTTTTGTGTGAACTTGATGATTTCGTTTTTAAGACTCGTGGTTTTAGAAGGTGGATAGAACTCGTTCACAAATTTCTTCACCATGTCTTCCCATGTTTCGATCGATTGAGGGGGTTGTTTTTCAAGCCAATCCGGCTTGTCCCTCGAGGGAAAATGGAAGAGAAGAAGTTTGACAGATCTAGGGACATTCTTGTATTTGATGGTAGATGCAATCTTGTTAAACCATCGAATATGAGCATGAGGATCATCCCTCTCAAAACCATAGAATTGACTTGAGGTTACAAGATTTAGTAAACCGGTTTTGAGTTCAAAATTTTCAGCCACAATGGCTGGAATAACAATAGCATCCCCATACCCATCGATGGGTGCCTGGAGAAGCTCGCACATAGGACGTTCTTCCGCCATGATAACGGAAGTAGTGCGAGCAGTCCGGATCTCAGATCCGATTGATGGGGCAGAACGTCTACGGATACACCTTCTTGGAATCCTGACAAGCTCACGAAATGGGCTCACAGACCTAGAAGAGAGCAAGATAGAACACTAGAGTTGACTCTAAGAAATTTCAGAGTCAAGGGAATTATGAAAATGGAGAAAGAAGAATCTTTTGGGGTTTATGGTTTTAAGATGTTTTGGATTTTTGGATTTTTATAAGAAAATATAAACATATATAGATGGTATGAACAAAGAGTGAATATTCAAATCACTAATCTGCTGAACGTAAGATTATTAGCTCCTCCCGGCACGGCGCCAAAATTTGATCGGTCCCAAACGGTCAACCCAAATTAACCAGGAGAGTGGTCAACAAGAGTCAATCACTTGAGAACGCAATGCAATTAACCAGGAGAGTGTAGTGTTTCCCCGGGTCGTTAAGTCCCAACGAGCTGTGCGATTGAAGCTAAACGCGTAGTGATCGGGTGATATTGAACAGGAAGAGGGTTAATGATAATACTAGATGACAAAGGAAAAATCTGAGAAAGAAAATTAAAAAGCAAAATTATATTAAATAAACGCTATCACTATTTTTTAAAATTGGATTTTCTTGATTTTTCTTTTATAAATTTGAATTAAAAACTAATTTTAACTTTTAAAACTAAATTAAAATACTAAAAATTATGAAAATAAAGAGGAAAATTATAAAACTATTTTTCAAAAATCTAAAATTACTAAATAGAATTTTCAAAACTAATTTTGTATTTTTCTGATTTATATTCTATTTTCTATGATTTAAAAACTATTTAAAACTAATTAATATGCTAAAAATTACTATTTAAACTAGGAAAATTATGGAAAAATATTTTTTTAGCTTTTTATATTTATCTTAATCTAGTAAAATTGAAAACTTATTTTTTTGAAGATTTTCTGATTTATTTGTATTAAAAGCTATTTAAAAGTCCTAAAAAATTGATTTAAATAGGGAAAAATAGCAAACAAAGATGAAAAAATTATGAAAAATTCAGGAAAAGTCTAAATTATTACTATAATTTAAGGAAAAATTAGAAAAGCAAGTATAGTGTACTGGAATTAAGGGCTGAAATGAACTGCTTATCAATGCTACCTAAATTAAGCTATAAGCCACTATGGTGAACCATAACCTACCACTACTTGAAATAGGCTAAATCTAAGTGGAAACAACTTAATTCAACTAGCCTACACCTCAGTATAACATGCTACAAGTGAAATGACCAATTTCAAGCAATAAACCAAACAGGACTTATGAGCTACTTTGAAGCTTAAACACAAGCTGATTTAATGGGCTTAAGTGAAACAGAACTGAGACCTCAAGACCACCAGCCAGTGAGCCAATAAACCAAGTTTCAAACCCTAGTGATCAAAAACAAGACCGCATACAAGTTCTGAAGTTGCCTGTTCACACTTAGTTATGACTGAGTGTCAACAGGGCAAATGGTACCTAGTTGAGGAGCTGATTTGAAGCTTAAAGAGATTTGGAAAAAATTCACAAAATTCAGTTTTAGAAACTAGACTAGCTCAACTTGTTAAATCCAAAATACCAAAAGCTCTTGACCAAGGATTAACAAATGATAAATCTACAAAGTTTTAGGAAAACGCTTTTATGATTTTTTGACTTTTAATGACTACAATGAAAAGTTGACTTAAGTGAGATTTGAATCCAAATTATGAACTGAGATTGATGAAATAAGGTGTAATTAAGCTAAATTAAGCTAACTTATCTATATCTAAACCTAAATGCACACTTTAACTATTAAAACTCTAACTGACATGGAATTAAGAACAACTTATATGTGATTTTGACTATAAGTGTTCTAAAGTGCAAACTAAAGTTCTAAATAAGTTCAATTATCCTAAGTGAGACTGAATCAAATTATCTAGACTACAAACCAAGCCTTAACTCAACATAACCAACTGATCCAAACACCAATGTTTAAAACTAAAATGCAGGTATTTTACTTCTGCACTACAAACCTAACCATGAATGCAATTTAATCAAGTCCTAATACCTAACTAATACAAACACTTCAACTAAAACTATTAATGGAATAAAATACTAATTATTCAAATGAAACAGTAATGAAATAGAGATGGCAAGATTAGATGAGCAGAACTTACATAAGTCCAGTCACAAGGACTTGTAAAACAACACAGAACACCACTACTTAACTGATCTCAACCCAAATCAATATTATCAACCCATTTTCAACTCCAAATCAGCAATCCAGAAACACCACTGCATGTTTGACTTAATTTGACTGTTTTTGTGGATTTTGAAATTGAAACAAGAGAAAAGCTCACTATAAGCTATAACAAGCTTAAATGAGCCTAATGAAACAATAGCTGAAGCTTTAGATAAGCTTATAAGAGCTTGAGAGTATATTTTTTTATTTTTCAAACTTTTTTTTTTTATTTTTTTTGATTTTTTTTGAATAAATGAAGAAACAAGCTGAAAATAAACTTTGATATAAGCTAATATGATTCAAACAACAATAATAAGCTGAAATTTAGAACATCAAACACTTTAACAAAAATTAATAAGGAAAGCTGAATTTTATTACAACTTCTAAAAATGAAAGTACAAAGCTAGAAATTACTTAAAACATGAAAACTGAAATGAAATTACAATTTAAGAAGTTTAAACTAAGACATTGATTATAAAAACGATTTTGCAAGAAATTATAAAAATTAACTACTTCTGTTCTCTAGCTTCTATTCCCTCTATTTATCAACAAAAGTCTTCCCCTCTCTCCTCTGATCATTTCCCACCACTTTTCAGAGCCATTGGATCATTGGAGTGGATTTAAGCCGTTGATGGCTTTTTGGCGCCAAAACTTATCTTGCCAGTTGGGGTGGGTTGAGTGCAAGGAAGGAGAAGCATTAAATTCTTTTGGCTGTTAGTGAGGTGGAGTGATAAGGGTGGTGGGTTTGTGAGTGGAAGTATGGTGGTGAGGTTGCAGAGAAGTGGGTGAAGGAGACAGTGGGTTTTGGAGGAAAAGTGGGTGAGGGTTTGACCTGGTTTGACCGGGGTTAATAGGGGAGGTCAAAACAAAGAAGAAATGCAGGGTTGTTTTGGGCAGGGTCAAAACAAAGAAGAGGTCAAGTTATTCCAAGGGTCAATCTTGCCAAGTTTCATTAGTAAAAGGACCATAAAAGATAATTTTCCATTTTTAAACTTCCAAGGACTATTTTTGCCAATTTTGAAACTTGAAGGACCAAACTTGTAAATTCTCCAAACTTTTTACCCAAGGATCATTTTTGATAAATTTTGATTTTGAAAGGACTTGGGTTGACTTTTATTCCAAAACAAATGCTCAGGGACTGATTTTGTCAAGATTTGACAGTTGAGGGACTGAAATCAAGCATTATAAACTTTGCTCGTTTTTCATCTGATTTTAAACATTTTGCATCTGAAACATATAAAACACAATTTTGGAATATTTTCAGTATTTTGATGCATTTCTGAGTGTTTTTAAATGTTTTGCAGTTCAGATTTGACAAAAAATGATGAGTATTTACACACTCATCAAGTTGAAAGACGAAACCGAACGTTAGTGGAAGCTGCAAGAACAATGTTAATTAATGCTAAACTTCCAGATTACTTGTGGGCTGAAGCCATGTCAACTGCATGCTACACTCAGAAGCGTTCAATGATTACCAAACGCCACAACAAAACACCTTATGAGCTTATCCATAACCAAAAACCGAATCTCAAACACTTTCATGTATTTGGATCTCTTTGTTATCCGAATAATGATTGTGATGACTTTGGTAAGCTCAAATCCAAAGCTGACATTGGAGTCTTTGTTGGATATTGTGAAAACTCTAAGGGCTATTGGATCTGGAATCGTCGTACAAGGGAGATTATGGAAACGATTCATGCTAATTTCGATGAGCTTACAAAAATGGCTTCTGAGCATAACAGCTTGGAACCCGGACATAACCGTCTAAACTTCCCTCAAACCCCATCATCAGTTGAACCTAGTTTACAACTAACTCGACGTCAAATGGAAACAAATTATTTGCCTGTTAGTGATGATATTGATGAACGGTCCACCAGATCAAATGTTTCCCCGCCAACCCGGATCAAAATCCAATACCTGATACACCGCTACAACAACTACTGCTGAGGAAGCACCACCGTTGATTCTACAACAACAGTTGAACAAACCGCATCCAACGACGCTGAACCAGCTGATGATATTCTGAACAATGAAGTACTCCCAACTGCAGATTATGATCCAAATGCGCTTTAATCCATTTGCAAATGAAACTGCCACACATGATGTTGCGGAATCATCTACAAGCCATTTGAATCCTCTCAATCTGTAAAATGTATATCAACATCAACCTTCCACACATCGTTGGACGAAATACCATCCTCTTGAAAACATTATTGTAACCCGACCAACCAGTAACTAGACAACGCCTTCACAAGACGGTGAACATTGCATTTATGCACTCATCTGCCAATCAACCTAAAACATTAAAGATGCAATGACCAAATACAACCGATTGAATCCATGCAAGAAGAACTCAATCAGTTTAAACATCTTGAAGTATGGGAATTGGTTGAAAGACCAACAGGGTCTTCGTCATTAGTCTAAAATGGATTTGGAAACAAATTGGATGCTGGGAACCGTAATCGAAATAAGTCACGTCTGGTGGCTAAGGGTTATAGACAGGAAAAGGGTATTGACTTTGATGAATCATTCGCTCCGCTGCTCGTCTTGAGGTCTGACGGATTTTTTCTGGCCATGGCTCACATGAACATCACATATTTCATGGATGTCAAAACCGCTTTCTAAATGGATAACTGAAAGAAACGGCCTATGTTAGCCAACCGAAGGATTCTGATCCAGAGTTCCCTAATCACGTCTACAAACTGAAGAAGGCTCTCACGGTCTCAAACAAGCTTCGTGGTATGATAAGTTATCATCCTTTCTTATCGCCAATAATTTCGTCAAAGGTTCGGTCGAACCTAAACTATTCATACAATATCAGAGGGCACACATTTTAGTTGTTCAAATTTATGTGGATGACATCATTTTTGGGTCAACACATCTAAAATACTCAAACACTTTTTCAAAACTCATGAAAAAACATTTTGAAATGTCCATGATGGGTGAACTTACTTTCTTTCTAGGACTTCAAGTTCATCAATCACCCCATGGTATTTCTTGAGTAAGTCCAAATATGCCCTTGAAATCTTAAACAAAAATGGAATGCAAAACTGTGACACCTATGCCACTCCAGTGGCACATACCAAGAAACCGACGCCGATTTGCATGGGAAATTGGTCGATCTTACTAAATACCAAGTATCACGTCTCTCATGTATTCAACAAAGAGACCGATATTGTCTTGCTGTATATCTTGTCTCCGTTATCACGGAGACCTAAAACACTGTTGGGATATGAGTGTGAAGATTGACAGTATCTAATAAAGACAGTGCGCCGGAAATAGTCAAAGCATCTGCTAACTAAAAAGTCAAGTACACGCCGATTCATCAAAGTAATGCAAGAAGGATTTATATGTATTGTTAAGGATTATTTTGTCATCTAGAATTTCAGATTAGTATAGTATTATTTCGACGGTGTTTCCGTGGTAAACCGACCCAGTATTGCGCATTCCCATTGGCATTAAACGTACGCGATTAGAGTTTTGGTTCGATATTGTTTTGTTGTTCCATAATGTGTTCTAAGTTTGATAAAATCGTTAGTTGTGTTAATTCTTTTAACTTTGTTAAGTACTCCCAAGACTTAATAGAGATAGTTGTTTTCATTGTTAATAACTTAGGATTTATTCGAGAAGATTGAACCTTTAACAAGCTATATAAGTTAGTTTACAGAGTACATCGATCCGTAAATGTGTTGGCACGAGCTTGTGTGGAAACTCCGACTAAGAAGAAACCGCTAAAAATCTAGTTAACAAAAACCCTAAAGATGTCAACCTATCGTACTAACTTGTTGGATCGATGTACTCTAACAAAACTAACTATATAGCTTGGGGTTTAATAACCTCGATAAATCCTAAGTTATGAACAATGAAACACTGAACTATCTCTATTAAGTATGCGGAATTTACTTAACAAAGTTAAGAAGAATTAACTTTAACTTTCAACGATTTTATTCAAACTTAGAACCTGCTTATTATACAGATTCTTTAACAACTCTAAAACACTAATATCAAACTCTCTAAAACTCTAATAATGCACGTACGTTTAATGCCAACCTAGGGGTCCTTTTATAGGCTTAAGGATAACCCTAGTCGGTTTACAATTACAAACCTTGTACGTCAAGTAATACTATACTAATCTAAGAACATTCTAGATTTACAAAATAATCCTTAACAATTTTACATATAAGTCCTTTTAACCTTGCAGTACTTTGATGAATCGAGCAGTACTTTGACTTTTTACTTAGCAAGACTTGACTTCTTCCAGCACATTGTCTTTATTCAGTACTTTGTCAATCTTCAAAGACTTTCATATCCCAACAATAATTATCAAGAAGGGAGAGTATGATCTATGGAGTATGAAGACGAGGCAGTACATTGCTATTACAGACCATGCACTGTGGAATGTAATTTTCAATGGTAATGAAGTTGTTGTTGATCCTATAGAGATTCCTGGACAACCTAAACCACCTAAGGCCGTTTTGCCAGCTACTACAATAAGAAATCAAGAGAGGGCTCTCAACATCCTATTATCTGCTATACATGATGGTCACCTACTTAAGTTTCATGATGCTAAAGATGCTAAACAACTATGGGTTGCTCTCAAGACAAGGTTTGGAGGTAATGATGCTTCCAAGAAGATGCACAAAAATCTGTTGAAGCAACAATTTGAAACTTTCACCGTTGGTGAAAGAGAAGGTCTTGATGCTGCCTATGACAGGTTCCAAAATCTCCTTAGCATGCTAGAGTTATACAAGGCAGAGGTATCTGTTGAAGATGCCAATCTGAAGTTCTTAAGGAGTTTGCCATCTACATGGCATGTGATTGCTACTATGATCAGAGGACAACCTGGTTTGGATGTTATGGACTTTGATGATCTCTACAATCATCTGAAGGTGTATGAGCATGAGATGAATGGCCAAACAAGTTCAAACTCTCACAGTATAGCCTTTGTGTCGTCTGAAAAGAGAGGTAGTACTTCCACTAAAAGTACTGCTTACCCTACTCAAAGTACTGTTGCTCAAAGTACTGCATATCCTGCTCATTCTATCACAACCATGACCAACCCCACATCGTCACCATCAAGAACCATCCATTCTGATGAAGTTGTATGCTCATTCTTTGCTCAGCAAGCTAATTTACCTGTTACCTATGAAGAGGATTTGTCACAAATTGAAGAGGATGCTCTTGAAGAAATTGATATAAGGTGGGAAGTTGCTATGATCACTGCAAGGATCAAGAAGTTCATGAAGAAAACAGGAAGAGGCATCGACTTCAAACCAAAACAAGGTATCACTTTTGACAAGTCCAAGATTGAATGCTTTAATTGTCAAAAGACTGGACACTTTGCAAGGGAATGCAGGTTTGCTAAATATCAGGCAAACAGGATGACTGAGAAACCAAAGCTTGATCTAAAAGAAATTCCAATTACTGAAACAAAATCTTTGGTTGCTCAAGAGAATCTATCAAAGTTTGACTGAAGTGCTGAGTTTGATGATGAACCAGTAACCAATTGTATGGTAGCTATGGAGGAATCAGTGGAAGAGTTTGACTGGAGCACTGCCTTTGATGAGGAACCTGGACATGCTGCTATGGAATCCAGAGATGGTCTAGGAAGCTTTGATTGGAGCATGGAGAGTGAAGATGAACCTGTTCTGCTTGCTATGATAGCTACTTCACCAAGTTTACCCCCTATCTCTAAGGTATGTTCTAAGTGTCATGAATTTTATCAAAAAGTACTTAATGATTATGTGACTGAAAGAGATAATTATCAAAGGGCTAGGTCTGAGGTAGCTGGTTATCAAATCACTTTAGAGTCAATGGAAGCCAAAATCATAACACATGAAAATAATGAAATGGCTTGGGCAGAAAAGTATGAACAACAGGATTATCAGTTAAAATTAAGTGAATGGAAACTAGGATGTAAGATTTCTGAAATTGAGAAACTAAATAAGGAAAGAGATGAATTACTAGAAAAGTTTGCTGCTTGGGGACAATCAGGCCTTTCTCATGTTAGTTATGTTGAAAAACAGAGAAGAGCTTACATTAGAACAGGAATAGGTTTTGGTATGGACTTTAATAGCATAGAAAACCCACCTAGTGATCGGGATGAATGTGATTTTGAGGATATAACAACTAGTGATGATGAACTCATTAACTATGTAGATACATCTAGTAATGAGGACTCAATTAGTCAAACACCCCTTGAATATAAGAAAGACAAAGGTTATCATGCAGTCCTCATCCCTACTGGTAGTTTTCAACCTTTTAGGGCATATGTTTCTCGTTTTGGAATAGACAATTTAGAGTTTAGGAAGAAGCTTATTGGTCAATCTAATTCTGAAACCTCAAAAGAAACAGTTGAGACATCTAAGGCGATGATGTGCAAGAGTCAAGCAGTACCTTCAACTCAAAGTACTGCTACATCTTCAGCAGTACCTTTGAGAAAACCTTTTCAAAATACTGCTAAGCCTTTTTGGGATAATTTTGGTCAAAACAGTTTTCATCATTCACCTAAAAAACATGATAGGTTTGGTCATACACATAGAAGAAGCAATTTTGGGATTACAGGTCAAAAGTTATGTTTTGTTTGTTTTAGTCCTGATCATTTGATTAAGGACTGTGACTTTCACTCAGAGTACCTAAGTAAGTTCCCAAAGAGAATCCAACCAAAAACCAAGGGAGACTAGCCCAGCTTGGAATAATTCACATAGGGTTAACCATAGAAACTTCTCACAAGACTATAGGTACCCTCACCAGAGAAGACCTTTTTCAAAACCTCCAGTACCTTTAAACACTTTTCGGTGTACGGCACAAAATACAGTACTTTCTCAAAGTACTACTCAGTTTTCACCAAACACCTTTTGGAATAGGAACCCTAGGAGATCTAATTACTATCAATCTGGAAGGCATTACAACTCAAAGAAAGTAGCTAGATCAAGGGACTCTACACCAGAAGTTAAAACCAAATGGGTTAAGAAGGAAAGTACTGATGGGGAACAAACAGTACTTTCAGCAAGTGAGAGTGAAACAGAGATTTTTGTTAAAGATGACTTTGTTGAAAAAGAAAAAGAGATTTTTGTTGAAAAAGAAAGTTTTGCTAAAACACCACTACAAGTTTTTGAACAACCAAAGATAATTGATCATGTGCTTAAAGATAGTGGGAATTACATACTTAAAGAATTTAAGTATGTAACTCTACAAGGGGAACACAAGTCAGTAATGGCTTGGGTTCCTAAAATTAACTAACTCTTTTATCTTTGTGCAGGGCAACCCAGAAGAGGAGCTTAAAGATCATTTAATTATGGATAGTGGTTGCTCTGGAAGCATGACAGGAGATAAAGAAATTTTGTCAAATTTTAGATCCTATTGTGGAGGAAGAGTTGCATTTGGGAATGATGCTAGTGGAGGAAGAATTACAGGCAAAGGAACTATTAAGGCAGGAAGCATAGACTTTGAGAATGTTAGATATGTGAAAGAGTTAAAATTCAACCTCTTGTCAGTCTCTCTGATTTGTGATAAGAAACACCCTGTGTTATTCACTGACACAGAATGTCTCATTCTTTCCCCTGATTTCAAGCTTGTTGATGATAACTTGGTAATACTGAGAATACCAAGAACCAATGATGTGTCATCTGGATATGAAGAGTCTTCACTCTTCTGGTAGAGCAACATGTTTAGTAGCAAAGGCAACACTTGAAGAAGCACATCAGTGGCATAGAAGATTGGGCCATGTAAATTTCAAGAATATCAACAAATTGGTCAAAGGAAATTTAGTTAGATGTTTACCTTCAAAGACTTACAAGAATGATCACTCTTGTCTGGCGTGCAAGAAGGGTAAACAACACAAAGCTTCATGCAAGAAGCTTGAGGAAAGAACTGTTAGAGAACCTCTGGAATTGCTGCATATGGATTTGTTTTGACCTATTTCTGTTGCTAGTCTAAACAAGAAGAAGTACTATCTGGTTGTGACAGATGATTGCAGTAGATTTAGTTGGATATTTTTCTTGGGATTTAAAGATGACACCTTTGATGCTATTCATGATCTAATAATAGCTCTTGAAAACCAATTGAGACTCAAGGTAAGAGGTATTAGATGTGATAATGGGACTGAATTCAAGAACAAGCTTATGGATGAGTTTTGTGCTAAGAAAGGAATCAAGAGGGAGTTTAGTATTGCTAGAACTCCACAACAGAATGGTGTTGCAGAGAGAAAAAACAGGACTTTGATTGAAGCAGCCAGAACAATGCTTGCAGATTCATTACTGCCTATTCAATTCTAGGTCAAGCTGTAAGTACCTTGCTTGCTATGTGCTTAATAGAGTCTCAGTTACCAGATCTCAAATGAAGACACCTTATGAGTTGCTGATGGGAAATAAACCCAACATTCGATTTATGAAACCTTTTGGATGCCCTCTAACTATTCTCAACACAATTGATCATTTGGGCAAATTTGATGGCAAGTCAGAAGAAGGATATTTATTGGGATATTGCACCAACAGCAAAGGATTTAGAGTGTGCAACAGAGTTACCAAAAAGGTTCAAGATTGTCTTCATGTTGAATTATTAGAAGATCAAGAAAATCAGAAGGGTAAAGGTCCTGATTGGATGTTTGATCTTGAAGTTTTGAATCCTATGAATTATGTACCAGTTAGAGAAGAAAATCAACCTGTTCACAAAGAAGATGATTTACAGTACATTGTTCATGGAGTCCATATTAGATCTGATGCTGATGAAGAACCCATACCTATTGAACCAAAGAAAAGTACTGATGAACCAAAATCCTCATTGTTTGCTGAGGATCAAGCTATTCAAGAAGAACTTAATCAGATGCTTTTTCAAGATGTAGTAGCACATTCTTATAATGATGATCAAAGAAGAGCTTATGAAGAAGCATAGAAAAGAACAAGATCGCAGATTTCTCTACAGTACTTTGGATGACAGTACTTTAGAACAAAAGTACTGCATCGCATTGATGACAGTACTTTGGATGATTTGGATGATCCTACCATGCCTGGTTTAGAAGAAACTGATGATGAGTTTGAAGATGAAGGTATTTTCTCAGATTCCAATGAAGATGTTGATTTCTCAAAATTAGGTCATAATCTGGAAGTTCCACAGACTCCTACATTAAAAGTTCATAAAGATCATCCTACTGGTCAAATCATTGGACCTTCTACTCATGGAGTGCTTACAAGAACCAAAGCTAAAGGTTTTTCTACACCACATAATGCTTTACTTAGCTTTGTGTATAAACAAAACAGGCTGAATCATAAGGATTATCAAACATGTTTGTTCACTTGCTTTATCTCTCAAGAAGAACCCAAGAACATAACTCAAGCATTAACTAAAGAGAGTTGGGTTGAAGCTATGCAAGAAGAACTTCTTCAATTCAAACTTCAAGAAGTTTGGGTACTATGTGATCTACCAGATGGAAAGAAAGTAATTGGTACACGATGGGTTTTCAGAGTCAAGAGAGATGAAAGAGAGAATGTTATCAAGAACAAGGCAAGGTTAGTTGCACAAGGTTATAGACAAGAAGAAGGAGTAGATTATGATGAAGTATTTGCTCCTATTGCAAGGATTGAAGCTATCCGAATATTCCTTGATTTTGCATCATATATGGGATTTCAGGTTTATCAAATGGATGTCAAGAGTGTCTTTCTTTATGGCACTATTACAGAGGAGGTTTATGTCAAACAGTCTCCTAGTTTTGAAGATCCTACACATCCAAACAAAGTCTACAAAGTTGTTAAGGCTCTTTATGGCCTTCATCAAGCACCTAGAGCCTGGTATGAAAAGCTCTCTACTTTCTTATTGCAACATGGATATAGGAGGGGAGCCATAGACAAGACTTTATTTATCAAGAGAGATAAGAAGGACATAATGCTGGTTCAAGTTTATGTAGATGACATTATTTTTGGAGCTACAAAACAGTCCATGGTGAAGGAATTCGAGCAGCTTATGCAACATGAATTTCAAATGAGTTCTATGGGTAAATTAACATTCTTTTTGGGGCTTCAAGTTAAACAGTCAAAGGAGGGGATTTTTATAAGTCAAGATAAGTATGTTGCTAAAATTCTTAAGAAGTTCAATTTTGATGCTATGAAGCCAGTAACTACACCTATCAAATCTATCAACTCATTGGGCAAGGATGAAGATGGTCAACCTGTTGAAGTCAAGTTGTACATATCTATGATTGGCTGTCTTATGTACTTAACTGCATCTAGGCCTGATATCATGTTTGCTGTTTGTTTATGTGCACAATATCAAGTCTCACCTAAGGTCTCTCATATGAATGCTGTGAAGCGAATTTTTAGTTATTTGAAACAACAACCAAAGTTAGGGTTGTGGTATCCAAAGGATTCACCTTTTCGCTTAGAGGCGTTTTCAGATAGTGATTATGCAAGTGACAACTATGATAGAAGATCAACAACTGGAGGTTGCCAATATCTTGGAAGAAGATTAGTCTCATGGCAATGTAAGAACCAAACTATTGCAGCAAAATCATCTACTGAAGCAGAATATGTGGCTGCTGCAAGCTGTTGTGGACAAGTTTTGTGGATGTAGAATCAACTCTTGGACTATGGGTTCAACTTCAAAAATACTCCTATCAACATTGATAATGAGAGTACAATTTGTATTGTCAAGAATCTAGTTTATCACTCCAAGACCAAGCACATTCAGATTAGGCATCACTTTATCAGAGATTTTATGAGAATAGGCTCATTAATGTTGTTAAGGTTCACACAGATGATAATGTAGCTGATCTACTCACCAAAGGCTTTGATGTTTCAAGATTCAATCACTTGGTGGTGAGCATTGGTATGATTAATTACTAAGCTGCATTCAAGGGGAGGACTATTTCGTATAGTAGAGTCCTATGCATTGCTTTAGGGGAGGCAATCTAATGTTTATTTGAAGTGTTTGCTATTGTCCAGAGGAGAATGGAAAAGTACTGCTTTTTGGTTATATGAAAGTACTGCTCGGAAAGTACCTTGCTTTGGGAAGTAATACGTGGAAAGAACTGCTTTGTCTTATCAACGTACTATTCCAACGGTCAAAAAAGAGGGGTAAAATTCAATAACGGTAACTTTGTTATTATGGGCTGTGATTTTTTATATCTCACCTATAAATAACTACTCTCAATTTCCTCTCATCTTTATACTTAATAATCTTTTCCATATTTCTCTCTCTTCACCTTTATTATTCAATAACCACTTTCTTGGTAAACAAACAATCAATGGCAAATCGAATCACAGTCTCTAAACACAACATGGTCGCTAATTTGGATAAAACTAAAGTGAATGTTGTATTCCATGATATTATTGATTTTCTCACTGGATATCCGATTAGTTATGCGCTTTTGGTAGAACCAGATATTATTGAACCATGGATTCAGCAATTTTAGGCGACTGCTAGAACTCACATGGAGAATGATGAGTCTATATATGGCTAAGGTTCTGGAAGGATTGTGAAGGTAAGTGAAGCCTCAATTCGTGAATATCTCTTGTTTGATGATGCAGAAGGCACTATTCGTTTTGATAAACAGCTTCTTTGGGATACTTTAAGTGCCATTGGGTATGAAGGGTCTTTAACAGAAACCACATTCAAGAAACCCTTATTTAGTCCACATTGGAAGTACTTGGTGCATGTTTTGCTTCATTGTATCAGTTCTAAGAGTACTTCATAGGAGCAATTTGGATCCAATATAGCATCTGCTATAGTGGGATTAGCTACAAATCGTATCTTCAATTTTTCAAGACTTATATTAGATGGTATGCTATCTCATGTTTCTCATGGATCACCCTGGCTAATGTACCCAAGATTTATTCAAGTGTTCTTGAATAAACAATTGCATGATGTACCAAAACCTACAAGCTTATTACCTATTGTGGTACAACCTGCGAAGATTTTTACATTTATGGCAAGGAAGAGTGACAAGTTTTCTGGAAGGAACACTCCATTGACTACTTCCATGATGGAGATTGTTCAAGCACTTCGAGATGAGGCTGCAGCAAGTGAAGACCGAGAAAGTACTACATCGCAAGGTACTGCATCACAAGGTACTGCTTCACAAGGTGCTGATATTCCAGAAGATACTGCAGTTTCACCTCCACTATCTCCACACGTCTCTACTTCCACAGATAGGCTTCAAACATGCGGAGGAGATAAGGAAGATGTGGCACCTGATGGTATAGTTCTAAATAATTATGCTTTATCAAGAGAATTGACCAGATTGAAGAAATATTTTGAAGAACAGGCTACATGTGATTAAGCAATTGAAGCTTAAGTTTAGAAGATTCAAGAAATTTTTCTGGCCATTTGTTCAACATCATCGATTATGGGTCAAGTCTCAAAGAAATCAAGGCAGGCCAGTTAGGAAATTTAAGAAGACCACCAAAGGCAAAAAGATTCAACAGCAATCTTCATTCCAATTGGGGAGGAAATTGGAAGATAAGAATTTGAATGAAGATGCTCCATCATATACAGATAAAGAAGCTGAACCTCAAGGTACTGATGTTCAACCTCAAGGTACTGAAGCACAAGTCAATATTGAAAGTATTGAGGAAGAAAGCACTAGAGTTCAAAGTACTGATGATCAAGGTATTGCTCTTCAAGGAACATATCGACAAGAACTAATTACACCAAGGGTGTTAGATTTTGATGAAGAAGCTGGTCCTTCAACAATTCCATAAGAAGAAGAAGCTGATACACCTATGGTTGAATATACTCCAAGTGATGAAATTGCAGCTGAGATATTGCACAATTTATCAAGACCAAGAGGTGTGAGTATTCTAGGAGTTGCTGAAGAACAACCTCAAGTTTCTCAATCTCAACTTGTGTTAGATCTTAAAGATAAAGGGAAAGGTAAAATGATTGAAACAAAGAAGAAACAGAAACCCACTTTAGCACAACTAAGGGCTGCTAAAGTTGCTAGGAATAAGGAAGCAGCTAGAAAGTTACAAGTCGAATTAAATGCTGAGTTTGAGTTACCAATAAAGAAACCTATTCCCTGTCTCTCGCTCTACCAAGAAGACCAAATCGTGCTAAGGAAAGAAATGCAATGATGGCTTATTTAAAAGGTCAAGGATATATTGAATTGCAAAAGTTGAATTATGTTGAGATGAAATAGATGTATGAAGCTGTTAGAGAAGCTTATAAGAAGCATGTTGATAGTATCAAAGACTTTAAAGATGATGATGCTTTCAGAAGAAGATGATAGTAAAGGAAGTTTAAAAAGAAAAGAGCAACTGAAATTGAATGTACCATCAAAGAAGATTGAGTTAAGATCCGACAGATGATGAACTAAGGAATTACTTAAGAGTTGTAGAATTTGAGTATTCTAAAGATGGTGCAGAAAAGAAGAAGAAAAAGTCAACAATAACTACTTTTGAAGTTGTAGAATCAAAGGATGGAAATTATCTGATGTTTCATAGAGAAGATGAAAGCTTCAAAGTGTTTAATATGCTATGGGATCTATTGCACATAATAGATAGAGAGGATTTATTTCATTTATATCATTTGGTGCAAGAATATTTTGAACACATTCCATCAGAAGGTGTTGGTTTAATCTTGATTGGAGATCTCACAAGCTGTTTGGGAAATCTGAAGAATCAAGCTAATCGATGAGATTTGGAAAAATCAAGAAGATTGGGAGATTATCACCGGAGATTTTTGAAGAATCTGGAGTACATGTTTTAGAGTTATAAGATGGAACTATGATTCATATGTTAGCAGACAGAAGATATCCGCTTACATCAGATCTTATGAGGAGAATGCTAGAACATGGTATGGAGGTTGAAAAAGATAATGAAACTGCACTTATGGTCATCAAATTGTTTATCAGATGGACAACTATGGTTGATGATGATACATGAATAACTGGTATGAATTCTTATTGAATAAATTTTTGAAATATCAGATTACTTTATTCAAAAGTACTGGTCAAACAAGATACTTTAGCCAAAGTATCGCTTGCAGATTAAACCGCTTAATGATTTTGAAAGAAAACTTTTGTTAAGTGATAAATATTTTGAAACAAAGGTTAAACGAAATAAATGGTTTTTGAGATGGTAACAACAATAGGTTATCAATCCACCATGATTACAAAAGGATTGGCTAATCCATGAGCAAACGGCTCTGGTAAAGATATCTCAAATATGTTTTCTAGTTGACAACTTGCTAATAAGTTGTATGGTAATCAACTCACCATATCAGTAAATGTGAAGAGTTGGCTAGCCCACAAGAAAATGGTTTGTGGTAAAGGCTGTGGAAAAACCATTTATATGGTAATTAGTTCACCATGGTTAAAATAACTAACTAGTCCAAAAGGGTACAGCTTTTGGTAAAGACAAATCAAATCTGTTGATAGCTGATGATTTGCTAAAAATCATATGGTTATCAATGTACCATGGCCTTACAAACCTAAACATTCGACTACTCCAGAGTTAATGGCTTTGATAAAGAGACATCAAAATCCATTAAATTTCAATGATTCACCTCTCACAGGAGTTTACACACCTGGAAGTGATGAGAATAGACTGAAACTTAAAAGAATTAATGTACAAAATTGTCATATGTTGCTGAGTTACTGAAAAGATGGAGATTGTGAATGATGCAGTAAAAGAATTATTTCTACAGAATACTTTGATGATGATGATATAAGCACAGAGAATACAAAGATACAATCTAAAGACAAAGACACAATCTTTCTTTGAAGAAAAAGATGCTAAAGTAAAATCTACAAAGGAACTTGAAATCAATCAAGTAGAATTCAAGTTAGGGGAGGATTGTTGGGATATGAAAGTGCTGAAGATTGACAAAGTACTGAATAAAGACAAAGTGCTGGAAGAAGTCAAAGTATTGCTAAGTAAAAAGTCAAAGTACTGCTCGATTCATCAAAGTACTGCAAGGTTAAAAGGACTTATATGCAAAATCGTTAAGGATTATTTTGTCAATCTAGAATGTTCTTAGATTAGTATAGTATTACTTGACGTACAAGGTTTGTAATTGTAAACCGACTAGGGTTATCCTTTAGCCTATAAAAGGACCCCTAGATTGGCATTAAACGACGTCACGTGCATTATTAGAGTTTTAGAGAGTTCGATATTAGTGTTTTAGAGTTGTTAAAGAATGTGTATAATAAGCAGGTTCTAAGTTTGAATAAAATCGTTGAAAGTTAAAGTTAATTCTTCTTAACTTTGTTAAGTAAATTCCGCATACTTAATAGAGATAGTTCATTGTTTCATTGTTAATAACTTAGGATTTATCTGAGGTTATTAAACCCTTAACAAGCTATATAAGTTAGTTTGGTTAGAGTACATTGATCCAACAACCTCTCTGAGGCTAAAAGAATCCTCTGATACATCAAGGGAGCCATTAATTTGGGAATCTGGTATCCGAAGGATTCTGGTTTTGAACTAATAGCTTTTTCAGACGCTGATCACGCAGGTTTCTTAGATTCTTGGAAAAGTACTTCCGGAGCTTTACAATTTCTTGGTGATAAATTGGTGTCATGGCAATCGGAAGCAGTGATTGTACATCGCCGCCCCTCAACTGAGCGAATATGTAGCCATGTCGGCGTGTTGTGCTCAAGTCATTTGGATGAGAACACAACTCAAAGACTGTGGTTACGTATTTGACGAATCCCGATGTATTGCGACAATCAAAGTGCTATTTGCGATCTGCAACTCTCTGTTCAACATTCAAAATCAAAGCACATCGATCTTCGATATCATTTCATCAAGGAGCATGTGGAAAAGTGTACCGTTGAATTATACTTTGTGGGTACTTGAATACCAATTCAGCGGACCTTCTCACCAAAGCCTTAGCTCCTCGCCAGGTTTTCGAGTTGGTCCACCGGATTGGTATGCGGTGTTTGACTCCAGAGGAACTGGATGAACTTTTAAAACAATCTTAAAACCAGTCAAACACCAAAACCTCTTTTGTAAATATTTTCAAAAACAAAATACAAAAATATAAAATCCGATAAAATTCAAAAATATTCTCCTATCTAATTTCTTTCACACATGGCAAGTACAAATCTTCCGTCAACACTTTATTCTTTCAAAATTCAGTATTTTCTCGGTCAAGTGTTGAGGGGGAGAAAGTAAATATTTTTCGGTTTCATAAAACCTTGTACTTGCATGTTATCTTATCCCGGTTGTTTCTTTGTTAATGGTGGTCTCATTTATGGTTCACTGACACTCCCCGGACTCATATTTATAAAATTTCATTATTTCTAAAGACGAGGGGGTGCGTCGTCAAGTTTCTTTCCAAAACTATACTTCATAACGTAACCAAAGTGGAACTTATGGGCAGTGGATGAAAATGGTTGAGGTGGAGGGACCAATGTTGTCAAAATCTCAAACTTATTTTTAACAAAACCCTTCACCAAATTTTCTCATATCATTTATTACACTACATTTAATATCCTCAACCACCTAATCCACGCATAAGATTCAACCCACCAATCCGTGCTTTAAACTTCTAATTTGTAAGTGTTTTCATGATCTTTGTGGTAATATAAACATTGGTTTTTTAATTTCACTTACATCCAACGGCTAGATTTCAAGTTATGAGTGATTTTGTGTTCTACGCGTATACGTATGAACACAAAATCATCAATGGGTGTTTGTAATGATAAAAATGGTGTTAAAATGTTCAAAATCATGTGCCATAACCATTTCTATCAACCAAATCCACCCAGAAACATAAAATGATCATTTTTCAAATTAGGGTTCATACGCATAATTTGGGTGTTTTCATTTGAGAATGTTTCTGGACAGTTAGTTGTTCTTATGATGTTGTATACATGTTTAATTGACCAAAACCATGCTTGAAACATACCCAGAAACATCAATTTTATAAAAATTAAGAATTAGGGTTTATGTTCATACGAATTAGGTATTCTTGATTCATAAGGGTTTTGATGTTAAAACTTGTTTAAAACAACTCATTAGGCCTCTAAGATATCCCAGAATAAGTTTGGTGCAAATCCTATGGCTAAATTACTTATTCGTAGAATTTGAAACTTAGGGTTTTAGTTCTGCGCGTAAGCTTATCTTACTGCGAATCGTTGTTCATAGTGATTCCATTTAAGATTGAAAAGGATTGAATAAATATGTTAATGATGTTGTTATGACAACTTTATTTCAGGTTTTACGCGAGAAATTCAGAATCAAGGTTATTAGAACTTCTACGCATAAGGATCACCTTAAACGTAGAATGTTATGCGTAAGAGAAATCTTACGCGTAACCTTTACGCTGCGAAGGTTCTACAAAGGGACTACGCGTATCCTGTGAAGGATATGCGTAAACATTGAGTCTTATGTATTAGGTTCACTCTTACGAGTAACCTTACGCATAAGCTCTATCATATGCTTACGCGTAAGCTTATTGCTAAGTTTTTCTTACGCGTAATATTTCTTACGCAGCGTAAGTCAAGATCCCATACGAAAGCTTATGCCTCACGCTTATGGTTTCTTTGTTACGCATAAGCTTGCAAATCCTACGCCTAAGCCTAATTTTTAACCAAATTTGTGAATTGTTACGCGTACAAACTTGTAAATAAAAAAATCATAACGTCACGAAACCAAAATGTCATTAATAAGCTTAAATGGTTAATATGTTGTGACAATATGTGAAAAATTGGACTTCAAAACTAAAAGTTAATAAATTCACGAAACTTTTCACGACTACTTTGGACTATTGGACAAACAAGTGACATTGGACTCGTAACATTCGTTAACATATCATATTCAATAATTAGACAATAAAATCAACTTTTGACTAACGTAATGTCTTTCGATATGTTGGTTCTTTTGGCTAAATATCTTTCAGATCACGATATGGACGTCCAAATGGAAAATGTTGATGCACCAAATGTTCTCTCAATGGAAGACATCTTCCCCGACAGTTACACAATGAAGATTGGAAAGAACAACCTCAGAGTCGATTTCGATAACTTCACATGTTCTGAGTCTTCTTGTTAGATTGCGGTGGATATTTTGAAGACTCACCCATACCAGAACATGCTCACAAATTCTGCTACTGTGCCGGAGATCTATGCTCACCAATTCTGGCGAACGATACAAAAGGTTAAAGTTGTCAAGTGTCGTGACGGCGGACGCTTAACAACAAACAAGTCACCATCACTCCTGCATATTTAAGGGATGTTCTTCTTCTTCCAACCATTGAGCCTACTGAGTTCTTTGCTACTCCTACGGAAGAGGTCGTTCTCCAATTCATGGTCGACATCGGCTATGATGAAGTTGCTGGAGTTATCACAAAACACTCCTCAGTAGATCTCAAGAATATTCCTCAACCATGGAGAACATTGTACATTATGATTGCTAAATCCGTTTTGGACGGACAGGTGGCTATGAGCATCCGAAACTCATGGAACTTAAAATCTTTTGGGGCATGGTCAACATGAAACACATCGAATTTGAAGCTCGATGCGGGACGACATGATGACTTACGAAAGGCCTGCTCCAAGATCCCTTATGTCGTGATACACAAAATTGTTGATCAAAAGGATTCTTGAAACCAATCCTGACATTCCCCAAAGACTTGATGACCCCAACCATCACTCGCTACTTGAACCACACTCAACATGGTAAGATTCAAAGAATCAACCACGAAGAAAGCAGGGTGTAGTGTTGCCGATTATCTTCTCTCGATGTTATCAAAGGACTTCAATCGTATAAACGATATCCGTAGCAAGCTTGTTGAAGCGAGGCAAAGTAGGTTTCATTGATGGTAAGTCTTCCGGTACACCTGTTAGGAAGACCGGAGAGGCGATGGAAGTATTGCGAGCACCGAGTAAGAGAAGGTACCCAAAGAGAACTCACACACTCAAGAAGAAAGTTCCTCTTACTGAAGCCATCCCTATTCCCAAACCAGAACCAAAACTAATGGACGAGGACTCGAGGACACGAAACAGATGAAGAGATTATCTACTCGAATCTGCAACTAATGATACTCAAAAGTAGAAAACCTCTGGTCCAAGTCGACAAAGGGAAAAACTCCCTGCTTGAGCACGAAGAAGAGAGCTCAAAAGAAGAGCCACTGGATGAAGACAGAGACTACAAAAAGAAGCTTAAGAACCTCAGACTCCAACATGTTGCTAAAGAGTTTGAACAGCAACAAACTCGTGGCCCGAGAGGGTCAAGTGGTGGTGCACTAACTACACCAGTTTCCGATGCGGTTAATCAAACCGATAGGGGAACTGGTACCAATACCCATGAACAACAACAAAAGCAACTTGAGGATTCGATCATCTATGACTTTGAAGAACCAGAAATGGAGAAGTCTGAGAAAATTCCTGATGAAGATGTTGAGGTTGCAGCTAAAGAAAAGAGAAAAGGAAGCTCAAGCTCAAGCAGATGAAGAAGCTAGGGTTAAGGCACAAAAAGCGCAAGCGGAAAAAGAAGCCAATGATTACTTTCTTGATAGTCCGTACGAAGCAAGGAACAAACTTCGAGCCACCAAAGGACCCGAGCCTCCTCATGTCTCATCATCATCAGACTCATCTTCTCACTCATCACCTGCACCATCTAAAGCAACCACAGATCCGCATCCGAGATCCATTAAGAAGCCAACCGACACTTGGCATCCCGAGCAAAGACTAAGATTGTTAAAAGCCGTCAAGCAAGTAGGAAAAGAAAAACGTAGTCAACAAGAAACTAAATCAACTCGGGACAGAGTCAACCTTCTTCAAAATAGGATAAACGAGTTGTTGAGAGAACAGGAAAGATCAAGTTTCTCAATCGAGATGTACAGGGTGAAATGAAGAAGACGATTAAGGAATATACTCATAAGTTCCTTCTCGACTTTGTTCCGGAGTGACAAGGGATATGTTCGCCAGACAACTTACTCCAAATATCGTGGCATTGGTTAAACATACCTTTGGCCAACTCACCTGATCCCTCTGAAGCTGATTTGATCTCAAAATTGGTGATACAAATGTCTAAACGGTCTGAAACCTTTGCTTCATATAAAGCTAAACTTTTTGAGGCCCTTCTAGAATATCAACTCAAATCTTCATGCAAAAGAGTCACAGGTCAACCTAAATGACCAAGAGATGATGATGATAAGGACAAGGATTCTGTACCAAAACGTCCAAAGAAAGCTGGCGACTCCTCCTCTATGCCACCTCCACCCCAAAGGACCTCCACCCAAACAAGATCTCCTCCACGTTCTACTCCTACTGAGAAACCTCGGGACTCGAGTTACCACCCCAATAGAGAAAACCGGTGATCATTTCGAATACACGGTGTTGACGATGAAGATGTCACTGAGCCCAACAACAACACCTCTTGTCACAAAAAGGGTGGAAAGATGAAGACCGATGTTGTCTCATGGCTAGATGAAGACACAACCGAAGAATATGACTGGTTTTCTAAACTTGTTGATGCCACCCCTTCATTACCAGAAGGTCAAGAAATGGTAGATGGCCGAACAATGGAGCATGTGAAGCTTATTCAAGAAAAGTTTAACGTGAAGAAGATGACTAAGGCAGAGTTGAAGCGAATCAAGAATGATGCATTTCAACTACTTAAAGACAGCTCATAAAGTGCAATTGAAGTCGAACTACACCGGAGGACATCATGACACGAACTACACCGCCAAGAAAGTTTCTGATTCTGGTTTTTATTGGCCCACGATTTATCGTGATGCCCATGACATGGTCAAAATTGTGACTCATGTCAACGTCAAGGAAAAATCTCTCAGCGGGACGAAATGCCCCAAGATTCTATCCAGATTTGTGAGATCTTTGACGTTTTGGGCATCGACTTTATGGGGCCGTTCCCGTCTTTACGAGGGAACAAGTATATGCTTGTGGCTGTCGATTATGTGTCCAAATGGGTGGAAGCCAAAGCTTTACCTACAAATGACGCCCGAGTTGTGGTAAAATTTCTGAAACAACTATTTTCCCGGTTTGGAACCCCACGGGCCATCATTAGTGATCGAGGAACGCATTTTTGCAACGATCAATTTGCGAGGGTGATGGAAAAATATGGTGTTAACCATAAGCTTTCTACCTCATATCACCCTCAGACTAGTGGCCAGGTGGAGGTGTCTAATCGCGGTTTAAAAAGGATATTAGAAAGGACCGTGGGTGAGGATCGTGCTAAATGGTCTGACAAATTAGATGACGCTTTATGGGCTTTCCATACCGTTTTTAAGATTCCTATTGGTTGTACCCCTTATAAGCTCGTGTATAGAAAAGCTTGCCATCTCCCCATCGAGCTCGAGCACAAAGCCTACTGGGCGTTAAAATGGACAAATTTTGATCTTAAAACTGCTGGTGATCACCGAAAGATTCAGTTGAATGAATTTAATGAACTTCGTGATCAAGCCTATGAGAATTCTTTGATCTATAAGGATAAGACAAAGAAAATTCACTACTCAAAAATTAAAAACCAAGAATTCCATGTCGGAGATCATATTCTTCTTTATAATTCTAGATTGAAGATTTTCTCGGAAAAATTGAAATCCCGTTGGTCCGGCCCGTTTACTATTACTAAAGTGTTTCCATATGGAACCGTTGAGTTATCCCAACCAGACGGTCCAAACTTCAAGGTAAACGGGCATCAGACCAAGCACTACTATGGAGGGCTATTTTGGATGTCCTGGATCTCCATCTTTCCCCCATGGACAACTAATTCGGGGGCGAGTCAAGCTCGTGACTTGTTAATAAACAAGCGCTTCTCGAAAGGCAACCCGTGCTATCTATCTATCTGTCTATTTGTCTATATGTCTATCTATCTATCTATCTATCTTTCTTTACATTTCCTATTACATTTCCTAATAAGTGTGTTGTGGATTAGTGTGGGGTTGTCTTTCTTTCCATGTGTGTTTGCAGGTTCCCGTTTTGCTTGTAGAATTTTCTACGATCGAGAAGACCTCCGTGCTTGATTTCAAACCCTCCAACACTCGGTCTCCGATCATTTATAAGTTATATCTTGGGATAACCCTTTGTCATAATTAAAAATGATTTTTCACCTTTCACACTTAGAATTTTTAAAACATTCGCCTTTTTCAATTTTAAGTGTAGGGTTAACACCCGCAATTTTTAAACATTGATGACAATGTTAAGTTTTAAGTATGGGGGTGGATTTCTATTTAAATATGACTTTTTCTGCTTTTATCTGGTCCCCATGCAACCTCGTTTTTAACCGATTTATGCTATATATTTTATCAAAAAAAATCGCAAAAATATTATAAGGGTGTGTTTGTTTTTACAAAAAACGTCTTACTCGCCTCTGACATCTGAGGTCAGACGTGGTCAGACATTTTGTCTATTTGTTTTTCTCTTGTGAATCAGACACGGTAAGACTTAGAAGCTCTTACTCAATAATATGTGGTGATAACATCTAACTGCCTCTTAACCTTATTATCACCTTCACATCCTTTCACCCTATTAATAAAAGAGAATTATATCTCGTTTTACGAGGGGGAATAAAAGTAAAAAGCAACAAAATATGGGTATTTGTGATTTGTGTTTTTGTTAACATAATCGAATACATCAAAGATCAAGTGAGATCCAGGAGATTTGTGTTTCATGGTTGACAAAGAAAGTGGATAAAGGTTTTGGTGGCTGAAAAAATTGTGGAGGAGAGATGTATATATTGTTAGGTTTATGTTTTGTTTGGTGGCCTTGTTCTTAAATCGTTTTTTTGGGTTGAAATATCTATTTGGATATTGCATTTGGTTGTTAGTACTTTGGAATCACATATGTGAGTGTGTTATAATTTTGTTATTTATATTATATATTTTAGTGTATTAAGAAATTTATTTAATGATTTATTATTGTGTTAAATTTGTGATAAAAATGTCTTGTTTCATGTTTACACAAGCTATTTATTTATTGTATTGATACGGTTTAATATATATTTATAAAAAATGGACAATTAAACCATTTAGACAATTACAGAAAAACAAACAATATTATTTCATTCAGATTTAGACTTTATAGTCACCTCTTACCAGTAAGATATGGCAGTCAGATTCAGACCCAAAACATCTTAATGAAACAAACACACCCTAAGTGTTTTGACACATTGTTGACTTTCCGCTGGTGAGAGTAGGAATAAAATCTTGACTTGATCAGGCGTGTTGAGCTCTAGCTTGTCTCCTTAACCTTTACAATTAAAAGCTTTCGCTAGTCTTTTATACAATAAGCTATAAAACGCGAATTCTAGCTTAACAAAGCCAAGAGTTTGCAACTTTTCATAATTGACTTTAAATATGCAAAGCTTGATTATTAGACTAAGCATTCTCGGATCTTATTATTTAAGATTTTAAATTTACGAAGAACGAAAAATGATAGAGCTATTTACAAGTTAGATGCTAAGCGTGGAGTAGTTGGTTCTCTTTAGAGCTCATAGAGGTTATTTGTTGCTTTTTGCTCCCATCAGCTAAATAAACAAAAAAATAAAAAAATTCAAAATAATTAAAGGTGTTGGGTTTTGGCGATAATTAGTTTTTACTCCTTCTTTAGAGAATTTTTTCTTATGAGAGTTGGGTACACATCAGGGTACACATAAAAAAGGTGGAGTAAAATTCCTAAGGTCAAAAGCTGAGGGCTAATGTGCTTAAAAAAGTTAATAATGCCAAATTTTGACTCAGGGGATATCCTAATAAAGCTTCTGTCTCTGGACTTGTAGATGAGTTGTTTCGGTCGAAATAAAAAGGATATCCCCTAAATCGTGTTAAATTAGGACCTTGATGTGAACCTCATTTTTATGGGCAACGGTTCTCGAGGGAAGGATTTTAAACTAGTTAGCATCTAAAATAGGTGCTTTTATCGGACTAAGAACTTATCAAAATAGAAAACGAGAAAAACTCTCATTTTTCAAATAAAATCCTTGGAGGATTTAGGATTGTGGGAGCAAGATGTAGCTGCACGTACACAAGTAGCATCTATGGGTAGTGTTAGCATCTAAGTTATACTAGCATAGTGCCCGTGCAAAGCAGTGGCGATACTCAACATGTCATTTTTTCTCGTACCTTGATCTTTAAGCGGTATGCAATGAGAGTTAGTATTTGACGGTTTACCCGTTTGATAGTTCGAAAAGAGTAGATGTGTATTTGAATTTCCGTAAAGTATATCAATACAAATGTAAATATACATGCTTCATTTGAACTTTGTATAATTTGAATGTTTATGATAAAAATTACAACTATAAATTTGCATCATTGTAAGTTTGTAACATCCATTTTAATGCTAAAATTTAATCTGTCATTAGTGTACATTATAATGCAATTATTATAGTGTAGAATTTAATTATATGAATTACTAATTATAGTAAGATGTGTAGGCTTAAAAAATTAAGACTTCCTTCTTTAGAAAGTCAAGGAAGCCCTAAATACATTATAAGCTAGTATAGATTTAGCAATGATTTCGTTTTTAAGCTTGGTTTGGGGACTCGTGAAAAGTTAAGGACAATGAATTTTATCCGCATGGACGCTTCTTCATGAGTTGTGCTTCTAACTCTGTGATCCTAAAAGTTATTTATTTATTAAATAATGAAAGTTCAACATCCCGTCATATAAGAAAATTACAAAAAGATTTTATACTTGATAAAATGGTTAAAACGGGGCGTTTTCAAAGCAAAAGATTTTTTGTACCCTTTGATGAACATCTTTTTGTTCTTGTTTGATGTGAGGGATTATTAGTTAATGGGGTTTAAAAGATTTTCTTTCACTACGTGTGTAATAAATATTGCGTGTGGCACCAACAATGGTTTAATTATGGGGTATTTTATTGTGTACTAAAACACACCATTTTATATCTAAAAAATAAGCCAAATCGGACTAATAACCACGAAATATGTCAAATTATATTGCATATATGTTGGATATGTGTTATTATATCTTGCAGGTACAAGGGTTTGAAAACAAAGCAAAAACGATGATTTTCGGATGAGTTTCGACAAAGTTTTTGCGTTTTTCGAGGTACAAACGAAGTCGTAAAAATTACCTGAGTACACCATTGGAAAGAGCACGGAAAAACGATTCAAACGGTATATTTACTTGAGGAATCAAGGCAAAATACGATAAATTTAAAGGCTAAACGAAGCCCAAACGAAAATTACTATTAATTAAAATGTTTAAAAAAAATGGATCAGCATAAAATACCACAAAAAGGGCGTTGGTCCTATGGGTGTGCGTGTGTTTTGCTATCCGGATGGTCGATTCCCCTCAAGCCTATATATTTTGTTTTTATATAGCCTATCAAGCTGCAGATCCAATAGCAACTCTTGAAGAGGCCCACGAAGCCAAGTCCTCCGAACAGCAGTTGCAGCGAACCCACTGTCCATGCGAAGCCCAAGTGCAAGCCCATTGCGAAAATATGAAGATCCCTCCTAGCCCAAATGTAGTAATGTTACATTGAAATGAAGAAGTGCAATTGCAAATTGTATTTTGTCTCCATGCAAATTGAATAGCGAGTAAACATCACACTCCATAATTAATTCACATATGTGCGTGATCATGCTCCATCAACCACTCGCAACAACAATAAAAAGTTCCAGCCATCGAAAGAACGACACGTGCCCATGAGATTGATATTAAGGGTGGTGGCAACGCACCTCAGTTTGGTGCGGTATGAATTGAAACCGCACGGCACCACCGATGCCTGTGTTGCGGTATCAATCGGTATGGAGCACATTCGGTGTACAATGCCGAGGCGGTTTGGGAGAGGGAGCACAAAAGAGACGTTGGGCAACGGGCTAAAATATAGCCGTTGGGTGTTTTGTCAAAAAAAAAAATAAATAAAAATAAAAAAAATAAATTCCCCTATAAATATACACTTTAATCACCATTTTCAAATCACCATTTTCAAATCACATTTTATTCTCATCTTCTTCTTCCAACTATCATTCTTTTAAAAAAAATGAATGCTAAGAAAGCAAAAAGTGTTTCAACCTCATCCAAAAATCGTGGATGAAGCTCTAGATCACAACCCGTTCGTCCGCAAGTTCAATCACAACCACCTCCCTACTATCCCCAAATGAGTCCTCAACCCGGTCACTATTGTCCTCAACCTCCACCGATGAACCTACCATCACGTCAACACCAATATTATCCCAACCTCCACCGATGAATCCAAGCCAATACATGATGTCGATGACTAGTGATTTCGACCCGTTCAATGACTACCGTGAAGGTCCTACGGCGAGGGTGAACCAAGTGCCGAACGAGAACTACCGCTATATGATTACGAGGATGATGACGTTGAGTGTGTTCCCGAAACGCAACAAAAAAATCCAATCGGTATACTTATTTTATTTATTTATTTATTTTATTTGTTATATGATTACTTGTTATAATTTTATTTGTTATAATTGATTTGTTATATTATTACTTGTTATAATTTTATTTGTTATAATTTTATTTGTTATACTATATATTAGGCGATTCTCAAAATGATGAAGATGTTCAAGAAGTCCCGAAAAAAAAAACCATCGACTAAAGCGGAGAAAAGAAATTGGACGACAAACGAAGAGGTGGCTTTGGCAAAAGCGTGGGTTCATATTTACACATGTCGAAAAGTCGGTAATGAACAAAGTAGAGATGGTTTTTGGAAAAGAGTTCTAGAGCATTTCAAGGAAAATGTGAAAGATACTACTCGAAGTCACCATAGCTTGCACACAAAGTGGGGAAATATGAATACCACCATGGGTGTCTTAACGGGTATACATCCAACAAGTAATTTTTAAACTCTATATACTTGTATAATGATATATACTTGTGTTAATTGTAGAAACGTCTTCGTGAGAGTGGGTGTAGCGATCTTGACATCCTGAAAAATGCCTTGACGATTACAAAAGAAAACAAAGGGTAAGGATTTTATCATATTGAAGCAGGGAGATTGTTAGGCGTGAAGACAAATGGTTGGAACAACCATGTGTGGGTCAAGCATCTTCGGCTAATTCCGACGAACGAAGAAAGTCGTCGGAATCTAGCTACTACGAGACGGGAAGCAATGGCAATGTTGAGATTGTTATTCCGGATTTGAATGACGACACAACTCATAAACGGAAAAGAAAAGGCAAGAAGACCGATACTGACTCGACAAACGAAAGTGTTGCTGCGAGCTTCGACAACTACGCGGTAAGGAAAACACAAATATTGGAAACGATAATGAAGAAAAAGCTTGCAAAGGATGAACTGGCCGAAAAGTTGTTGGCGGCACAAATCCGTAATGTTGAAGAAAAGGCTTTTCATCGGGCGATGAATTTCTATAACCAACCGCACGATCACATAACTAATACGAGAATGCGAGAGATCACTATTGCCAAAAAACGTGAGTACGCGGAGAAATATGGATGGCCGTCTGATTTTTAGATACGTAATTTTTTTTAGGTATTATGTAATTTTTAATTATTATTAATGAAATATTATGTTTTTATTAATAATATAATTATGAATATAAAAAATAAAAAAATAAAATTGAGTGAGGTATGAAATCATGGTTGCTACTAGAAAAATATGGTAAGGTATGAGATTATGTGGAATGATATTATTGGTGGATGATGAGGTATGGATGAGGTATGAGTGGCATGAATGCCACCACCCTAAGAGGGGTGGGTGTGGTGATGGAGCATAACCTCTTCATCACTGTCCACTCAGCGCCACATCAACATAACAAATCTCCACAACTAACCACAACAAACCCCCTCACTCATAACAAACCTCAACATCTTCATTTGGGCCATTTCATACCACTTTATTTTTTATTCAATTTTCCAAATAAACTAAATTCATTTCATTAACAATAAAAATACAATACATAACAATAATAAGGAAAAAAAAACACATACTAATAAAAATGATACGGAAAAAAAAACGACACGGGTAAAATAAAATACAACACATATTAATAATAAGAAACCTAGTCATCTTTCTTGATATTTCTTGATAGTGGGTCTGCCTCTTTGGATGATCTCTCCTTTTAGGGTCGGGATTCAAATTCGGATCTATCATCGAAACTCCATCTCGATCTTCTCTTGGATAGCTTTTCCTTCTCGATCTCGCCTTGTAACAAGCCCTTTGGCGTCGGCTTTTTGTGCATATATTTCGGATATATGTCAGAAAAGTACTCGATTGACTCCCACGGGAGCTCGCGGTAGCTTCGGCGTTAAAGTCGACTTTTGTTTCTTTGCGGCTCTTTTGCCACCATCTCTTTCGGGGCGAGCTGTGCAATAGGGCGAATATATCCTCGAGACATGTAATGCCAATGGGATATTCGGCATCCCTTCGTAATTTTTCAAAATCTCCCAACATTTTCATACACGAACTCCTTCCACCATAGCGTTCGCAAAAGCTAACTTTCGCATTCCGACATGATCGTGGTCATTTTCACCACCGACCTGGAGATGTTTGTAAATAGCGGTGAACTTCTGGCAATCACCGTTAATCCTCAACCATTTACCAGTTATCATATTTTTGCCACGTTGGTCATTGGTGGTCTGAGCATTGAACATGTCGAGAATGTCGTTCAAAAATCTTGAACGGTCATTTCCATATCGATCTTGGGAAATTTCTATCAACATTTCGCTTAAGTAACCTTCTTGGACTTGCTCCACTTCCTCTATCTGCACTGGCTATGACTTCCACATCTTCGTTATCGTCTGCGTCCAATCCAGCTTGTTTTTTTGCCTTCGTCTTTTCCCCTACCTTTGGCGGTTCCGTGGTTTTGGAACTTTGAATTGTGAACCGGACGGTTGTGATTCCATTTGGAAGCTGTGGAGGTTGTGACGGGTTAAAAGCTGTGGAGGTTGTGACGGGTTAAAAGCGTGGTGATTGAAATGGTAGGGGTAAGTTCTGCGAATCCTTGTTGAAACGCATATTGTTGGTTAAGAAAAATTTCTTGTGGAGACTGGTTGGATTTTGTGAGGAGGGGGTAGACGGGTTTGAAGAACCCTCGTATTGTGGTGGGTTTGAGTTAAGTAAGTTTTTGAAATACCCTCCGTCATTTAGGTTTTGAGACATTGTGAGATTCTTTTTTGAATAAAGATATAGAGAGTAGATGGAAGAGATGAAGATGATAAAAATGGTGGATATGATATGTTATTTATAGAGGTGGTGAGGTTTTAAAAAATAAAAATAAATAAATAAATAAAAATGAGTAGTATCCGTTATTAAATGGATATATTTTGAAAATCAAATATATCCGTTGCTTTGTCAGACACTCTTTTAAATCGTCCCACGACAATAAAACCTGGCGAAAGCCCGATTGTGGCGGTGACATCGTGAAGTCTGCGTAAAAACATGGCGAACCGCGAAATTACCATACCCTCCGCTCTAACTGCTAAAAGTTGAAATTGCAAACTCACTTCTTTGTATTCTAAATAATTCCTTAAAGCGCGTCACATGTTGCTCCCAGCTCACTCGCAGCTGCAATTCCTTCTCCAGCCAACAACAACGCAACACGTGGCCACTATCACATGGGCATACAAGGAATGTTTTGATAGGAATGATCGAGAACAACAGACTAACTAAATAAGACATCAAACACAAAACTTTGGACTAGGTTTATTTATGAAAAATCAGAACTTTTTTTTTTTTTAACAATTTACACTACGTGGCAAAAATTAATGTGGTTCCTAAGAACCCCTTAGGTCCGTCCTTGAAAATCCGTATGATTTACCCATAATCCACCGGGTGGCACTTATAGTATAAGATTCATGAAATTTAATCTTTTAGCCATTCAATCGGAAAACATCCAAGTTCCTGCTACTTGGACAAAAGCTAAATTTTGGTTGATTGGACACAGCTCCACAATTTTATCTTGCATGTTGTGGTTGTGTTTCATTTCTCCTTGTAATTTGAATAAGCTATCAATTCCATATAAAAATATTCCAAAATCAAATTAAGTCAATTAATGAACGATAATACCAATTTCCTCTTGTAAGTTTACTAAATGCCTTGCATCAACATATGTATCTTATTGGTACATGATAATTTGGTGAGCCTATGATTCATGAAAATAGTATTTCAATAATTAAAACTCATTTTAGCCATAATAAGCATTGAAAGTAATCTCTGACGAATACTTTTGTAGGGTTGCGCAGCTACAGGCTGTAGTGGGATGGCCACCAGTGAGAACATCAAGGAAGAACATTAAGACATCTAGCAACTCCACCAAGGTGTCTTCGTCTGAAAAAGTTCTAGTAGATGGAAGTGATTGCAAGAACACGAGTTCTTCAAATGATGAAAATAGTTTGTATGTGAAGATTAATATGGACGGAGTTGCCATCGGTAGAAAGGTTGATCTAAAGGCGTATGATAATTATCATAGCCTCTCCTCAGCCATCGAAGAACTCTTTCAAGGACTGTTAGCAGGTTTATAATTAAATCTTTATACCATCAAAACAAGAATTTAAATTATCCTTTCTGGCCATTATTTGAATAACAGTATAGATATAATGAGGGAAGTTGTTTGATATTGTTTTTAGCACAAGGAGCGGTTCTTCTAAGCGTGATAAATATGCAAATAGACTTAACAACAGGATTGTTCGATGGAAACGGAGAGTACACCCTAGTTTATGAGGATAACGAAGGAGATAGAATTCTAGTTGGAGATGTCCCTTGGGAGTAAGCATTGATGTTATTATTATTTTTATTTTTTTGATGTTTGCTTTAATTTAAGCTTGGCGATTCCTACTTGGACGTATCACATTACTGATTCGATCATGTATGTTTTCTGTAGCATGTTTATATTCTCAGCAAAGAGGCTTCGTGTATTGAAAACATCTGAATTGCCTGTTCTTCGTCATCGGAATAACTGATCACAGTTCATCGACAATCGATCATCGTCTAAAGTCTTAATTTTATTAGCTAATTATAATACATTTGTTGTAAGAATGCCTTATAAAATTGTAAAAGCTGTCAAGTAGTTGAAAGATGAAATAAAATGGAGCTTGGACCGCTTGATAGAATAGTTGACGTGTGATATTGATTTTTGGCCTTGATGTACACTTTGCATAAAGGCAATGTAGGAACAAATATATGACAGGTACTTGCAGAGCATTTGAGTCCATTTTAGGACTGAACATGGCCCAAAAACATTTTTTTTTTCATTTCTGAATTTGTTCAACTATTTAATACACCATTTGCTTTTCGTTTTACTTCAACTAGTCCTGGTCGGTCACTCCCTGTTAACTCGATTACGGTCTGGGCCTCCGTCTGAGCCACCCCAATAGATTTCACTGATGTCATGAAGCTAGTCTCTAAACCAAGAGCCTACATAAACATGATAAATTAGAAAAGTATTCTAAGTGGGTTGAAATGAGCCATAAACACACAATGCTTACCGTACGAACATATTCCAACACTTCTTCGTCCGTGATTTTGTTTCCTTCTTAGTCAGTGACATTGAAAACTATACAATAAAAGATAAGACTGATTAAAAGGGAGTTCAAATTCCTTATTTGAACCACTTATCTGGTCATCGCATCAGTTTCAAAGGTAATTGTTATTGATTACCCAAGCTACTTATCAAGTTAATTGTAAGTAAATACATGTTTCATCAGATCCAAGAGACTACTCATCAACACACATTTACACACACTCTTTTTTCATTTAAGTTTTATGTAGTAGATAGTTTCTTTTTTTTTTTTTTTTTTTTTAAATTTGGCTATATATAAACACAGGACAAACCGCCAAATAGCGGCTGGCTAACAAAACAAACCGGGACTACACCCAATCGAAATTACACCATTCTTTCCAACTAATCGAGCTACCTTTCATTCTATTCCTAAGCCACAAATAACCTAGGGACTTCACATCTTGAAAAAGCTTATCACCCACGATGGTACCATTAGAAATGCATTTCGAGCTTTCACTTTTAGGAACTTAACTTGAGGCGACATACACAATACCTTGAAACACCTTCCTTTTCTTTTGACAGGCGGGATAAGTCTTATGAAGCAAAACTCAATCCTTTACGGGGAGCAAAAAGAACAGGAGGGCTAGTGTTACACCATCTGCCAATTATTTTTAGTGCTTTTCTTTTATTTAGCTTATTTTTGTATTACTTTTAGCTTATTTCTTAGTGCTTATTTGTAAAACACTTTTTGCTTATTAATGATAATAATGTTTATAAAGTTTACTTGAGTGCTTATCTTCTTCATTTTTTTCTTTCTTTTCTTTTTTTTTGTTATCTAATAATCTATTTTAGCTTATTGTAGCTTATTAGATTAGCTTATTTGTAAAAAGCTTTCTTATAGCTTATTCATTTTGACCTTTTTACATATCTTTTTATCTTGAATAAGCTCTCCCTTATAGCTTATTTTTAGATAATAAAGACTAGCTTTTTGGGTAAGCTTTTCATATAGCTTATTCAATAAGCACTATTTATTTTTAGTTCTTTTTAAAAACACTTTTATTTTACTTAGATCTATTTTCTTTTACAACTTCTTTTATAAAAAAAATCAATTGTTTTTAATCTTTTATAATTTTTAGTGCTTATTTCTTAAAAAGTCTTAAGCTTTCTTAGTTTTTTCTTTATTAATAAGCTATTTGATATCTTATTCTCTTAGATCTAATCCTTAAACATACCTAACTCGCGTTTAATCTTCGGATTAATCTAATCCTTAAACATACCTAACTCGTGTTTAATCTTCGAATGGAACAACTTAATTTTGAGTGGATTTAGATCTAATCTTTTTAGCTTTTAAAGTTTTAATCTTTTAGCTTTTCTTTAGCTTATTTTCATTTTTAGCTTATTCATTTAGATCTAGTCCTTAAATATACACAACTCGCTTTTAATCTTCAGATTGGAACAACTTAGTTTTGGGTGGATATTGAATCTAATCTTTAAGCTTTTTCTTTTGCTTATTTTGTTTAAAGTTTAGTACTTTTTAAATCAATAAGCTTTTCTATAGCTTATTTGGTTCATATTATTGCTTATTTGTCATAACCTTTGATAAAGTTGTGATATTTCTTAGTTTCTCATCATTTTCATCCTAAGGCGAGGAGCTTAAGGGTTTTATAAACTTGCTTATTAACTAAAGTTTATAGCTTTTCTAGTTTTTATACAACTAATTAGTAAGTAAAGTCACAAACTTTATTAACTATTTGGTAATATAAAAACTAATAAAAAACTAAACTTTGGGGTTTGATAAGTTTATAAAATTGGGTAATTTATTAGTCTCATATTTTAGATCGGGTTCTATTGTCTTTACTTTCTCTTTAGCTTATACTTTTAGTGATTATTATCTAGAACTTTAAGTAGTAACGGATATAAAATGTGTCGATTTAGGGCTTAAATGACCCCCTAAAAACATATGTTTTAAATCTTTATCAAATATCCATACACTTGGAATTTGCTTGTCCTCAAGCAAATGTGTTTTTGGCCAATCAATTTATAAGTTAGGGGCATGAAGCATTGGTTTAAGATAGTCTACAACAAGTAAAAGCGCCACAATAGTCATAATAAGCACGGAAATTATATACTAGCACCTCACAATTGGTGTTTGGATTCTCTTATATCTCGGGTTTATATGAAATATAATATGAATGGAAGTGGAAGATAAACACTCATTACCTGTCATAGTACATAGATTACCATAAGCTTGAGAATAGATCAAACCTTTACTGCTGTGGCGTAAGCACCTAAGAATAACTATCTAAGAGGTCTTTACAAGGGTTGTAACGTTAGGCTTAAGGTAGGGCAATAAAGGGTTTTGTTGGATAGGAGATATTTAGTGATGGCAAGTCGAAAATCTTATGTTACAAGCATGTAAAGTGTGGCATTGCTAAGCCAAGACTCGACTCACTAACACTAGATAACTTGAAACAAAACACAAACATAAACTTAAAAACATAAACATAAAGATAGGTGTAGGATGGTAGCCTATATGTTTTTTCTCTTTTTTTTCATTTTTTTTAACAACTCTTTTTTTCTCTACCATCCTCTACGATAACATCAAAATAAAGGGATTTATAGGAGCATCCCTACACTTGAGTTTTTATTTAACTAACACTAATTGACCCGATTTGAAAAGATCAAAACACTTGGAGTATTTGATTACTGTGAGACAAAGGGAATTTGAATTTATCGTTCTTTCCCGTTACTCCATAAAATATTACTTTAACCCATGAGTCCCAATAGTCTCAAAACTGTTTATAAATGATATGACTTAACTTAGCAACCATGCAAGTAACTAGATAATTGAGCTAAGGCTCTAATAATGATAACAATAATGCACTAAATATGAGTGCATACAAGGTAGGCTAAGGCGATTTGGGTATAACATTTGGGGGTGGATTGTAAACAATGCTCTTCATTGATATTCCTGAAAACTGAAACATCACGAGAACCGCGAAAAGGATAGGCTCTGAGGGGTTAACTAGGGGTATCGTGTACTAAAGATGAGTACATTTCAAGGGTGTGGGGAAAATTACTCAACCAATGTGGAAGAGGTAATTATATTACAGGTTTAAAACAAGGGTTATCCTAATGCCTCTTATCATTTAGTTAATCCTAACTACACGAATGTAGTCTCACTAGTGATCTCGGAATGCATCACAAAACAAGTTCTAGAATCTATTATACTACCGGTACACTCACTAAGCATTAAAGATGAATGCTTTTATTCCTAAAGATCTAGGGGTGAACCTCACATTTTTGGGGTGGAATTTGAGTGGTAGACGATTTTTGTGCTAGTCATATAATTCCTATCTATAAGACGCTTTATTAAGACTAAAGTTTAGCTCGTAAATGCCATAAAAAATTTTAAATTTGGTGCTAAAATTTCTCTAACAAATAATTCTCATAGTTTATTACACAGATTACCAAGGACAAGACAAATAATCAAGTGAGTAAATAGTTTCTAAGTTCCCATTTTATTCTCCCTCCCTCCATTTCAACTAAACATTGTCCCCAATGTTCCCCGAAAGTATCAAAGTTATGATAATGGAAGATAAGTTAAAACAGAAAGAAACTAATACTCCCCTGATTAGCTCGGTAGGATATGTATGAAGTTGCGGTTAAATCCTCCTCCAAGAAGAATGAGCAAGTAATAATTGTTGCTTCCATCATGTACTTCATCTTCTTGTCCAATATAACCTGCACACTTATAAGAAAACAAACAAAACCTTCGTGTAAAATCAAAGGTAAAACTATATATGACACACAACTACACTAGAAAGCAAGTAAGATATAATGCTTGTGGAATGGATGTTTGCAGTTTTTCTGGAAAATTAAGAATTGGGAATTTCTAAAAATTACAAGTTACAGACTTAGCTGAAACCGACATTACTGTTTCTACATTGCACTGCGTCATCGAATTAATCGACGTCAGTCAATTTGTACTTGACAAAAGTTGTATCTGTTGTGTTTTTCGGAAAAATTATGATCGCGCGTTCTAAGCGTTGGGGATCAAAGGAAACTTCATTTTCTTGAGCAAGTTTTTCAACCTCCTAGGCAGTGAACCTAATCGTTGTAGTGTAATATTGGGTAAGCCTCGGGGATTATCGTTCTCTAGGGGAATAGGAATGTTGTTAAGAAATGTATGACGAGAAGGTGGGGGTTGTGGATGATTTTTTTTTTCTTTTTTTTTTAATCTTTTTATAGGTTTTTTAGAAAGCTAAGGTAAATATCTCGAGGCAATTGGTTTGGGGGTGGTACTTCTACCGATTACTTCTACTTATCTAATTAACTAATTATCTAATTATCTAATTACTATGGGTAGCTTATGTCTAATTGAAGTGTGCTCGTATGATGATTAAAAATGTGTTTACCTAGATACTATTACTCCCTAGTTATCTTTTATTGGTCAGTTGAATTGTCACACCTTATCTTAACGCGTTGTATTCCTAAGGTCTTAGGGTATGCGTGCCCCCTTGTTCTTTGAGGTTATCTCTCGTTTATGACATACGAAGTCGGCAAGCCTAAGATATTTCATCAATAAGCCACACATTCATAAAGCATACTCAAGCATTAAATACAATGAATGATGCCTAGTTACACTCCTAAGCCAATTGACAATTAAGATAAGAAACAACCCAACAATAATTAATAACTAGATTTCATAGATCTAAGCAAACATACAAGAAATTTAGCTAGACATGGTAAACATGAAAACATACACACAATCAATTGAATTCGGGGTAGACATAATGATACTTTGGATTAAAATACTTATCTCGATGTGTAAAATATAGTATGGGACCCTAAGATCTTGTCAATTAGGACTACAAGCGATTTAAGGTTTTCTCCAAAAGTCTACCTCTCTAAATGCAGAAAAAATCAAATTCTATACATAGATTTAAAAGCTGACGAGCGTCACCTTTTGCATGGGACGTAAATGGCTGCGTCACTAGGATTTCTTTTTGGCCAAGTCATCGATGGGGCCAGCGCTTAGAGTTGCCAGCCGTCGATCTTGATTGAGGCGTCGTCTTGATTCTAGATGCGGGCGTACGAGTTGAGCGTGAGTGGCGCCTCCAATATAAGGCGTGGTAGCCGTCGGTTATAAGTTGAGAATTTTCGAGAGCCATCGGTGCATGTTTTGATCAAGTCTTCATAAAGGGGCATTAAGCCGCTTTGGTTGGGGCGCCGTCGAGATCTGATGATCGGCATTGAGTGGCTTTGATCTTGACTTTGCCATTTTCTTCATGTATTTGGTCCTTTTCGTCCAAATATTCTTCATTCGATGTTTTTGCTTCAAAAGACCTAAAAGTGAAAAGAGCGAAATAAGCGTAGCGGATATATAAGGTATTGATTTAGGGCTTAAATGACCCTTAAAAGCGTATGTTTTAAATCCTTATCAAATATCCTACACTTGGTATTTGCTTGTCCTCAAGCAAATGTGCTTTAGGCCAATCAATTTATAAGTTAGGGGGCATGAAGCATTGGTTTAAAATAGTTCATAACAAGTAAAAACACCGCAATAGTCATAACAAACGGAAATTACATACTAACAAGGGTTTTGGATTCTCATCTCTCGGGTTTATATGAAATATAATAAATGGAAATGGAAGATAAACACTCATTACCTAGCATAGTACATAGATTACCATAAGCTTGAGAATAGATCAATCCTCCACCGCGGAAAGGATAGGCTCTGAGGGGTTAACTAGGGGTATCGTGTACTAAAGATGAGTACATCGCAAGGGTGTGGGGGTAATTACTCAACCGATGTGGAAGAAGCAAATTATAATACGAGGTTTCAAACAAGGGTTATCCTAATGCCTCTTATCACTTAGTTATTCTAACACTACATAAGTGTAGTCACACTAGCTATCTCTAATGCATCACAAAACAAGTTCTAGAATCTATTATACTACTTGTTTGTACTCTCTAAGCATTAAAGATGAATGCTTTTATTCCTAAAGATCTAAACCTGACATTTTGGGGTGGAATTTGAGTGGTAAACGATTTTTATGCTAGTCATATAATTCCTATCCATGAGACACTTTATTAAGACTAAAGTTTAGCTGCGTAATGTCATAAAAAATTTAAATTTGGCGCTAAAATTGCCCTAACAAATATTTCTCATAGTTTATTACACAAATTACTAAGGACAAGACAAATAATCAAGTGAGTGAATAGTTTCTTAGTTCCGTTTATTCTTCCTCCTATTAAATGAACATTGTCCCCGATGTTAGAAATATCAAAGTTATGATAAAGGAAGGTAAGTAAGGAAAAGAAACTAGTACTCCCCTCGATGCTTCAGTGGATATGTGTGAAGATCTTGGTTAAATTCTTTTCCAAGAAGAATACATAAGTGAAGCTCCATCAATTAGTGTTTCTTCTTCTTGCTAAATATAACTGCTTATAAAAAACGATCAGGAAACCGCCGTAAAATGATGGAAAACAATATATGACACCCAACTACCGAAAGCAAGAAAGATATAATATGCTTGGAAATGGATATTCTGATTTTATGGAAAATTAAGACACGAGAATTTCAAAAATTTATAAGTAGCTGAAAAATGAAAAAATGAAAGTGATTACGCATAGCGACATGCGTTAGGCTTTACTCTTGGCGCCGTTAGGCTTTTAATCCCTGACGCCGTCAGTTGTCCTAACAAAAAATTGGTCTGCTGCGTTTTTTGGAAAAATTCGGAAAAATTACATCTTTAAAACACAGAAAACTTCACTGCCAAAACATCCATTATGACTCGATTAAAGCATTTGACTCTAACAAACACACATATATATCGATTTCACTAATTGTAATTCTCATGTTCATGTTCTTAAAAAACGTGTGTGATCTTCCCTACACTTATCTTTTTGTAAAATACCTTTATATGTAATTAAGACGAGGTTAAAGACAAAATAAAGCATTTTCACAAAATCTAACATGAGACTAAACAACAATGATAAAGATATAAGACACAAAAAACAAGCAAACAGTTAAGCATGAGTTGCCTCCCACGAAGCGCTTTTCTTTATTTATGAGTCTTGTAGCTAGACTCTAAGTCGTGCTCCTACGTGACTTCCTTACCGTCATCTTTTTCCTCGTGACGGTCTCTATTGGGGTTTTCCATAGTATAGTTATGTCATATCGTGCATCTTTCTAAGAGGTCATCTTCCCCCTAATTGGTTCTATATTCCGGTCCTAATTTCAAACAATCCTTATAGAACCCACATATCTTATTCATCACATAATCTACTCCTCTCTTCTTATCCTCCTCATTTCTATAGTAGACCGATAGCTTAAGTTCCTTTTCATCATTGGATAGTAATGAAAATTTCTCAATCTTAAATGGCATTTGGTAAGCTATGTCGTCGGTCTCATTCTTGAATCTAACTATCCCTAACGACGGATCGTAAGTCATCCCGGTGTTTTCTATGAATGGCTTTCCTAGAACTACATGGGACAAGCTAGGATCTATGGCTGTACTAATATCGTCTACAATCACGAAATTCGTAAGGTACGTGAAGCTACCTACATAGACGGGCAATCCCTTAATTCTACCAAGGAAATTACAACTAAATCTAGGATCAATGGGGTCTTGCCTATTTGGGATAGGTTTTTGTGGAGTTTGATAGACTCCTTGAGATCGTTTTGAGCCTTAGGGTTTGACAATAACATATGCAACGTAGCGGAATAATAAGAACATTATATATTATTGACACAAGGTTTTACTTTCACCCAATCTCCTCAAAATATTATTTGATCGAATAATCGTGTTACCTAGCTGTAACAGGGATCTAAGACACCTTAGATCTTGGAGGTAAACAACTAACCTAGACGTTTACAATAAACTACACGTCTAGGTTACACACACACACACCTTTAGACTACATTATGGAAGACTTATTTAATAAAACCTACACCACATGTCCTCTTTATATACTAGAGGACTAGGGTTTACAAATCTCTACAAAGGACTAATAAGTAAATCTTCTTTTGCAAGCAAGTCCCTCCATCTTTTTGTAGGTTTAATCTTTGTCACTTTAAGTCCCTTTGTTTCATTCTTCTATTTACTTTGTCTCATCAAATCAAGAATCCCAACAATCTTCCCCTATTTGATGATGACAAAACAAACACGTCTTCTAAGTATATTATGAATGAAATATTCTTGTCTTCCTTTGTCTTCCCTTTAATCCATGCTATGCCACTCCAACATCACTTCCTCTTTTTGTTATCAACAAATAGAGAACATATGCAAACTTGATCTTGACTACCACGAACCAATACCACACATCCAATTCATCCTTCCAATGTCGCAAATTACCCTCCATGAAGTTTTCCGCAACTAAAAATGAACTTGAAACCGTAAAAATCTAAACCATCAGTAGTAATACTAATCAATAGTAGTAAGAATAAAAAACATCCCCTTGAGTGGTGCATGAACATCAAATGATTCTTCAAATCTGTAAGCTCCTTGTAATGATTACTTGTGAAGAAAACCAAATATAACGAATTTGATGAAGAAGTAAAATCACCCAAACTTGTATCTTATGTCTTGTTTATCCACATGACTCTGAACGTGTACTAACCAATGTATATGGAGACCACAATCTCTTGACAATAATCACTGAGCACAACAACGTAACTCCTTTAAGTGCTATGTCAATTCTTCATCACAATCATTGAAGCACGAACAAGTTACTTTTAAACGATTCCGCCGTTTAAAAATATAATAAGAACACGCATCCAAGTAATTCTACTTCACCTTCAAATAAGTGATAAATAACCGTCTTCGTAATCAATTAATTAATAAAAACCAAAAACGAGCTTTTTAAATCCTTTTAAAAACAAATTCCAATCTTGTGTGTGTGAACCAAACTCCATGTGTGTGTGTCGACCAGTATCTTCCAATCTCAACCGAGAACTGGAGCAATGAAGTAATGAGCCATTTGCCTTCATTCCTTTTCACTATATCATGATAAAGTATCAATCCAAAATATACTCATGTACTTCCATGCTTTACAAGTTGCATGTCAATTTACTGAAAGTAATACCCATGATAAGTATATAAAACAATGCCAGTATGCATGCAAGCAAGTAACAATACCAAAGTAGATTACCAACACAGTATAAAATTTCTCAATAGACTCCACCGTCCCACTTTTGAGTTGATAATATACTCCACCGTCCAACCATTATGAATAAACCAATCAGAGTGAATAAGCAATTCCAATAACTTTAAACACCAACGAGAGGCAACCAATCACAAGGCAATCACCATGCACAAGGAACCAATAACCACGAACAAATAAGTGGCAGTATAATCAAGAAGCATAGCAGTGATATACCAATCATGTCCATGCTATCACGATCCACGATTTTCTCCAAGGATGAGTAACAAAGAACAGTAGAAACTGTTAATGTAGCAGTGGTAAATATCCAATCATACTAGCAGTGGTAATCGATATGCTAGCAGTGGAAATGAGCATAACTAGCAGTGGTTACGAGATAGAGTAGCAGTGGTAATAGTTAAACGAGCAGTGTTAACTCTCCATTGGTTCTTTGTCCTTTGTTTCTTACACTTGCAAACGCATGAATCAGTAGCAAAACTTGCGACGTTCACAATAAATCTCATGACCTTTTTATTAACAGGCTTGAAACCTTCCTCACACAACTTTGTATTCTTCACGTTAATCTTTCTTTTCTCGTTCACAGCAAGATAACAATGATCAACAATTAGTAGAAGCAAGTAGTATATTATGAAATATAGCCAATACCAATCACAACTAGGATCAAGAAATCATGTGCAAATTTATAACCGACCTATTAAAAATCCCTTGGCACTATATTCCTTTGACCACCGAATACAATATGATTACTTTTATACCATGCACATATGACAATAGATGTGGCGTAGCATGCAAATCAGAATGAGAAATAATAAAATATCACAAACATTAATTTGTTATTTGTATCCCTTATTGTCGCTGACCCATGATGCCAACCATTGATCAGATTAGTACGAGAATAATTAGCAAAACAAATCGACCTTGGCAATCCATGCATCAGACACGATCATTAATGAATCTTTGAAAACCATCCTTAAAAATTGAGCATATTGTTTCTTTAACACAGATCTGCTTCCTTCGATTATAAACTTTGTTTTTAAAAACAATTCGTCATGGACCCAAAATTATTTACCAATCTGATTTACGGTTGTGTAAATTGCCTTTTTCACCTTCAATGAAATCGTTGTAGGGATTTTACGTTGAATATTAACAACCTAAACGATTAATAGCAACAATTTGACACAAAGAATTACAAAGAAGCCCTAAAAATTCGACTTTTCAAACCTCTCTCTTTAGCCAACTTCAACAGCCTGTAACTTTTGATTGAAAGCTCAGATCGACGATCCCTCTGGTGAAAAGTTAGATGAATATATAGAGCAAGTCCACCATAAATTTCGTCACGATCCAGCGGTTAACGAAAAAGTTATGATCGTTTCAAAACAGTGCTGCAGAAACATATACGAAAAATTGTGGAGTTTGATAGACTCCTTGAGATCGTTTAAAGCCTCTAGGGTTAAACAATAACAATGATAATAAACTTGGTACGCAACGGAATAAAACAAATCATAGTTATTGACAACAAGGTTTTTCATTGATAATCATTCCAAGCCTCAAATATTATTTGATCAGAATAATACGGTTACACTTAACTTGTAACAGGGATCAAAGATCCTTGAGGCTAAAGTAAACAAACTCTAACCCTTGACGTTTATAGAAACACGTCTACGTTACACACACACACCTTTAATTACTACATTATGGAAGACTTGAATTATTAAAACCTACACCCCATGTCCTCTTTATATACTAGAGGACTAGGGTTTACAAATCTCTACAAAGGACTAATAAGTAAATCTTCTTTTGCAAGCAAGTCCCTCCATCTTTTTGTAGGTTTAATCTTTGTCACTTTAAGTCCCTTTGTTTCATTCTTCTATTTACTTTGTCTCATCAAATCAAGAATCCCAACAGTTTTTTCATTACCTAATTATAGTATGTGCTAGTCATGATGTTTATTGTGGATTTCCGATCAATGTAGGCCTTTGCCACGAAAAGATGTCCTATGCAACATGGTATATTGAGATTTCTAGGATTTTCAAAGATGATTCATGGGCTTCTCCTAACATACATGTGACGAAGGTCGCACCTAACGACTTGTTATTTAACAAGTCGTAGCTACTTGGTTTGGAAAAAAGGTCATAGCGATTTGGTTTGAAAATTTTGGCTAGCGACTTGCTTTGTGAAAAACAGGTAGCGACTTACTTTGAGAAGAAAGGGGTAGCGATTTAAGTGACCTGACCTAGCGACTTATATTGATAAGTTAGCAAAATGAAGAAGAAGATTAGAAGAAGTTCTGACCAAGACAACAACCAATATACCAAAACTGATATGACTTCAGTATATCAACAACATCATCAGTCCTTGCCAAACATAAATTGAATTGATATAAAAAAGTTCATATAATTTGATCCAAATCCAATAAAAAACTCAACCCTCAATCATATTCAAAGACTCAATCAGAAATAAATGACAAAAGTAATTAGATCTCAGTTCTACTCTCGGGTTATTCATGGCTACATCCGACCTCAAGTGGTCACACCCAAGAATGAGTATCATCATAGATCTATTTTCGGATTAAATTAAATGTGAAAATGATCTCAACCTTGTACCTTATGTGAATGGTTCTCAAACTCATAGATCATTAAGGATCTATTCACATAAGTACGTATGCTTCATAGATCAACCTATAAGTTTAGTTCTTTTGAAATATACGAATAATTAAGATTAATCAATCAACAAGATTGTTAATTGTTTTCTCTTGATTCGTTCATATTAAACATCAAAGAACAATATACCTACCTTGAACACTTTTGATCTCGTGGCTATCTCTTGTTTCTCGATGCCATCCCTGTGGCGAGATGAAACTAAAAAGGAATTAAGGTGCTCGAATGGGTTCTTGATCTGTATGAGCAGAGTACACTATCTACCTATGGTTGTGTTTTGTTCATCACACTCGTTTGTGTATGTTGTTTTTCTTCTAATGATTGTGAAAGGAATGAGATTAATGGGATGATTTGATAAGTTTAGATCTGAGTTTATGGTGAGAGAATATTTAGGTAAAGAGGCGGATGTTTTCTGAATGTGTTTAGGGTTAGTGATAAATGACCTAATTTTTAGGGTATGTCACTTATATAACCGGATTTTGTGTATTTGATGTGGATCGGATTTAATCACGATGGGCCTTACCCAAAAATGGTTATCCGCATTTAATAAGACTTTGGATTGGGCCTGGTATTGTTTGAATCGTTTTGTTATAATACCAATTGGGCCTCATGTGCTAATCATCTCATAAACTTCATCAATATGTGACAAGGGGTCGTGATATGGAATTTGATATATTCAGGTGATGTAAATTACTATGTTGGACCGAATATTTCTATGTGAAGAGCTTTATGCATCTTGTATGGATTATGATAATTAATATCCGGTGTGTTTTTTTAAAAGATAAGATGGTTATTGGGTCGAGTTTATGAGTTATTTAGACCGAGCTTGAGTAATATATGATTTGGAGGATGGACTGATGGACTTCTCAAATTTGGATTTTGTGTGATTTGTTGAAGAAATTAGATGATTATGAGATAGGATGATGAGATTCAATGGGTCATGAGGTTTGATTCTTTGGGCTACACATTATCACATAGTATATTATGTCATGGCCTGAATTGATGATTAAACAACGTTGACTACGGGGATGTTTGTACGGTATTTCTTATCTGGGTTTGAAGTGAAGTTTTCCGGGCACGTTTACTTATTTCATCTTCTTTCTTTCTACCCTTCCGCGAAGATGACTTGTTTGGGCATTTATAGAGGGTGATAAAGACTTGGCTATTTAGTTGCGTTTGTGATTCTATCTCACTTAACCCACACGTAGCTATCACCCGGTGTCTCACTTTCGGTTGAGAATGTCAAGAGGTTTTGTACATTGGGTACACCGTTTCTTGTTCACAAGGATTAGTACAAGTTTAAGTAACAAATCTGGGGAGTTTTACTCTATGATCAAGTTTGGCATATCGGGTTTAATTCTCCATGTGGTCACTACAATAGCAGACAGAATGCGTGAATAATGTGTTTACCAAAGTGTTGATTGGATGGTTGTTGATGTTGGATAATGGACCGTTGATGAAACGCTGCATGTTCTCCTAAAACAGATATTCACTAAAACCAAAGTCGTCATAACACATTCAAGCTGACATTGTTTACGGTTTTGTCTTGATTTTGTAAAATCCCGCAAAAGAACTTATTTCTCGGTTTAAATCATAGACTTGTAAAATCCCGTGACAATGGAAACATCCCGGTATTAGTAAAGTGCATTTCTGGATCTATCTTACGGTTTATTCTTGGTTTTGTAAAATCCCGAAAAGAAACTATTTCGGTTTAAACCATAGAGTTGTAAAATCCCGTAATGATGGAACCATCTTGGATAAGAGAAAGTGTAATTCGGATCTTTGGTGCTACGGTTTACGATTCGATGAAGGGATAAAAGGGTGTACTTCATGAATTGGATGTGTGTTTGGATATTCGTCATGGCGGTTTGGTTACTTCAAAGTTTTACGGGGATATGCTCATTAAACCATGGTCGGGATAAAACCATTATCAAAGTTTGTTTAAATGTCAAAGAAGGCTAGTTTTTGAGCAGTTAACTAGAAGATGTGACAACGGCGTTAATTCAGTATTATTTAATTGAGGTTGAAGTGAATTATCACGGGCGAGTGTACTTAGTATTTGAAGGTATCGGGGATGGATGGATGAAGATTCTTCATGATCCTTGTTCGAGCTTATTATCGAAAACAAAGACTTGGAAATCTAGTTATTATTGAGTGACTTTTACCTTTTCTTTTACCACTTGGGGGAATTGGGCTCGTATCACCTCAAAATAACTATCACTTTAAGGAGTTACGTTGTAGTGCTCAGTGTCACATTCAATTGTGGATTTTCAAAAGGTAATGTACGGCTTATACTTGATGGTTGGTTGGTTGAAGAGTATAGAGTACATAGAGAGTACTTAGAGATGCTAATGGAAATCGGCACCGATCTTTGTTACATATGTGCAAGTTTAAGTCACGAGTACGGGTTAGTTTACTTCAGAGTCAAGTTCATCATATTGGGTTTTCTCCATCACCGACAAAGAGCCTACTGAGAATGATAATGGGGATGATTACATGTTTTCTAAGAGGCTGGAGAGAGATTATGGCGTATGAACACATCAGTTCATGCCTCGTACTCTAAGAAAAGAAAAGTGTACATTTCGGTCCGCTTTATCTTTGAAGAGAAATCTTCTTATGGACGTATGAACACAACGGTTCATGCCTCGTTCCTCAAAGAAAGAAAAGTGTACGTTTGGTCGCTTTATCTTCGAAGAAGAGAAATCTTCTTATTATGACCATTCTCATCAACATGCTTCATACTTTTCCATGCGCTCAGATCATCAAGTGAACCGGGCTACCACTGATTGTTTTCTCATTCCACATGCTCGATTATAATGAAGATGGCGACATCATGTGCTTATTTTGCGGGAGAGAAGTGTGAATAGAACATTCGGAAGATTTTCACTTATTGAGTCAAGAATGGCATCTCCGTATGCAATTCTTGAGGGGGAGAAGAAGTGTGAATTTTTGCATTGTTGATTGATATTTGAGAATAAAAATGGTCATACGGCTCTAAACTCATGTAAGAACCAAGCTTCTTCTTATCGGGTCATCTTCACATGGAGTTTTTCTCTTCTAAGAGCCGTTGGTTGACATCTTCACTCCGATTGATGAGTTTATCGACAAAGTGCTTCCGGTTAATGCTTCACGTATAAATCAACATGATGATTCCGAACAATCTCTCTGTTCTTGTTTGATGTGATTGGTAGTTTGGTGTTACCATCTTGTGTGTTTGTTGCGGCCTGATTGCTGATTTCCTTGATGAACATCTTTATGTTCTTGTTTGATTGGGAGAGGATTTTAGTTAAGGGATTTGCAAGATGTAAGTTAAATGGGATGCTTTTTGGTGGGATGCTTTTTGGTGTGAGTTGAAGATGTTAACACTCTATTCCCCGTTCGGACAATCTTAAAGAAGGTCGAGTCTCTGATTGCATTCTACATTCTTTGCTACATGTTAGAAGACTAAAGACGAGTTGCATTTGATTATCTAAAGAATTCTTCTTAATCCGGCATTTATCATGCAGTATTGTCGGTTTATGGGAGGCGTTGATATTGACTATTGTAATATTGCAGTTGCACTATTGAATAATAATCCGCTCTTTGGTATTCCGTTGCCAAATCTTCACGGATTATTGTTCATGAAAAATGATCCGCTCTTTGGTATTCCTTTACCAAATCTTCACGGATTATTGTGCACTCTGTAAATCAACATGAACATTAAGGAAAATGACTTCCTCATCCGCTTGAAGACATTATTGGTGAATCTTCGAATCGGTCTCTATATGTATATCTTTAGGAAGATGGAATTGATGTTGAGAATCATTTGTTCGGTTCATTAAGTGGGTCAATGTACATCGGTTGTACATTTATTCACGTGTTGGACATTTGACACAAGTTGATTACTTGAGAGTTAATCATTTATCACTTATTTGAGATTGAAGTTGACTTTCACAAAGCGTGTTCTTATTTGATAACTTGCTCGGGCTTAAGAATTTGAGTTGAAGACTTGGTTTATCTAGTTACCAGCGGTCGAGGTGGATGGTTGAAGACCTGGTTAACTATCACTATTAGGAGTTACTTTGTTTTCGGTGTCTACGCATATGGACGGTTTGGATAATCGCAAGAGGTGTTAATGTCTTATACTTTGTTTGGGTAGTGAGTACTTTGAGATTTGCTTGAAGCATAAATTCTCTACACCGTTCTTCCATCATTAGGTGCAAGCTTAAGATACAAATGTGGGGAAGTTGACTTCAGTTTCAAGTATGGAATATCGGCTTTTCTTCTTCAGTGGTCACTTCAAATTGTCTACATAAGGGTTGATAAAAAATAGTCAGAGTGAGTCTTCAGCAAGTTGATTCTCACAAGAGTTCAAATGTTCTTCTCATAATGATTTCAAGTATTTGGGCTTATTCAAAGTTGCTGATTCTGAAGTATCAAAACTAGCAAGGGGGAAAGGAGACACACATCTAAACACAAAGCGAGTAAACTTGATGAACTTAACACTTCTAAGTAATTGAAGATATCCCGGGAAGACAAATGTTATTACCGCAGAGAAACTCAAGGTTTGACTCATGGCGAGTAAACTTGATGAACTTAATTCTTCTAAGTGATTGAAGATATCCAGGGAAAGCATGTGTCATGACCGCAGAGAAACTCAAGGTTTTACTCATCAAGGTTTTTTTGTGTTCTTATTCCAAGCGTCGTGGGGAAGTGATGTAAATGAAAGTTTCGAAGATAAAAGAGGTATCGCTTGGTGTGTGATGATCTCGATGTTATCGCAATCATCGGGGAGAGAATTGTGTACATTGGAAGCTTTTGTCTCTCTTGAGGTCTTAATCGGTGATTGAGATATAATCACTTATTTCGGAGTTGACATAGAGATTGTCATCCGCGAGATAATCGGTGATTACTTCTTCAATGTTATCGGTACTGTTCTCTTTGGGGAATGTGTGCCGGGTCCTTGAGCTTCATACGATCATCGGGGAAAAGCCATTGTTTACCACAAACATTAGAGTATTTTCTCTCGCATGATGTGTATTCGGGAGAGTTCTTAGATATTGGTGTACCGGGTTCTTGAGCTTCATACACGTTCATCAGGGAAGAAAAATGTGAACATGGGAAGGTGTTCTTCATTCCCTCATGAAGTGTATTCGGGAGAGTTCTTGAGCATTATACTAAGAGACGGGCTGCATCATTTCAACTACATGGGGGAAGTGTTCTCTTGACACCTTTTGGAATGGATTGCGTCGGACTTGATGGTTATGAAATTTGAGAAGAGTTATTTATGTGTGGGATGATACGTTCTTTGTTCTTTTGGATGATATAACCTCGAGCGAAGAATCATGGTGATTATTCTTAAAAAGGGCGGCAAGGTTCGATGATAATGGTGTGCTTCTTTGTGCACTGGATAAGGAAGCTTGAAAGATAGCTTTGAATCTGCTCATTAAAGGATTTTTGGTTTGGGGGGAAGCTGCCAAAGTCTCACTTTCAAGTGGCTCAATTTCTCTCTTCGATTCAAGAGTCTTGGAAGCTTTGGTGGTGAATGTTTAAGAGTTGATGACTTCTATCTTCTACAACGGGGCTGATCGATATCCTTATCTCAATTTTCATCATCATCTTCTTTAACTATATCATCTACTCTATCTTTGTATATATTTATCAGAAAAACAAAATACAAAATTATAAAACCAACAAAAGAAAATAGAAAAATATAATACCTTCAAAAACCCATAAAAAACCAGAAAATTTCAAAAATACCAAAAATATGTTTTCACAAGACATGTCTTCTGGTATCGATAACATCTGCTGTCTTAGAAATGTCATTCAATAATGGCACATGACCATAGATGAAGTTCGAGCAGAAGGTGTATATATTTCTTTTCGAAACATGTCACAAATCTAATGGCTTACAGTTACTTCAGACTGTAACCCGTGCTTAAATCTAATGGCTTGCTATTATTTCCGATAGCAACCCGTTCTTAAAGAAAGGAAAGTGTTACGCTAAACAAATTTTCAAAATATTTCGTGCACTTATCCTAAAATCAAAATGAGAAAAGTATGTCGAAGGGCTTGCTGTTCCTACACAAATGTTTTTCCGTCTAAAATTCTTCAGAAAAATATTTGTTGTTTTAACAAAAAGATGGTAAATGAGTTGCTTTAAAACAATGACTTCGAGTTCTATTAAATTTGAAAACTCAATCAATGACTTGGTAGCTTTTAATCTTTTCAGAAAATGAGTCATTGATTGAGGGGGAAAATGTTTTCAAATCTATATCATCTAACGGGCTTTCTTAATTATCCTAAATGCTTAATTGAAAAATGATGTTAACCTATGTTGAAGGACTAGGTGCCTAGGATATGATTGTTAGATTTAGATGATTAGAGTTTGATGAACACATAATCCCATACTTTATATGATCTGATTGACATGTTACATTGACTTTTATTAGTCGATTTTTGTTTGGGTGATGTCGACCACCATATATTTGTATGTGTGTTGACTAACATATGCAGGTATATTGGTATAAAAGAATGTTCCCGATCCGGATCCCATAATTGAAGATGATTGGATGCCGAAAGGAAAGGGTAACTATATCTTGGGTTGACAAATGAAGAAACGGAGCTTAATTGGACTTCTATGGAGAGTTGGCATGAATGCAGCGTAAGAGGTCTCTGCATCACGCAAATGGTTTTCTTAAGTGATTGAAGAAAGCGGAGCTTAATTTGACCTCGGTTGGCATTCAAAATGCAGCGTAAGAAGAAGTCTCTTTGCATCGTGCCAGATGGTTTTCTTCCAAACCCTATAGCAACAACAACGGAAGCTTCTCAACCACTAACGTATCTTTGTGCAGGATACCATTTTTAAACAATTTAAAAAAAATAATTTGATTAAATTGTTTTGAAAATGGAAAATATTGTTTTGAAAATTAAATGCACTTAATTTTATAAATCACCGGACTTCTTTTTATCAAAACTTAAGTCACTCAATTATTGACTTCTGTCATGGATTGAGGGGGAGAGTGATTTAAAATAAAATATTTTCAAGCGATATTTCTTCACAAAAGTTCCGTTTTGTACAATAATTAAGTGGTGATCTAAAGATTTAATGTTATGTCATGGTATGATTTTCTTTAGAATCAAGATCTTTCAAAATGAAATTTTTTCTGTTCTTGTTTGATTGTGAAATGGTTTTATTTTACCTAAAAGATCTCTTAAAACAATCATACCTGACACTAACAATCTTTAATGTCTTAAAATGGTCCTTATCTCTCATTTTTCAAAGTTAAATCAAGCCACGTCTTTCCCCAAAATCTTTTAAATGATTTAAGTCAATTGGGATCACAAATCTCAAAAGGTTTGAAATTTTGATCGGGGTAGAGATCGTGAGTTAAATCTCTTATCTGTTTAAATGGAATTGGTTTTAGTCCTTTAAAGGCACTCCTGCCTCCATTTGCCAAACGATTTCATACACAATGCACATGTTGAGGAGGAGGATTTATCCAAAAACCAGATGAGTATTTAAACAAGGCCACATATTCTCCCATGTTTTCTAAACCGTATTAAATCACTTGGGATCCAAAATCTCAAAGGATTTGATATTTTTGGTCGGGGGAGAATTTGTGATTTAATAATGAAATTTGATAAAAGGTGATCGTTGTGATTCAATTGTGCATACTGGTCTCCCTTGTGTGCTAAACGCTTTCGAATCTCGAAGCACATATTAAAGGGGAGCATTTTAAAAGAAAATAAACTATCGAGGTACAAAAGCTTTTATGTTTTAACATAAAGTACCTTGATTGATTTTATAAATGGTTTCTTAATGGCTATTGTGATCGTGGATGTACTTTTAAAGAACTCTTTCCTCTATGTGCTAAAATAATTTTGAAATATCCAACGCACATATTGAGGGGGAGAAGTTACCAAAGAAAATCAAAAGGCTTTTCTAAGGAAATTGTGATCAAGAAATTATTTCAAAGAAATTATTTCAAAAAACTCTTGCCTCCATGTGCTAAACAATTTCAAATCATATGCACATGTTGAGGGGAGCATTTCTAAATGATCAAAACAATTAAGGTACAAAATGTTTTGATTTTATATCACAAGTACCTTGATTGGTTTTTCCAAATGATTTTTCAATTGGTTTTGAAGGAATGAAGCGTACCAAAAGACCGACCACTTTACTTTATGCACGGTGTTATAAGGATGGTTAGGTTAGGTATTCGTTCCCATGATCCGCCAGAATCGGAGGGATCTACCCAGGGACAATCCACTAGATAGTGTAGAAGTCCTTAGGTATATTGAAAAAAGGAGAAAAATGAGAAATGGGAAGAGTGCCGACTGAGATAGAGCTAGAACTGGAATAAACCCAACAAGGTTCTAGTTATGAAGTCTCGGTAAGCACTGAAGGGGTTGAAGAATGAAAAAGAACTTAATGTGAAAAGGGTGAAAAGAAATAGCCCTCCAATAATTCAACCTTAGGAAACGGGTTCAATGCATATGCTCTTGATGTTTACTAAGGTAACACTGGTATTGAAGACAAGACGTCATGGACCTAGTGACGCACTGCATAAACCTTCCCAAGCTACTCAAGTTCCTCTTAAAAGGGCTTGTTTCATTCTCACGGGGAACCGACATAATCTATTGACTTTCTCTTAGAGATTGTTGATATTGAAGAAGGAGACCCTCTCCCTAGTCTCCGGCATAGGAACCAAATGTGCACTATTGAGTCTAGAGCCAAGAGATTATCCACAATATCTCATTAGGACACTATATTCTTGAAGACTTGCTATTTCACACAATGTGGAAAGCAAGTATATATTAAGAGTCCTACGCATTATCCTTGTGGTATTGCCAGAACATCCGAGTGATATGTAAAAATATTCACAATGAAGATGGAAAGCCTTCTAGAGCCAACATCAAACAAGCTCTTGGTAGGTGACATGTGAGATCTTTTCTAAAGATCAAACTTGTGACAACTGGATAGAAACGATGGGGCGATTCCATATTGAATCAACCTTGGTCGAGAAATGAATTGGCGAATACTTTTGGAAAAACATTCGATGTGCAAACCTTCTTTTCTCTAGCACGTCGAATGTGTACTTATGTTTTCAAACTCAAAAAGTATCTCTGATTGAAAAAAAAATACTTTTGGAAAAACCGTTCGATGTACAAACCTTCTTTTCTCTAGCACGTCGAATGTGTACTCTTTTCAAATGCAAAAAGTATTTTTGATTGAAAATTGATCTTTCTCATAAAACCTTCGTCGTATTGCAAAACTCTTTCTTCTAAGCAATACGCGATTGTATTTTCAAATCAATTTTTCATCAATCAGTGAATCTCAATTCGGCTGGTTCACTCACTCCGTGTTGTCTTCTTTGAGGCGTTCGGTTTGAGAACGGCTAGAACATTCGCGCAAACTCCCACTGTCAAGGAGATTCTTAGGAATCCTACGATCCGCGGTACTTATCGCGATCAGCGGGAACCGTGGGCGTGTACCTTAATTCAACGAAAGTGATCAAAGACACTTTCGTGTTTTATTGCTAATTGTTTGCGGGTACATTTGGACGGTTGCGGTTGATCGAATTGAGGAGTCAATCCAAAACCGCATGCTCACAGCATCTACACTTAATTGAAGAAATCATGACTGGTGCATATTTACATAACCTGGCTCTAATATTTCATACTATGCTTCTGGCTTTCAGCCGCAAATATCATGAACGGTAAGGCTTCGCTACTCGATGGAAAGATGTCATGATTCAAAAGTGTGAGCATGTCGGTCCGAAAGTCACAACATCACATGAAGGCAACACAACTATGGATGATCCGGAGAGATTTCTGTGGTGATGGTCTCAATGAAAGCTTCGAAGATCATCAAAGATGTGGATCAGTTAAAGGCCTCCACTTAAAGTACAAAGCATTCGGACTTTGAAGATGCACTACTTAAGTACAAAGATTGCGGAATTGAAGAATTGAAGTCTACGAGCTCAAGAACAAAGATAAAATAGAATGCTAGGATTTGAAATGTAAAACATGGGGTGACCTCCCTTAGGGGGAGATTGTTAGGAATTAGAAAATTCCATAGTGAAGTGTTGGTCACCCCAAATGTTATCTAGCTTAAGTTAGCTCGTAGACTTGTCATTAGTTACGTTATTTAGTAGCTTATTTATTAGTTTGTAGCGTAGTATAGCTTAGTGCAACACCGTGGAGGAAGGACGGGTCTTTACCCATTGTATACCTGATCCAGAGGCCGATAGGAGGTCGTTATGTTTGTAACTATAAATACCCCTTCCATCCATGGAAGGGGTGGTGCTTCATTCATAATCTAACCTTTTACATTTGAGAACCAAGTCTCTAGCAAGAACACCCTCTCTATCTTTCTCTCTCTAAATATGACAAACATGTATTTTGATCATCCAAGACCACCCGAATCATCAACACAATAAATATTGGATCCTAACACACTACATATGAGTGACAGGCCGGTGTATGACCGATGGCTTCTCAGTAATCCGAACAAACCATATTCATCAGCGATCTAATATCTCGTAACATCTGAATCCGGCGAGGCTCAGAATGTTCAAAATGATTTGTCTACATCTCGGTCGGCGATTCTCAACTAGACCCGTAGTTACATTTGGCCGATCAAGATGAACTTATGGTTTCCTTTGATAATCAAATTGACTCCGTGGTTATACTTGAGGATCTGAATAATGATCATGTTGTCACTCACGTTGAAACCATATTTGAACCTTTGCCTAATCCGGATATTGATCTGTTACATTTAAAACCAACAATCGAATGGAAGAATGTCGTGCATTAAATCGGACCTTACAAGAAAAATGCTGTTAACCAAGGATCTTGAATGCTTAAAACGGCAACTCAATTTTTTCAAAACTCACGAAAACCGTGAAAAAGGTTTTGAAGCCGCTTTTGCTAAATCTCATCAAAACGAACAATCTTTAGAACGACAGACGCGTGATCTAGCAGCTTCAAAAGAATGCTTTGTTGTCTCAAATAGAACAAGCTGAAACATGAACATAAGCGGCAAATTAACAGCTCTTACCTTGGAAACTCAAAAGCTGAGTTGTTAACTTGTCAAAAAAGTTCTCTCGGTACAAAAGCATTCCACGAAACGAATAGATAACTATCTTGATGAAATTGTCGACTTACAAAACAAAATCAAAGAGTTTTGAAATGTTGTTTATAAACATGGTGAATCAATCACAACGATTCAAAAGTTTACTTTCAAACCAAATCTAAATGGATATGGACCGAATCTTGCTGATTACAAACCTAAGTTTTCACACGAGCATTCAAAACTAAACACGAAGTTTGATTGCAAAACATAGAATTGATGATTCAATTATGATTTGTTGAATATAATCGCATCGAGGAATTAGATCGATGGCGAGAGTCGATCAAAAATGGAAAATGTGGTTTATAACAAACCATTTAACTATTCAAAAGCCGTAACTTTTGTCACACAAATAGATACTTCTAACAAACCTTTGGTTATCACACGGTTCTGAAGTTAGTCCCCAACACAATGGTACACAAATTAATGGTCCTTTACCTTCACTTAGTGAAGTAAAAACTAAAGCCGAAAGTTGTCACGTTATCAAATATTTTGACACTTTCTTATCTGACCTCAAAATTTTGGAATGTGAGATTGAATTTCATTCTGAAATAAAAGTTCAACATTTTCAATAAGCCAATGGCGAGAACATAGAGATATTCTTGAGAAAAGAATTTTACCCCATGTCAAAAATTTGAAAACTTGTGCACTATATTGGGAAAGGAATTTTCACAAGGAACTTGGTCTCATGAAAATAGTTTTAGAAAACGAAACATCGATTTCAAATACTAGCGTAAAAGAAACTGTTGAGAAAAGATGTTGATCGACTCTTGAAAGATGTTATCTCATCGATATCAATAATCTTGTGTTATTACAATGTTTAATGAGGTGTGTAAATACTCATCATTTTGGTTTATTCGAACGCAAATCATTTAAAAATGCTCGAAATGCATCAAAATCTGAAAATATCTTAAAAATGCATTTTATATGTTTCAGATGCAAAATGTTCAAAATCGGATGAAAAACGAGCAAAGTTTGCATAATTGGCGTTTCGGTCCCAGACTTTCGAGAAAATGGCAAAATCAGTCCCTAGGTATTTATTTTAAAAGAAAAGTCACCAGAGGTCCCTTTGAAATCATATGTTGTCATATTTAGTCCTTTGGTGAAAAGTTCCAAAATATTTGAGAAATTACAGTTTTGGTCCATGGATTTTAGAAATGGTCAAAATTAATCCTTGGAATTTCAAAAATGTCAAAATTAGCCCTTGGTCTATTAAAGTTTGGCAAGACCAACCCTTTGACTCAATCTTCATAATTTACATGTTTGGTCCACGGAAATTGAAGTTACATTTTGGTCCTTGTGTTATTAATATTACAAACCAAAGCCGGACCTAATTAACAACCGAGCCCAAACCAAACCCCTTGGCCCAATCCCTTTACCCGGTCCGTTACCCATGACCCGACAACCCAAAACCCAACATTTAAAATAATCAAAGCCTCTATATCCACTGTCCTCCCAGACCAAGATGTCTGCAACTCCCCCCCCACCACCAACAACCCACCCTACTTTACACCTTGTCTCCCCCCTCCTCACCTAACATACAATCACATTTAATGCACCTCCTTCCCCTGTCGAGATATCGAAACCGGTTTTGCCAAAAGCCAATCAATGGCTAAGATGATCCTAAAGCAATCAATGGCCAGGAAACAGTGGGATATGATGGGAGGAGTGAGAAAGGAGCTTTGGATTATAAAAGAAGCCAAGAGGATGCAAGAGAGGGAGTAGTTAGTCTAGTTTTCAAATTTGTATCTCGTTTTTAGAAGCAATGAATTAATTTAAGTTTTAAGTTGTAACTTTCTGTTTTTATGTACTCACTTCAAGTTATTGTATCAATATAAACTATTTTCAAGCATCAATTTAAGTGGCATTTCTATTTCATAATATTTTAGTTAACTGTTGAAAAATTCCATGTCCAATTCTTAAGTTTGATCCTCAATAAGTTTCATATAAGCTCAAAAAAAAAAGACTTATCTAAGCTCAATATAGCTTATGGTAAGCTCTGGGAACAATTTCAATCATTTGTGTTAAAAGTCAACGAAAGTCAAACTTGGAGCAAAATGGGTATGAAATGGATTATGGGTGGAGCAGTTTGGATTTGGGTTGAATCAAAGCTAGGTTAGGGGTTGGATTAGGGTAGTGATCACTTGTTCACAGGATTCAAGCCATAGTGGCTTTGGACCATTTGTAAGTACTAATTTTCTTGTTCTTGGCAGAATCATTTTAGTAATCTTAAGTAGTTAAAACACTGTGAGTTAATCGTGTTTAGGATAAGTAAATTTAGTTTGATCATTTGTGCAAGCTCAATCAGTTGTTATTCCATTTTAATAAGCATATCAGAAGTTAAAAAGGTGTTTGGATTGCTTGATATAACTGCCTTCAAAAGTCGCTTTTGATCTAAGGTTTTGTTGCTTTAGTCTCTATTATCACTAGTAAACTCAATCTTGTCATCTTATTGCATTCTATAACACCTAAAGTCAATATTTCTAAAATCGTCTTATTGCATTATTGTGAAGTTTAGAATAGCAAATCCTTGTTTTGTGTTTAAAAGTCTCAAACATTGATTGCATTGTGTTCTTTACATCATATAACATCAACATCAGTAAATCATTTGATCTCAAAATCCTCAAAAGTCAAAGTTCATATCTGTTTCAATAAGTCAAAATGGTGTAAAAACTGGTTTTATGCAGATTTTGAAGCAAGTGCAAAGTGCTCATTTTGCATAGTTAGGGTTTGATTCTTGGTCTAGTTGTAGCCTTCTTGGTAGTCTTGAGAACCACTTATCTGGTTTTAGCGTTTGTTTGCTAAATAAGCTTGTGCATAAGCTCTAAGTCAGGTCCTAGTTGTCCTGTTTCAATGAGCTCGAACAACTGAGTTTTTCTCGATTTTGCCTTGCACATTGGGGCTTATCATGCTTCTCAAAGTCTAGTTTTTGGTGTACTTGATCTCAACCAGGTCTAGAATAAGCTCAAATTTGTAGTTTTTAGTTTTGGCTTAATTTGTAGCTTGTGCTTGTGCTTAAAGCATTACCTAAAGCTGTTTTTAGCTTATTCTCATAATCATCAAATCTGTGTTATTTTGCTATTCAGTGGTTGTAGCTTGTTTATTTCTGTTTCATTTGGTCACTTTTAGTATGTCATAGTTTCTGTTTTCAGTTGGTAGCTTGTTTGGTTCATTTGGCTTATTTTAGTGCTTATTTATAAGCACTTGTGACATCAGTTTCATATTCTTTCAAGCAACCACATGTTTTTCCAATTTTCCTAGCTTCCTTATATAATTTTAGAGTTTTCCTGAAATTTTCAGATTTTTCCAAGCTTGTTTGCTATTTTTCTTAATTTAAAGTAGTTTTTAAGCATTTTTAAATAGCTTTTAATACAAAAAATTGATAAAGGTTCAAAAATTAAGTTTTCATTTTTCTTAGATTTAGATAAATATAAAAAGTAAAAAGTAATTTTCAGATTTTCATTGTTTATTTTGTAATTTTTAGTAATTTAAGTAGTTTTAAATAGTTTAAAATTCATAGAAAATAGGAAAATAATCAGAAAAATATAAAAATAGTTTTGAAAATTCTATTTTGATATTTTAGATTTTTCTAAGTCTTAATTTTATTTTTCTAGCTTTATTTCCTATTTTCTTGTGTTTTAGGTAATTATTTAATAGTTAAAATAGTTTTTAATTAGATAATTAGTTTTAAAAATAATTTTCTTTTTCTATAAATTTTCTTCTATCATTAGGATTGCAAAAATGTATTTTTCATATTTTTAGGGTTTATATTGTGTAAGTTTCACGTTTTTCTTTGTACGTCGCGTAGTTTTTAATTTCAGTTCCGTAAAAACATAAAAACAAAAACATCATTTTAATTATAGTGATAGCGTTTATTTAATAGTTTTTATCTTTTTAATTTCCTTTAATTTTCATTTTAGCCCTTGTAGTTTGTATACTTTTTCCTTAGTCATAATAATTCAAATCCCTTTTCCGTTCAAATTCCTCGATCACTTTACGGTTGATAATCCATTGCATAGCTCGCTGGGACATAACGACCCGGGGAGACTCTATACTCCTCAGATCTTCATTGCATTCGTGCTTAGGCAGTTTTAAGCTGGTTACGGTCTGCCATTCACAAGTGGCAGACTGGAGTGATTTAGCTTGTTTGCACGCATCAAATTTTGTTATTTGCGTTGTCGATTATCTTCACGTTTTGATTAGTGATTTGGATATTCACTCTTTGTTCATACCATCCATCTGTATATGTTTATATTTTCTTATCCAAAAATACAAAAACACTCTTCTCATTCCTCTTATCTATATGATTTTATTTCTCTTACCCCTGCATTTCGTTTGATTCTACTCTTCTTTAACCTCAAAACCGTTTGATTCTATCTCTTTAACCCTCTATATGTTTAATTCTTATGTCGACAATCGTCAACATCATCGTCACAAGTGTGTGTGAGCGGTGTGGAGGGCCTAGTTCAAGCGAATTTTGCAATTCGTGTGAATTATCCATCATAAATTCTTTTCAAAGTTATTTCGACCACCGCCACAACACGAAATACATTCTAATCTTGACAAACCGGTTCAAGCGTCGGAGCTACCCCAAGCACCCACCGAGGATTACGAGGACACTTTCTTTGAAAATAGAGCCTGTAATCTAATCGAACAAATTCAAGCCGATGAAAAAAGGTTAGAAATTAGAATTGATTACTGATGAACCGTTCAAACACGGTGACTAGCAAGAATGACTTGCCTAATCTTGCGTTTCTCAAGAACCAAAACCGGAGACCATAACGAAGTGGTGGAAATTGCTAGCTCTCAGAGCACACCACTTGTCCCACCTCCGGATTTTTTAGAATGTTCTTCGAGATTTGATAGTCATCCGGATCACCATGTTGGTTTTGTTGATTCTTTGAATAAGCTGATTCCTCTTCATAACTCTCAAATGCAATCGTTTATTCCTTGTGTCGGTTGTGGTGAGCCTCTTTTGGTTCACCACATGCGTTGGTGTACTTGTGTACAATGTGGTAATGATATTCATAACGGGGAGTTGTTTGTTTTGTGGTTCGAGGAATTCATTTGATTATGATCCTAATCCGAACTCATTTAACGATCCCTCAAACTTTTCCAATTACCCACCACAACCCGACTTATCTTCATATAATCAACATTACTGTTGTGAATATTGTGGAGGTCCTCACCAAGGATTTGAGTGTCAATCCAGAAACACGTTTGTCTATGAACAGTTTTCCAATGATGCTCAGAACTTTGGTTATAACCAAAATCCATATGATTCACGGTCCGGACTCAACAGTTTTCGTTGTGAGTACTGTGGTGGTTCACACTTCTGATTACGATTGTCAATCGGAAACACGCTTGTCTATGGGCGGTTCTCGATAACAATTATGACTCCAGCACATACGACTCACAGCCACATCGGTTTTCTTGTTGTAAGAATTGTGGAGGTCCTCACGATAATTTTCAATGTCAACCATGGAATCAAAATTGCTATACTTCCTGTTTTGACAATTTCCAACCTCCGAGACACCATACGGTTCAAACTCCACACGAACCGTTGCCTAAAAAAATTCCCAAGATTTGGAAACCACAATGAAAAACTTGATGATATAATTCAAAACCTTAAGAATCAAGTGAGTGGTGAGAAAACCATTGGAGAATTGCTAGAAGGCGAGGCGCCAATCAAGGGAAGAATTATTAGCCCTAGAGCATGCGGCTCTAAGGCGTTCCCAATTTCTTAAGGCAGCTCTATATGATGATGACGAGGAGGGTTTTCATCCTTTTAGAAAAAATATTTCTCAACCTCCTCGATCAGTTGATATCCAGCCAGTTGAGATTGCATCTCAAACAACTGAAATCACACCCGAAGCTCCCATTGACTCTCTCATAATGGGGGACGAGCCTCTTAGCACTATTCCAAAATGGAATCGCTCTAGTGTTGAGAGCCTTGTTCCAATCCCAAGTGAGTCGAGGTTATCTCCTAATATTTGTGATAAGCCTCTTGATGATGATTCTTACCCTCCTCTTGACATTCCAAATGATCATGTTGATATGTTCTCCGATTCGACAACGATTGTACCGTTTGTGATTCTTTATCCTATGGAGACATCGATTATGTCGAGGAGCTACCTACGAGTTAGTTAGCTTAGAAGAGTGAGAGATTCGATGATAAATTGAGGGACCGAGATACTTAGGTGAAAAATTGTTCAATATAAATCTCCTCGTTTCTAAGATCGAATCATTCGTATGCTAAGTCACTTCATCTCCTATCCGTTGTGGATAGTGACTCTACATTGGACGAGACCGAAACATCTCCTGAACTTGAGGCTTTTTCCAATGATTCTCTTCATGAAAAGTTCTCCGGTGAACTCTCTCATGACATATCTCCTCAGGAATATGATCATTTCTATTTTGATCTTGAGGATGATATTGGCTCGGAGGAAGGTGTACTCTATCATAAGAGTTTGCTTATTGATGATACTATCCTCATCCTTCCTCCCGATATGTCTACATTTGAGGATGACGAATGGATCCTAATTGTTATAAACATCTTCCTTCCATTCCTCACTTATGATGTGACTTCCTCTCTTCTTCACTCCTTCGGGAGTGAGGACACTATCTTTGACCCCGACATTTTCATTTTATCATCTGTGGCCGGGTCTTTCTCGTATATCTCGTCGGTGTGGAACTTTAGCGTGCTTCAATGTTTATCCAAACATCTTGAATGAAAGTCCGATGGAGATTGTTTCTTCCACTTTGCTTCCCCAAGAACAAATGAATACTGGTCGAGTCAAGCTAGCGACTGGGAATCAAAAAAGAGCATGCCATATGGGTTTCACCCATATTTCGACTTCTTTCTATTTTCTACCACCCTAGTGTGGGGGTTGCCCACATGTTTGTGTATATATATATATAAAAAAAACTTCTTTCTAAATAATGGCAGTAGTATTTCCTTTTCGTTCTTTGTTTCGGCATAAACGCCGGTACTTTGAATATTGAGGGCAATATTCATTTCTAAGTGTGGGGGGGAGTTCTCACGAATTTTATCATGTAATTATCCGCCTAATTCCCGTTTTTTGGCCAAAATTTTTGGAGTAAGTGTTTTGCACTTACTCAATTGGTTATCGATCGCCTTGTCTAATAAACAAAAGGATTGGCTAATCCAAGAGCAAACGGCTCTTGGTAAAGATATCTCAAATCCGTTGACGGCTTGAAATTTGCCTAAAATTGTATGGTATTATTCACTCACCATATCCTAAAAGTGAAGAGTTGGCTAGCCCGCTAAGGTTATGGCTTGTGGTAAAGCGATGGAAAAACCATAATTGGTATTGACTCACCAAAGATAATTCTGATAATTTATCTAAGAGTTGGCTAGTCCAGAGCAAACGGCTTCTGGTAAAGACACATCAAATCCGTTATATGGTTTATGATTTGCCAATAAATCAGATGGTTATCGGTGTACCATGGTTCTTGCTTGAACTGAAACATTTGGCTACTCCAGAAGTAATGGCTTTTGGTAAAGAGATGCAAATCCATTATGTTTTTCTCAAAAGATTGCTAGGGACTAGCAATAGTTTAGTGTGGGGATTGATGAGTGTGTAAATACTCATCATTTTTGGTTTATTCTGAACTGCAAATCATTTAAAAATGCTCAGAAATGCATCAAAATACTGAAAATATCTTAAAAGTGCATTTTATATGTTTTGGATGCAAAATGTTCAAAATGAGATGAAAAACGAGCAAAGTTTGCATAATTGGCAGTTTCAGTCCCCCGACTTTCAGAAAATGGCAAAATCAGTCCCTAGGTATTTATTTTAAAAGAAAAGTCACCAGAGGTCCCTTTGAAATCATATGTTGTCATATTTAGTCCTTTGGTGAAAAGTTCCAAAATATTTGAGAAATTACAGTTTTGGTCCCTGGATTTTAGAAATGGTCAAAATTAATCCTTGGAATTTCAAAAATGTAAAAATTAGCCCTTGGTCTATTAAAGTTTGGCAAGACCAACCCTTTGACTCAATCTTCATAATTTACATGTTTGGTCCCTGGAAATTCAGAAGTTACATTTTTGGTCCTTGTGTTATTAATATTACAAACCAAACCGGACCTAATTAACAACCCAAGCCCAAAACCAAACCCCTTGGCCCAATCCCTTTACCGGTCCGTTACCCATGACCGACAACCCAAAACCCAACATTTAAAATAATCAAACCCCCCTATATCCCTCCCTCCGACCAAGATGTGCAGCTCCCCCGACACCAACAACCCACCTAATTTACACCTTGTCTCCCCCCTCCTCACCTAACATACAATCACATTTAATGCACCTTCTTCCCTGTCCAAGATATCGAAACCCGGTTTTGGCGAAAGCCAAATCAATGGCTAAGATGATCCTAAGCAATCCAATGGCGAAACAAGCTGGGATATGATGGAGGAGTGAAAGGAGCTTTGGATTATAAAAGAAGCCAAGAGGATGCAAGAGAGGGAGTAGTTAGTCTAGTTTTCAAATTTGTATCTCGTTTTTAGAAGAAATGAATTAATTTAAGTTTTAAGTTGTAACTTTCTGTTTTTATGTACTCACTTCAAGTTATTGTATCAATATAAACTATTTTCAAGCATCAATTTAAGTGGCATTTCTATTTCATAATATTTTAGTTAAGCTTGTTGAAAAATTCCATGTCCAATTCTTAAGTTTGATCCTCAATAAGTTTCATATAAGCTCAAAAAAAAAAGACTTATCTAAGCTCAATATAGCTTATGGTAAGCTCTGGGAACAATTTCAATCATTTGTGTTAAAAGTCAACAAAAGTCAAACTTGGAGCAAAATGGGTATGAAATGGATTATGGGTGGAGCAGAGCTGGATTTGGGTTGAATCAAAGCTAGGTTAGGGGTTGGATTAGGGTAGTGATCACTTGTTCACAGGATTCAAGCCATAGTGGCTTTGGACCATTTGTAAGTACTAATTTTCTTGTTCTTGGCAGAATCTGTTTTAGTAATCTTAAGTAGTTAAAACCGGAGTTAATCGTGTTTAGGATAAGTAAATTTAGTTTGATCATTTGTGCAAGCTCAATCAGTTGTTATTCCATTTTAATAAGCATATCGGTTAAAAAGGTGTTTGGATTGCTTGATATAACTGCCTTCAAAGCTGTTTTGATCTAAGGTTTTTGTTGCTTTAGTCTCTATTATCACTAGTAAACTCAATCTTGTCATCTTATTGCATTCTATAACACCTAAAGTCAATATTTCTAAAAATCTGTCTTATTGCTTACTGTTGTGAAGTTTAGAATAGCAAATCCTTGTTTTGTGTTTAAAAGTCTCAAACATTGATTGCATTGTGTTCTTTACATCATATAACATCAACATCAGTAAATCATTTGATCTCAAAATCCTCAAAAGTCAAAGTTCATATCTGTTTCAATAAGTCAAAATGGTGTAAAATTCGGTTTTATGCAGATTTTGAAGCAAGTGCAAAGTGCTCATTTTGCATAGTTAGGGTTTGATTCTTGGTCTAGTTGTAGCCTTCTTGGTGGTCTTGAGAACCACTTATCTGGTTTTAGCTTTTGTTTGCTAAATAAGCTTGTGCATAAGCTCTAAGTCGAGGTCCTAGTTGTCTGTTTCCAATGAGGCTCAGCCAACAACTGCGAGTTTTCTCGGTTTTGCCCAAGCTTGCAGGGCTTATCTGCTTCTCAAAGTCTAGTTTTTGGTGTACTTGATCTCAACCAGGTCTAGAATAAGCTCAAATTTGTAGTTTTTAGTTTTGGCTTAATTTGTAGCTTGTGCTTGTGCTTAAAGCGGTACCTAGAAACCTGTTTTTGAGCTTATTCTCATAATCATCAAATGCGTGTTATTTTGCTATTCAGTGGTTGTAGCTTGTTTATTTCTGTTTCATTTGGTCACTTTTAGTATGTCATAGTTTACTTTTCGGTTGGTAGCTTGTTTGGTTCATTTGGCTTATTTTAGTGCTTATTTATAAGCACTTGTGACATCGATTTCATATTCTTCCAAGCAACCACATGTTTTTCCAATTTTCCTAGCTTCCTTATATAATTTTAGAGTTTTCCTCGAATTTTCAGATTTTTCAAGCTTGTTTGCTATTTTTCTTAATTTAAAGTAGTTTTTAAGCATTTTTAATTAGCTTTTAATACAAAAATTCGAAAAGGTTCAAAAATTAAGTTTTCATTTTTCTTAGATTTAGATAAATATAAAAAGTAAAAAAAAGTAATTTTCCTGATTTTTCATAGTTTATTTTGTAATTTTTAGTAATTTAATTAGTTTTAAATAGTTTAAAATTCCTAGAAAATAGAAAAATAATCAGAAAAATATAAAAATAGTTTTGAAAATTCTATTTTGATATTTTAGATTTTTCTAAGTCTTAATTTTATTTTTCTAGCTTTATTTCCTATTTTCTTGTGTTTTAGGTAATTATTTAATAGTTAAAAATAGTTTTTAATTAGATAATTAGTTTTAAAAATAATTTTCTTTTTCTATAAATTTTCTTCTATCATTAGGATTTCAAAAATGTATTTTTCATATTTTTAGGGTTTATATTGTGTAAGTTTCACGCTTTTCTTTTCGTCAGCGTAGTTTTAATTTCATTCAGTAAAACATAAAACAAAAACATCATTTTAATTATAGTGATAGCATTTATTTAATAGTTTTTATCTTTTTAATTTCCTTTAATTTGCATTTTAGCCCTTGTAGTTTGTATACTTTTTCCTTAGTCATAATAATTCAAATCCCTTTTCCGTTCAAATTCCTCGATCACTTTACGGTTGATAATCCATTGCATAGCTCGCTGGGACATAACGACCCGGGGAGACTCTATACTCCTCAGGTCTTCATTGCATTCGTTGCTTAGGCGGTTTAAGTCGGGATTACGTGCCGCCATTCACAAGTGGCGACTTGAGTGATTTAGCTTGACCGTTTGTACGCATCAACTGTGCATATGCATCGATCATATCTCACCGATTACGTTAATTCGATTGATATTGTTGTGAATCTTGATACGGATTGCATCGGATCGAAGTCTTTAAAAGTTGAAAATGAGCATTAAAGCGAAGCTTTCAAATTCAAAACGTCGTCTTCAATGGTGTCAAAAAGATTGTCAAAATCATGAACTTGCTTTGCAAAAAAAAATCAATCAGTTGCAATTCAAAATGTTTAATCCAAAAATTGAGCAACCGGATGATCAAAACGCGTCTTTGAAATGTCAAATCTCAAAATATGAACACGAACTTGTAAAAGTGAAAAAGGAATATGGTGTCATATTTGATTTACTCAAACGGACTTCGTGATGAAGCATCAAACGAACTTGATCATTATCTTGCACACACTAAAGAAGTCATGAATTTTTTTGGAAATCTTCGTTCTGAAAATCAAGATTTGGTGCACACTATCATTAAGTTAAGGGAACTGTTAGGAAAGTATGAACAAGTTCAAATTAGCATCATTAAAGAAATTGCACTGTAACAATTACTTAGCAAGTGAACCCAAATGCCTACTGATAAATCACAAGATACTAATGTGTTTCCCTCATCTTGAAAGCAGAGAATAGTTGCCTCTTTTCTAAATGTCCGCACTTCATGACCTAGGAGCAATACAAGGAAGAATAGGAAGTTGCGACTTAAGAAAAGAACAATAAAAATCAAGTAGAAGAACACCATAGGACTTTAAATAAGACTCACGTTGCACCCACTTTAGATATTAAATCGACAAATGTAATGGAAAAAGTGTTGTAACGAATGCTAAACCTTTAAGTACTTTTGATATTTAGTGCGATGCTTCCACGGTGTTATTTGTCGTAAAGTATGCTTTCGATTGTCATGACAAATGTGTTGCTAGAGCTATCTTGTCTCGGTTAAGGAATCCTAACACTTTCGAGAATACCTCTAGGCCCACTACTGCTTTTAAGTCTGTGCTTGGTAAACCGCCCTCTTTAGATTCTAAGCGCATTGAAGTCCTCAGAAGCTCGAGTTATCCTCCAAGGAGTGTAGTACCACCTAGTACATTCACTAAGACTAAAGCTAAGACTAGTTGGAGATGGCGAAATGGTTTACATAATACACTAGGATTTAAATGGATGCCTAAAATCATTGATGTGTGTATTTCTAACATAATCGGTTCGGAACCCTCTAACTCTTTGGGTTCCACATCTACTTATATTCCATCTGTAGTCGATGCGTAGGTAATGCGGTGATACTGAGATCATCATTTGGATTGTTGATAGCGGATGTTCCCGACACATGACGGCAATCTCAATTTGTTATCAAACTTTATTGCAAAGTTCATTAGCAGCTTGTATTCGGGAATGATCACTTCCATTTATCATGGGCTCTGAACATTATATCAATGGCAATATCGAAATTAGCGGGGTTTATTATGTGGAAGGCCTTGGCCACAATCTTTTTCACGGTCAATTGATCGTGATGGAGATTTGGAAGTTGCTTTTGGAGAAAACTTGTTTCATTAAGTGATCTACAAGAAACAATCTTATAATGCAGCTCTACGCAATTCTAGTCGTACACAATCTCAATGCAAGACATGGTTGCTTCAACTCCCATCTGTCTACTCTTAAAGGCTACATCTACAAAATCGTGGCTATGGCACGCCGTCTCTCACATCTAAACTTTCAAACCATCACCAACCTTGCTCGACACAAACTTGTTGAAGGTCTCCCGAGATTCCGGTATTCAAAAGATCACCTATGCTCAGCTTGTGAACAAGGGAAAAGCACTCGTGCTCATTTTTCTTCAAAGGTGGAACACAACTCTCAGCATGTGCTTCATCTTCTTCACGCGGATTTGTGTGGCCCGATGCGCGTGCATACGATTAATGGCAAACGCTACTTATTGGTAATTGTTGATGACTACTCAAGATGGACTTGGGTTTATTTTCTTAGAAGTAAAGATCAAGCTCCACAGATGATCATCACCTTTCTCACGAAAATTCAAATTTGGAACACGTCGGACAAATTGAGCGAGAAAAGGGACTGAATTTGTGAATCAAACTCTTCGGGAATATTATGAGAAAGTGGGAATTGGGCATCAAACTTCCATTGCACGTACCCGAACAAAAGCGGAGTTGTTGAAAAGCCGAAACCGCAAATGCGTTAGTGGAAGCGCGAACAATGTTAATCAATGATAAACTTCAGTTACTTGTGGGTGGAAAGTCGCTCTCAACGCATGCTACACTCGAACCGCTCAATGATTACAAAAGCGCCATAACAAAACACCTTTGAGCTTATCCGCAGAAAACCGAACCTCAAACACTTTCATGTATTTGGATCCCTTTGCTACCCAAATAATGATCGCGATGACTTTGGAAAGCTTCAAGCCAAAGTCGACATTGGAGTCTTTCTTTGGATCGTGGAGAACTCTAAAGGTTACCGGATGCGGAATCGTCGCATGCAAAGCGGTTATGGAAACAATTCATGCTAATTTTGATGAGCTTAAAAATGGCTTCGAGCAAAACAGCTTGGAACCCTGGTCATAAGCCGTTTAAACTTCCTCACACCCCATTATCGAGTGATACAAAGCTGGCTTACTCGCTCAACAAATGGAAAAGTTATTTGCTCCGTTGTTTAGTGATGACATTGATGCACGCTCCCGAGGTGTATCCGGATGTTTTCGGCTCAACTCGATCATATTCCAATACGATACACTGCTACAACAACTACGGTTGAAGAAGCACCACCGATTGACTCTACAACAACAATTGAACAAAGCTGCTTCCAATGACGCTAAACCGATGATGTTCTTAATGAAGTACCCCACCGCAGATTTTTGATCCAAATCGTTCTTTAATCCGTTTGCCAATGAAAGCGCACCGATGTTTGAATCATTTACAAGCCATTTGAATCCTCAAAATTTGCATAATGTATACCAACATCAACCCTCTACACATCGTTGGACAAAAGAACATCCTCTTGAAAACATATGGCAACCTAATCAACCAGAGTGGTAACAAGACAACGTCTTCACGATGATGGTGAACATTGCATTTATGCTCTCACTGTCTCGCCAATCTAAGCCAAAACATTAAAGACGCTAATGACAAAAGACAAGCGATTGAATCCATGCAAGAAGAACTCAACCAATTCAAACGTCTTGAAGTATAGGAAGCGGTTGAACGAATGAGGGTCTACGCCATTGGTCTCAAATGGTTTAGAAGAATAAATTGGATCTTGAAGGAACGTAATCGAAACAAGTCACATCACGGTGGCTAAGGTTTATCGATAGGAAGAGGGTATTGACTTTGAAGAATCATTCGGTTGCTCATCTTGAGGCTGTTCGGATCTTTCTCGCGCTCATATGAATATAACGGTCTTTCGGAGTAGACGTCAAAAGCGCTTTTCTCGAATGGTCAACCGAAGAAGAAAGCGGTTTATGTCACCAGCCGAAGGATTCGTTGATCCCGGTTCCCGAACCATGTCTACAAACCGAACAAAGCATGACGGACTCAAACAAGCTCTCCGGGCGTGGTGCGATAAGTTATCATCCTTTCTCATTGCCAAAAATATTACCAAAGGTTCGGTCGACCCAACTCTTTTCATACAATATCGGGCACATATCTTGGTTGTTCAAATTTACGTGGATGACATCATTTTTTGGGTCAACACATAAGAAGTACTCAATCGCTTTTGCAAAACTAATGAAGAAATATTTTGAAATGTCTATGATGGGTGAACTTACGTTCTTTCTAGGACTCCAAGTTCATCAATCACCCGTATTTTCTTGAGTCACCAAATATGCCCCTAAAATTTTTAACAAATTTGGAATGCAAACTGTGACACCTATGCCACCACCAATGGCTCATACCAAGAAGTTAGAGCGATTTACATGGGAAATGGTGGACCCTACCAAATACCGTAGTATCATTGGGTCTCTCATGTATCTAACAGCTAGCAGACCTAATATTGTTTTTACGTATATCTTTGCTCCGTTATCGGTCGAGACCAAGCTGAAACCCACTCTCTGAGGCTAAAAGAATCCTCCGATACATCAAGGGAACCATTAATTTAGGGATATGGTATCCAGAAGGATTCGGGTTTTGAACTAATAGCTTTTTCGGGCCGCGATCATGCGGGATGCTTAGATTCACGAAAAAGTACTTGGAGCATTACAATTTCTTGGTGATAAAGGTGTCATGGCAATCGAAGCGAGGATTATACATCGCGTCTCCTGCCGAAGGCGAAATAATGTAGCCATCGGCGTGTTGTGCTCAAGTCATTTGGATGAGAACACAACTCAAATACTATGGTTATGTATTTGGCGAATCGATGTCTTTGCGACAATCGGAGTGCTATTGCCATCTCTGCAACTCTTCAACATTCTAAATCAAAGCACATCGATCTTGATATCATTTCATCAAGGACCACGCGTGGAAACAGCAGTACTTTGAATTATACTTTTATGGTACGAGAATACCAATGGCGATCTCCTCACCAAAGCCTTAGCTCTGCTAGGTTTAATGAGTTGGTCCACCGGATTGGTATGCGGTGTTTGACTCAAGAGGAACTGGATGAACTCTTAAAACATTCTTAAAACCGGTCAAACACCAAAACCTCTTTTGTAAATATTTTTCAAAAACAAAATACAAAATTATAAAATCATATAAAACAACAAAAATATTCTTCTTTCTATCTTTCTTTTAACATGGCAAGTACAAATCTTCCAGTCAACACTAAAATCTTCAAAATTCAGTATTTTTTTCGATCAAGTGTTGAGGGGAGAAAACAAATATTTTTTAGTTTCATAAACCTTGTACTTTCATGTTACCTTATCCCGGTTGTTTCTTTAATAATGGTGGTCACATTTCTGGTTTACTGACACTCCTCGAACTAAAATTTATAAACTTTCATTATTTCCTAAGTTAAGGGGGAGTGTCGTCAAATTTCTTTCCATAATATCATTCGTTTGATAACCAAAATGGAATTATGGACATTGGATGTAAATGGAAAAGGTGTAGGGGCTAAAACTGTCAAAAGCTTAAAGTTATTTTAATAAAAACACCCACCTAACTCATTTATTACAACATTCAATATCCCAACCACCCAAATCCTACTTGTAAAAGCTCATCCTCAAATCCGTGTTTGTGATCATCAAACTGTAAGTGTTTTCACGTTTCTAACATGATTACAAACAAAGGTTTTTAATATCATAAACATCCAACGGTTAAAACGTGAGTTTGAGTGATTTTTTGTGTTCTACGCATAAGCGTATGAACACATAATCATGTTTGAGTGTTTTTGGTTAAAATGGTTATGTCAAAACGTTTATTTAATCACTACGATTCCATTTTTATCATCATTACTTGCCCAGAAATACGAATTGTTTGATTTTGAATATTAGGGTTTATGCGTATATTTGGGGGTTTACAAGTGTGAACGTTTTGGTTAAAAGATTGTTGTGTGATGTTGTTTACAAGATGAATTGATCATATCCATGTTTTAGAATCAACCCGAAACACTAATTGATAGTTAATTAGAAATTAGGGTTTATGTTCTTGATATTTGGGTATTTTTGATTCGTTGAGAATTTGATGTTAAAACTTGGACAGAACAACTCACTTGACTTCTTAGTAGTACCAGAACAAGTTTTGTGCATTTCCTATGGCTAGAATTCTTAGTCATAATTCCTAGGGTTTAGGTCTACACATAAGTCTTCTACAGCGAATGCTGTTCTTTGAGTATTCATGACTTGATCTGAAAAATAGCGAATGTATATGTTAATATTGGTGCTATGATGGAATTATTTCAGGTTTAATACGCGTAAAAATTCAGAATCAAGGTAATGGCCATCGCGCATAAGGATCATCTTACGCGTAGCATGTTATGCGTAAGAGAAATCTTACGCGTAACGTTCTGCATGTTCTACATAAGGGACTACGCGTAACCTGGGAGAGGATATGCGTAAAGCAGTGACCTCTACGATAAGGTTCACTCTTAGAGTAAGCCTTACGCGTAAGTTCCATCCTTTTGCGCGTAAAGCTCAACGCATAAGGTCCTCTTTTCCTACTTGTAATATTTCTTACGTAAAGTCAAGAACCTACGATAAGCTGCGTTTATGTATACCACTCATGTTTACGCATAAGCTTTCCAATTTTACGCCTAAGCCTAGTTTAACCTTAATTATGAATTTTACGTGCAAATTTGTAAATAAATAAATCATAACGCCACGAAACCAATAATGTCACTTTAAGCTTAAATGTTTAACAAGTTGTGAATAATAAGTGAAAATTTGGACTTTAAAACTTAAAGTTAATCAACTCACGAAACTTATCACGACGTCATTGGACTAAAGGACAAACAAGTGACATTGGACTCGTAACAATCATCGACATATCACATTCAATAATTAGACAATAAAACCATCTGTTGACTAATATAATGTCTTTCGATATGTTGGTTCTTTTGGCTAAATATCTTTCAGATCACAACATGGACGCTCAATTGCAGAATGTGGAAGCATCAATGTTCTACCATTCTTTGATATCTTCCCTCATGGTTATCCCATGAAGATAGGAAAGAACAACCCGTGTTGATTTTGATACTCTCACCTCTGAATCTTCTTGCCCTTAATTGCATGGATATTACGAAGAACCATCATATCGAGAACATGCTCACAGAATTGAGCTACGTCGCCGAGATCTACATTCATCGGTTACGAATACAATACAAAAGATCAAAGGACAAAATCGTTGTGGCGGTGACTTCAATGACAAACAAGTCACCATCACACATGCAGACTTAAGGGCTATTCTTCTCATCCTTTTGTCCCATCGAACCAAGCTGAATACAATGCCGCACCAACCGAAGAGACCGTTTCCGCAATTCATGATCAACATTGGTTATGGCGAAACTCGGGGAGTAATCAAAGCATTCATACGTGGATCTTAAGAATATTCCTCGGACCATGGAGAACTCTACATCATCATCACCAAATCACGTTTACGGGCGTGGCGGTGGCTATGAGCATCCCAAGCTCATGGAATCCTGCAAATCTTTTCTTTGCATCAACATGAAGCACATCGAAGTTGAAGCTATGATATGGGGACGACATGATGACATTCCTCGAAAAAGCTTGGCTTAAAGATCCCATATATCGGATATACAAAGCTGTTGATCGAAAGAACTTGGGTATAACCACGATATCCCCAGAGAATCAATGACCTAACAATCACGACATGTTGTATGAACCTACACTTTCGGTCGATTCAAGGAATCTACAACAAAGAAACTTGAAGTGTCTTTGTGTTCTTGGGATCACTTCTCGATGCAATCAACAACTTTATTCATACAAAAGGTATTAGCGAGTTGAAGAAGGAAAAGTTGGTTTCTCGATGAAAAATCTTACGGCACACCTACTAGGAAAACTAGGAGGCAAGGCGAGGAAGTGTTACAAGCACTAAGAGTCAAAGAAAGTTCCACTAGAGGAAACCTCCACTCAAAGGGCGATTCCTCAGAAAGGCATTCCCATTCCCATTCAAGTCACGAATACAAAAGCTAGTGGATGAAAGTTACGAAAACCGAAACTGGTCATACTACTAAAGCGCAACCGATGTAACTAGTAAGCTAAACCTCCAAATCCAAAAGTTGAAGAGAAAGCCAAAGAAAGAAGAAGACATGAAGGATAGAAGAGCCTCGGATCTTGACCTACTGAGGAAGAAATTCAAAATCATTAGACTCAACACAGGAAAAAGATTTTGAGCGAGGAGGAACAAATCGCGTGGCCAGGAGGTCAAGTGGTGGTGTCCAATCTACACCAATT
>OU343217.1:242885059-242977728 GCA_910596185.1 Chrysanthemum makinoi | reverse complement strand
GATCCCCATGCAAGAATGGGTTCCATTTGGTTAGTAACAGTGATTGGAACTCCCACATCAGAAATAGAAACACTCATATCAGAAATAGAAGCTATGGAATCATTAGGAATAGATGTATTGCTGGTGTCTGTATTTGACCTAATCAAAGTATGTTCACTTCTTAAAGGAATAGTTCTACCAGTAGGCATCCATTTTCTAGTGGGCATTGTCTTAGCAGAAAAAGGTATCCATTGATAACCTATCTTTCTAAATGTTCTTCCTGTGGGTTTCCACTATTTTCTAGCTTTCTTACGTCTTTGCCTTTTAGCCTTCTTAGCATGATTTTTTGAATTAACAATTTTAACTGGGCAATTGATAGCATTAGACAACCCATTCACAACACATTCATGATTAGTACCAGAAATCAAGCATTCATTACATGTTTTGCAAGTAGTAGCAGAATTCGAATTAATTACAGTACGCTTATAGCTAATACTAGAATCAACACGATTCGTTTTATTCAACTCAAACATAGTGTTCCTAGTGTGATCTTCTACTCTTTTCCAATGCACATTCTTAGCTTGCAAGGTCCTATCATTCCTTGTATTGCCTTGAGACTTTGACCTCGCTTCGCTTTAATGTCACCGATTACTCCTGTAGAGGAATGGGAACATTAGTTGGTTTTGCTACTCTTTGCATTTCCTATTTAGATGTGCTGGGATCTGAACTACTTGAAGGCATACTAGAGTTCACATTCATAACATTGGGCATTGAATGAGTTGTATACTTGGCACTAGGCATAGAACAGGGTATCAAGGGATTGACTTGCTCACCTAAGGTTTTAGGGCATATTTTAATTAAGCATTCTAGAAGTTCTTGAGATCGTTTGGCATATAAGCATGCATGGCCTATTACATTATCAAGTGGTTTCTCTAACTTAGCACTAGGCATAGAACAGGCTGTCCTTAAGGTATGAGAAATATGTTTGAATAGCAAGTTAGTTATTCCTAAGATGAGGAGGAACATATTTCACAGACAGAGCATATTTATTACAGACATGCACCTTTGAAGCACCATTCTCCCCATTTGTCATTGGCATTTTCCCTTTTGCCTGACTCTTCAGATTCTCAATTTCCTTTTGCAACGAAGTTATTTTTTCATTATTTTTGTTACGAGTGACTTTTATTGACTCAAATAACTTATTGAAATGACGTTTAACCTTTTCATTTTCTTCTAGAAAACTCTCATTTTCCTTTTGAAAAGCATTAACCAAGTTTTGAAGATGAAAATTTTGAGAATTCCGAGAATCTAAAGGAGGAGGCATTTGGGAGCCAGTCACATTGTTCATTTCACCCTTTAATTGAGAAATTTGGGCTTTCAACTTTCTGATCATGTTACAGTGAGCTTGAATCTGTTCATCACGTTTGTTTATTTCAAAAACTGCATCAAACTCTGGAACATCTGAGGATATCTTGATGTTTGAGGTTTTAACATTTTCTTTGAGATGTTGATATTTTAGTTGTAACTCAAAATGTTCAACTTCTAGTTTAGAAAAATGTTTTACCAAATTATCGTGATCATCCTGTTCAATTTTCTCACTTAGTTTAGCGTTTTTGATTTCAAGCTCAATGACACGATCATGGGAGACTTTCAAAGCAACAGATAATTCATGAAATTGAGAAGCAGTAATAGAACAATTAGTGGCAGTATAGAACACATCTTGAGAAATACAATCAGAAATCAGATTCTCATTTAAGGTATGCAAGTTCTTCCTCTCAATTTCATTATATTTTAATGCTCGCTCATAGTCACTAACCTCAACAATCATTGCATCAAATTCCTTTTCCATTCCTTTAATATCTGCATCTATCCCCTTTTTAAGACTCTCAAATTGATCTTTTAGTTGTTTGAAGAAAGGCATGACCTCAGTTAAGTAGCATTCTTTTGTTTGTTCAAAACCCCTTTCCCCTTCAGTTATCCCAGTGGGTGTGATCCTTTTCTTACAAGTTTTCTCAAAATCGACAAATAGTTGAAAAATAACATATTGACTGATTAAGGTCTTGCTCTTAGTGGCAATAGTTCTAGGAACTAAATGCATTGGTGTATTTGGAGGATACACAGTCGCTGCAGGCATTTTCCTAAGGGGAGGGTTTGTAACTACAAGATTCTCTGTTTTTTGCTTATCTAGGTCCTTTTTCCAGAACACTTGTTCAGGTGTTAACAATGTTTGAGGCTTAAACTTGTTTAAGGAAATCCAGTTCTCCTTCTTGTAATCATGGGGTTTGATCGTTATGTTTTTCTTTTTACATTCAGGATCTTCTAGCTTCTTATTCATTTGCTCCCTAGATGCATCATCTAATTTTCTATCTTCCTTAGTGCACTCAGCTAACTAGGTTTCTGTCTAGATTTAAGAATCTCATTTCCATCATAGATTACCTTATTAGCAGCTCTAGCCTTTTTAATGACCTCTGGATTTAGTTCCTCAACAAGGGGAATGCTATGCTTATCGCTTAAAACTCTATGCTTAGTGATCAAGTGAGCAGGCTGAATGGTATTCCCTTGTACGTACAACTTATTTTCAAGCTTGTTTTTCAAAAAATTTAGATTGGAAAAATCATTCAAAATTTTGATTCCTTAGCATTGAATTCTTGCTTAAGCATTTTAACATTTTCTTGAAGTTCTGTTTTTGCTTGGCAGTTTTAGAAAGCTTTTCTTGTAAGGAGTTTAACTCTTGTTTTAAGACTTCTTCTCTAAAGTTACTTTTTCTAATAACTGCACGCATTTGGTCATCCATCTCACGCTCACGGGTGGTTAATTCAAACTTAGCTCATTGTTCATAAATAGCAACACGTTCTTTATAGGCATTGAGTTCAGAGATAACAGAATCATCAGGGGCACATGCAATGTATTCATAAAAAACATAGTCATCATTGACTGCAGAAGATGCATCACTTGGTACAATCACACTTTCACTTTGTTTCACATATTGATCATATGGGACAACATTGATATTACCCATATTTTTAATATCTGACTCAATAATTTCAGTTGATTGTACTTTGTTATGCATCTTTTGCACATCAGCATCATTGTATAGTTTTAATACCTCAAAAATGAGTTTGTCTTTTGATGGACCAGCTTGTGGTGATGAAGAGACTTTAGGAGGGATCATTGGAGAAATGCTAGCCATGAAAATTGTTTGTGCAGTAGGTTCATCATCAACGTCAGATTCGTATGCATCACAATCAGCGACTTAAAGGCATTCTGATGATTGTGGCCTATCTCCTGAATTGGCTGCTCATCCACAACTGCATCATATGTCTTGGCATTTTCCTCAGCAAGAAACAATAACTCCTCTTCATCCAAAGGTGCACCATTATCCTGAGCTTGCACAAGCAACATCTTATCCCTGAAGTACTCTGCATTCTGAGGGCGTTTTGGTGATGTGCAGTTCCTTGCAATGTGTCCCTCACCACCACAGTTGTAACACTTGATTGGCTTTGCTTGTCCCTGATTACCATTCCTTCCCCTATTCTGATTTGCAGCATAACCTCTACCAGCTCCACCTCTTCCCTGTTCATACTGCCTTTCTTGAACTGGTTGCACCATAACTTTTCCATCTATGACAAGAGCATGATTGTGAAGATTGGATGCAGTTCTGATCTCATTGTTAGTGTGAACACTGTTGGTGTGTGGACTAAGGGTCAAGTTTTGTTTAACCATAAGAGCTAGTTGATTAATGAAGTGTCCCACGGCTGCATCAGCATCAGCTTGTTTGAACCGTAGATCGGGAATGAGTTTGTGATTGCCATCACCCATGGGTATAACTTTTGAAGCTTTGGTGGTAATCCCAACATTGGTGTAAAAGGCAGTGGAATCATTTGATGAACTTGTTTCTCCTGGATTTGTTTTGAATTGTTCAAGAATCCTCTTTTCAAACATGGCATGTCTCTCATTCTGAAGAAGGAAGGCATATAGTTGCTCATAGTTTGTGTTCTTCAATCCTTTGGTTAGCTTTACAGAGGTGACAAACTTGTGCCATTCTAGATTCATGTTGTTCACAAACTTTGAGTTTAGCTGAATATTTGGCATAGTCATTCTGATGTTCCTCATGTCATTAACAAGCTTGTGGAATCTCACATAATACTCATAGACACTCTCATATGGTTTCATCTTGAAGTGCTCAAATTCATCATAGAGTTGTGATTCTCTGTCTTCCATAGTTAATTCTGAACCAGAAAGAAGCATCTTGACATTATCCCACACCGCCTTGGCCGTGTTGTGATTGATGAGCTTGTAGATATCCTTTGGAAGACCTTGAAGTATGATGTTAGAAGCCCTGATATCAGCATCGAATCTCTTTTTCTCCTTATCATTGAGATCATCATATGTCTTTGGTCTGTCTATCCCATAGATCATTGTTCCATCTGCAGCTGTATCAATTAAGTCTCTTGTAGTCTCAATCTGATAAGGTCCTTCATCAATCGATTTGAGAATGTTGACCCCATTTTCCTTTCCCAAACAGTACAATCGGATTCGTTGAGCCCATGAGTCATAATCAGTTCTATCAAGCATAGGTGGACTAGTATCTGATCCCGCTGCTTGAACATCCTCAGCTACATAAGAAACAATAGTAGGAACGATGTTTGCCATGATTACAAGTTCTACAGGATTTTACTATTCTTTGATTAAACCAGGAAATTGATTCTTTCACGGGATTTTACTAAACCAAAAGAACAACCGTAAAAATGTAGCACGGAGAAGTAACAAGTCTCAATCGACAAGTGGCTAAACACTCAACACGCTTAATTATCAACTCGCTAAACTAGCAACTCGCTTAAAGAGACAAGTCGCATAAGGAGTCAACTCGCTTAATAGCCAAGTCGCATAAAGACACAACTCGCTTAATAGCAAGTCGCAAACAGACACAACTCGCTTAACCACCAAGTCACTTAAACTAACTCGCTTAGCTATACAACTCGCTTAATAGCCAAGTGGCTTTAGAACTCAAGTCGCTTAAAGGTCAACTCGCTAAATAGCCAAGTCGCATATACCAACTCGCATCCAGTAACGAAGCAACTCGCTTCGAAGAAACAACTATCCGAGACTCAACTCGCTTTGTACAAAGTTCAAAAATAACCACTTTATCAATCAAAAACAACCAAACCACAATGATTTAAGCCTTCCAATTCAAAACATAAACACATATGATGATCCTAAACACAAAAGTGCAAGCAAAATTCAAACTTTAACACTAGAATTTGTCCAAATGATTCAAGCTCACCTAAACACTTAATACCCCAAAAACCTTATGAAATCCACCAAAACAAAGAGCATGAAAGATGAGTGATCAAACCATGGCTCTTGATACCATTTGTAACATATTGGATTTCACATACACATCATACCATAAAACAAGTGGGCGTATAAGATGAGTTTAGAGAGAGAAAGTTAGAGGTTTGGGAACTTTAGTGAGAGAAAGAAAAATCTTATTATGAGCTCCAACTCTCTACCTTGGGAGGTAGAGAGTATTTATAGTCTTACAATAAAACGCCACTTGACGGGCTGTGGATCAAGCATACAGTGGGTAAAGACCCGTCCGTCCTCCACGGTGTTACTAAACTAAATACTACTTAACATCAAATAACTACGACTACGAGCTTTCTAACGATTACATATACTTGAGGTGACCGACACTTTAACTACTGGATTTTACAAATCCTAACACATCTCTTCCATGTCAAATGGATCCACCTGTTCAAAGTCCTCAAAGTCTAGTTGCTGCTGAGTGTCATAATCAGCAACAAAAGAGTGAAGTACATCTTCCAATACACCACTGGATTTAGGTTGAGAACTTGATGAAGTGGTAGTGTAGGATGATGATGCTGAGGAAACAGGACTTGGAGCATAAGTCATCCTATTTGAGGAGGCCCCAACAAAAGCTGTGTGACTAGGAGTGGATGAACGAAATGGACTTCTCATATCAGGCTCAAAAGATTTAAGTATGTTGTATAGTTCATCAAAAGTGAGCATATCCAGCCCACCTTTAGCTTTGAGGGCAATGCTTACTTGCAACCAAGATGAAGGTAAAGATCGCAAGAACTTTGAGTTGCAGTCATCATTATCTGGCTTTGCCTTCAGCTGATTCAATTGACTCAATATCTTATGGAACCTGTCATACCCCTTGTGGATACCTTCCTCTTCAGAGATTTGGAATTCTTGAAACTGTTGTTTCAGCATTGATTTCCTCATTCTCCTTGACTCCTCATTCCCACCAAACCTAGCCTTGATTGCAATCCATATGTCCTTAGCATCCTGCATGTATTGAAAGTCACCGAAGTGATCCTCAGGTATAGCCAGAAGGAGAATCGTTCTAACTTTGTTCTTTCTCTGAACAGCCAGGATCTCTTCAGCAGTTTTGGGACCAACAATGGTAACCTTACCATCAGGATATGTGATATGCCTCTTCAAACTATTACCATTCTTTACAACTTCCCAGAGATTCCAATCAATGTTGGAGATCCAATTCTGCATCTTCATAGCCCACAAATCATACTCCTCCTTCTTTAGGTATGGGAACTTTGCATTGCTGTTAGTGAGACTGAGTTGTTGCAGAGATGTGTTGTTATGATTGTTGATGACATCACCTTCATTTTCTGATCCAGGCATGGTGAATGTTGTTTTGGTTGTTAGGGTGTACAAAAGGATTGTTCTTAGTATCACAGAGACTCTCCCGAGGCTCTGATACCACTTGTTGAAACCTAAGACCTTGATAGATCTTAGAGCACTCGTAGATCGTTAGTAATGCTTATGTAATCACAAACACACTAAAAGACAGTCTCTATTACTTGTATTCAAGCGGAAATTAAACACAAGAACAAACACAAATAACTAAGAACTCTTTGATCCTCTATGGATCTTTTAATAATACTAAAACTTGTTTTTCAACTCATACATAATTCATACTATTGTGTTCCTTTTATACGCAAGGAACCCTAACCCGTTTCCCAAGAAACGTATAAACATAAAACTAAATAAGATATACATTATCACTTCCTAATAAAGCTCATATATATCCTAACTAACTATAAAATACATGGAATATCTATCTCCGCAGAAACCATCTACACGGTTTTATTACTTCAGCAGAATTACTTCTTCAGCAGATTCTACAACTCTTCAGCAGAATCTTCAGCAGTAACCTCAGCATAATTCGTACTTAGTAGAATTCCCAACAATAAGGTCTTATCGGGTCGTGTTAATCGGGTTAATAAAACTAATCGGGTTTGTTTGACCTAAACCCGATAACCCGATATTGTTATCGGGTCGGGTTCGGGTTGACATATTTTTCTTATCGGGTTATCGGGTCAACCCGATAAGACCCGAAAAATGCTACTTATTTTTTTTAAGTTTATAAAGACAACTACTCTTTCTTGCTAAATCACGCTCAGATATTATGGTTTATACATGCATGTAATTGTATGGTATTAACTTTATAAAGATGAAAATTTCACCATCTTTTAACAATTAATACAGTATTAAACAAGGTCCTTAGTACTTATTTTACACACTCAAGACACAGAACTGATATAGCTCGGGTACCTATATTCAGTCGAGAATAATGGTAATAAGTTTTTTTTATGATAAGAAGTATATGAATTACATTGATGACATGAAGACTTACATACTAGGCACCCTCATTACCTTCAAGATATACTGCAGTAGATAGCTTAGCTTTTCATTTACATATGACAAAACTATATAAGCTGTTCCAAAAATACAATGATTTTTGGTTCAAAAACTATATAAGTTGTCTGTCTATTGGTTTATTTACGTAGAGTTGAATTTATCTTATAACCCGACAACCCGAATCACCCGACCCGACTTACCCGACCCGATAAGCACCCGAACCCGATAACCCGATTTCTTATCGGGTCGGGTTGCGGGTCACTTTTTTAAACCTCAAAACCCGACTCAACCCGACCCGATATACCCGACAACCCCGTTAACCCGACCCGATAACACCTGTTGTTCCTCGTTCACTATCGTTTAAAACAGTTTAAATGTATAAAACAAGTTAATATTGGACAATGACTGAAATTAACATAAGTAAAACACACTTATAAATTTTCAACATCATATTCTTATTAGAAATAAATCAACAAAGAATACGTTACCCAAGTACTTGCGGAATAGTACTTGGGATTGAAATGACAAAGTTGGGTGACTCCTCTCTAAGCTCAGGCTAAGTCTGAGCACAACTCTTAGAGCTCACTGAGCTATCTCAAGAACTAAGTTGTATTTGGAGGAGTGAAAAGATGGCTTTGTGTGTGTTTTACAATTCACAAGCTTAATCTTTTCACTCCATCTCTTATGCTATTTATACATGTATGAGATTTAACTCTTCCTAAGTGACAAATCGACATCATACGAAGACAAAATATGATGTATTTTGTCTCTGCACAAAAGACTATTCTAAGTAAAAGACAAGGTCGCTTTCCATAACTTCGATGACACCGAGCTTGTAAGTTAGCCATTCAGGGAAAGTTGACTTATGTTGATAAGGACTTCTTCTTATCTGATTCAAACTTCTCCCGCTTTGTCCCGCTCTTTCTTCAGTCTATTTATCCTTCCGCTTCTACTTCAGTTTATCTTCAATGTAAGTAGTTGGAGAGGAGTCTTAGGGATTCAGTGAGTTATTGTCATCACTCACTAAATCCATCATCTTCTTCTTGACTCAGTCTTCACCTTTTAAGTTCCGCTACTCGAGTGGAGAGACTTCTTCTACGCCTATCGAGTATCCCGAAGATGACTCACGAGAGGCTATGCACTCAGGACTGATTAGTGTTTAATGGACTAAACACTTGGGCTATTTTCTATTCAAATCCTAGATTAAAGGGGTTTGGGTATTTGAACCCAACATTCTCCCCTATTTGGATATACAAATAGCCTAAGTGGTTGATCACTGTAAGTGAGCAAATGGCTTCTTCCTACACTGAATGTACTAATGAATACAATAAGGAACACTTAATATTTTAACAAAACATACATCGTTTATTGATCAAATTACAAAAGGTTCCTATCACTAGTACAAAAGGTAAATCAAAATGATGTCGATTGAGATGGATCCCTGCTTCAAGCTTAGGCTTCTTTTTTGAGGAGTGTTTCTTTGTCGAGGTGCTCTCTTATCTTGGCATTCGGTCTTGGCGTAACTGATGTTTCTTGGGTTTGGATTTGAGAGGCCACGGTATGTAGCTTCGGCATTGCACCCATACCAATGATCAATATCACTCCATCTTTGAAAAACAGGGTTTCCATAGACATCAATGTGGAATAGCCCTCTTTTAGGCTTCTCAATCACTAGATAGTTCACAAATTTCACACCTTGAGGCTCCCTGTTGCATTCTAATCCAAGCACTTTGATTTCAGGTTGGAACTCAACTCTCTTCCTTTTGCCGGTGGATGATTGTGGTTGAGATCCTTGAGGTGCAGTTAAGGCGTGAATTCAGGGGTGGACAATCCCAGTCTTTCATATCTTTTATGAGCATCTTCATCGTGTCCTTAACCACCGCATTTTTCTTCTTTTCAATAATTGGACCAAGTTCATCGAGTTCAGGTGATCCCAAGTCGGTGAATTTATGAGGATCATGAACTGAAGTGTCTTTATCATCCCTCAGAACGTTCATGGCCAGAGGTTTGGTATTGGGGATGATTCTGACATCTGTGATCTTTTCAGGAAGCCTTCGACTTGTCATTGTCCAGTTGTAATGCTCAATTCGCTTTGCCCGAGAGCTTCAGTTTTCTTCTTCTTTTCTTCCAACTGTTTTCTCATTGCGGTCATCCGGCGACCTGAGCTTCCTTGAACTTTTGTCCCGCTGACCTTTTGGAGCTTGCTTGGATCTAATCCCATGTTTTTAGCTTCTTCGGTGACAACCTTTGCCAGTGCTTCTCTATTCTTTTTCTCTTCCTTAGCTAGTTTCAATCTTCTTTCTTCTTTAGCAAGATGTTTACTCAGTTGTTGTGGTGTGAGCAGGTATTCAGTGTTGCCGATTTTATAGGGAATCTTCTCGTGCTCAGAGGTTTTCATAATGCCTTTGCCTTTGTCCTGGCCTGAGGAAGATGATGCAACCAAGGGTGGTGGTGTTGTTGTTATTGGAGTGATTACTGTCAGTGTTGTTGTTGTTGATGTTGTTGGTGGGATTGATGAGATTGGTATTGCTGAGACTGGTGGTGGTGATGAGATTTGAGCTACTGATGCTGATGGTGTTGGCTCCCCGGTCAGTGAGAAGGAGGTTCTTCAAATATTCTCCCCTCAATGCGGAGCCAGGTGAGGGCAAGAGTTGGAGTTGGTGCCGAGGGGATGGAGCCGCTTGACCCTTGAAGGCGTGATAAATTTCGAGATCATAGCCTTAATGTCCGAAGTGTCGATTGAATACCGTGACTTTAGCTTCCAAATTAGCTCGAGAAACTTCCAGAGTGTCATTCTGGGCCCAAGATTCCGGCCGAGATGAGGAGGCCTGAGCCAAAGTAGCCACCTGCATATTCAAAGAGTCCAATGTAGCTTGAAGAGACTGGACTGACGATGGAAGACCCTGAACATTTGTAGACTTGAGCATATTGAGCAGTTCAGTGAGGTTTGAGGATTGTTTCAAGTACACCTCAAGAGCCTCCAAAGAACTTTAGAGTTGAGTGCTAGGTCTTCTTTGACAAACTCCCTGATTTCATCTATCGTGGTACCTACACCTCAAGATGCCTCGAGGAATTTAGCCATGTTTTCATCCAGCCTCGGTGAATGTTGTCATACATCGATCCCTCGCGTGCTCATGAACATTTTCATCAAACCATGTACCTCACCTTTAGATCAGATAACTCGCAGCAGCCTCGGTGTGTTGTTCCCACAATGTGTGTGACCCAGAATATAACCTTCTTGAAGCTTTGGTGATCCAAACGAGCAGTACGTCTTTCAGTGAGTGAGAGAACATTATCAAATCTTTCAAATTCATCAGTGGAGGAAGAGGAGTCATCATTGTCGCTGGAATTGGTGATTTAGTATGCTCCCGTGGATCGGCCGAGGCTCTTGTTCAACTTGAACCTCAGCGCCCATTTCTTCTCCACCGGTGATAAGATTTCATCATCAGTCGGCAAGCTCATCTTCGAAAATAATATCCGGTGACATCAACAACAGTTAACTGTGGGTTGGTGATGGGTTCCATATCGGGGTGGTGTGTTTCCTCTCGAAGTCTTTGTCCCCGTTGACCCCTCGGACACCGGTGGGCGCTTTCCCAGTGCCTTCGCTGGAGTCGATTGGTTGTGGGTTCCGATCGGGGGTTGTTCCTTTTCTCCGAAGTCTTTGTCCCCAAGTGAACCCCTCGAGACACCGTGGGCGTTTCCTAGTGCCTTTAGCAGAGTCGCGATAGTTGTATCCCTATCACCGGTTGTTTGATTCCCTCAGGTCTTTGGGATCGATCATGCTGTGCCCTCGCACAAAGGCTTGGATTTGCTAATGTCATCACTGGCGCTGTGGAAGGCGCCCCTACCAAGCGGGTTGTATGTTTCCTCTCGGATCTTGGGGAGTAGTAGTTGTGACCAAGGGCACCGACCGTGATGTATCAATGTCCTTCGTTGTCACGGGGTGGATGTTGCCGGTCGTGGGTGTCTTTTTAGTCTCGGGCCTTGTGCCTTTTAGGTTGTGTTCCTCGAAGCTTCCTCGTGGCCCCTGGGACTTGGGTTTAGTCTTAGTCCCACCGAGACTTCCCTTTCTTTTTAGGAGCAGGGTTTGGAGACACTGATCCCTCCCGGTTGTTTACAGCAACCATATGGGCCGTCAATTCAATAGGAGTGACAAGGGATGGGTCTTTTGAAAATTTGATTGGCTCAGGAAGCCTGGTAAAGCACCAAAATTTTCTTCCTGAGGGTAGTTTGAACCCAAGTAACACTTGTAAAGCACAAGAGACAAACCTAGGATACGAAACGTATTTCTTCCTAGTTTTGCTCAGAGCTTGGTTACGAGATCATGTAAATGATCTCCCTATGTCGACAAGTGACCCCATTCATCAAGCAGGATGCCATCATCAACTGAATAGAGTTAACTTGTTCAGTGGATGAGTGGTTCTCCGAGGACCTAATCACAAAAGTGAAATAGGATCCTCCAAGCCACGGAAATGAGCTTTTGGTGCATGGGGTCTTGTCCAAAAACGTTGGATCTAAAACGATTTGTTTTAACCCATCCTTCATGTGGAGGGTTCGGGATGGGCGACATAAACTCCTTTGTTATAATCCAACCCTGTTGAAGTGCAAAACGTTTTGTAGTCCAGGGTGAATTGTTGTTGCCCCCGTGAAGACGAATCGATGAGATATTCCCCGAGAGGTCCGAGGTTGTTCTCATCAGAGAGGGTGTCGGGTCAAAGGCCTTGGCTGTTACCCAAAACTCCCTGAGGAGATTTTGGTAAACAATGGAGGGACATTGAATAAAGGCCATTTTCAGTGGGCAATTAAACAAAAATTTCATAATGTCTTTGTAGGCGGACAGCTTTGTGGTATTCAAAGTTGCCTATGACATTATTTGTTTTAAATTCAACATTTGTAAGATCCCCTACCCAATCGAGAAGCAAACCGAGAGATTGAGTTCTAGCCATTTCCATTTGAAATATTTTAGGGTTTTGAAAAATATTTTGACTAGAATAATCAAAGTTTTGTTTTGATCTCTCAAGTTTGTGATGAAAAACTTTTGTAAATGTTTACAAGAAGGGTTTTCCAAAAGAGGTTTCAAGAGTTTTTGAACACACACAAATGTTTTTGAGTCTTAGAAATGATTTTGACAGAGTTTTGTTGCAGAAAAAATTGTGTGTGTTCGTTTGTGTTGGAAGAGGGTATTTATAGAGTGGTAAGAGGGGTGATTTATGCACAAATGGGAATATTAAGAGTCGTTTATTGAAAAATGTTTGAATTTCCACATTTAATGCTACCACTCCATTACCCGCAGTAAAATCCCGCTTTTCAAGGAATAGCTTGCAAAGTGCAAAAGTGCACTTTTGCAGATAAAATATCAATTTGATATTCTTGTGAGAGGAGGCATTAAATGCCAAGTGGGATGACAATAAGACAAAGAGACATATATTCCTATATTAAATTGGCATAGTTACCAACCTAGGACATTTAAGTAACCGATACTTGGATCATTTAGTTACTCATTCAATGCTCTTTGTCAAATGTCAGGGACCCCAATGAGTCTTACTCATTCAGGAGAGGTTTATTTTGGGTGTTCAGGAGGATGGACCATTTCAGAGAACTTACCGAGATTGGTTTTCGATACTTGACTTTCAATGTCAAGCATTCCCAATTCAAATTTCCTCCTGAAGGTAGGTTAATCCAAGGGTTTGGTGAAGATATCAACCAGTTGATATTCAGTAGGGATGAAATGAAGTTCTATGTCTCCTTTCATTATGTGATCCCCGATGAAGTGATATCTGATATCAATGTGTTTGGTTCTTTGGTGGAGGACAGGTTTGTTGGAGATTGCAATAGAACTGGTGTTATCACGTAAGATGGGCACCATTTTGTCATGGATGTTATAGTCACTGAGTTGACTTTTCATCCATAATACATTGGCACAACATCCCTGCCTAGCCTACATATTCAGCTTCAGCGAGGACATAGCCACCGATTGTTGCTTTTTAGCACTCCAATAGACCAGTTTTCCTCCAAGAAATTGACAGACCCGAGGTACTTTTTGTCCATGTTGCCCAAATCGAATCGAGTAACCCTTGAGATCAAACCCTAGGCATTTTGGATAATAGAGTCCAAGATTTGGGGTTCCCTTCAGGTACCTGAGTATTCTTTTGGCTGCAGTGAGATGGGATTCTTTAGGATTGGACTGATATCTTGCTATTAGACGATCGAGAATTGGATGTCCGGTCTAGAAGCGCTTAGATACATCGCTGATCCAACAATCCCTCTTAAATGAGTTTGATTGACTGATTTGCCGCTGAGATCGGTCCAAGGTTGTTAGGTGGGACCATTGGAGTCTTCACCGAGGCACAGTCAGATATCTCATATTTCTTCAAGAGATTTCTGGTGTATTTCTCTTGACTAATGGATATTCCTTTATCATTTGCCCGATTTGTAGTCCAAGAAAGTATGTGAGTTCCCCCATCATGCTCATTTCAAACTTCTTTGTCATCAGTTTTCAAACTGCTTTGTAAAGTTTGTAGTTTGTTGAGCAAAAAATGATGTCATCAACATACACTTGGACCAGTATCACATCCTGTTGAGTTCTATAGACAAACAGTGTGTTGTCTATCTTTCCTCTGACAAACTTGTTTTGTATCGGGAAGGCTGAGAGAGTTTCATACCATGCCCTTGGAGCTTGTTTAAGTCCATAAAGGGCTTTGTCAAGCTTGCGACATAGTCGTGGAATTCACTACTCTCAAAGCCCGGGGTTGCTTGAACATACACATCTTACTTGAGATCACCATTTAAGAATGCACTTTTAACATCCATTTGGTAGACCCCGAAGTTCATGTATGTTGCATAAGCAAGGAAGATCCTGATGGCTTCCATTCTTGCAACAGAAGCAAATGTCTCATCATAGTCAATGCCTTCTTGTTGATCTGAACCTTTAGCTACAAGTCCGCTTTGTTTTTAATGACAAGGCCGTTTTCATCGGTTTGTTTCAAAACCCACTTCATTTCTATGACTACTACATCCTGAGGACATTTGATCAAGGTCATGACTTTGTTTTGTCAAACTGTTGCAGTTCTTCTTGCATGGCCTAACCCAAATTGGGTGTTTAAGAGCTTCAAGTGACACTTTTGGGTTCTATATCCGATAGGTAATCAAGATATAGACATTCATTAGCAAGCCGCAGTTAGATTAGCAGCCATGCTTCTAGTGAGCATGCCCTGAGTGGGTTCACCAATGATGTTTACAAGCTCAATGTCTTGAGATCTTGTCCACTTACTTTGTGGTCCGGGATCCGAGCTTGAAGATGTCACTGGAGTTCGGATGTGAGTTCGGTGCAAGAGCCACATAATCATTTAGAACGCCAGAGATGTCTTGTTCGGGTGAGGTACATGAGTTACAAGTTCTTGATCATTTGAATCAATGTTTCCTATCCCAGCAGGGACTAACTGATTATCAATGAACTCACTGATGGTTGGTTGGGGTAGGTTGTGAGGTAAGACATAATATGAGATGTCAAAGATCGCTTGATATGAGGAATTGAATTGAGTTGTACTCATCGAGGATATCTTGATGAGTTATCAATTCCTATTTCCTCCACTGAGGTGTTGGTGAACCCGATGCTTTCAGCACTTTCATCAAAGGTGACATGAAAGGTTTCCTCAACTTGTTGTCTCCTTGTGTTAAAACCCTGAAGGCTTTGGAGATCAGTGAGTAGCCTAAGAAGTATCCATTATCGCCTTTTGCATCAAACTTTACTAGATGATCCTTGTGGTTATGAATGAACACAGGACATCCAAACACATGAAAATAGCCGATGTCAGGAAGTCTACCTTTGAAGATCTCATATGGGGTTTTATTATGTCTTTTGACAATGATTGACCTGTTTTGAGTGTAACAGTGCGCTTTGACTGCTTCAAATCGTAAATGCTTTGAGAGGGCCGAGCCATTTAACATAGTTCTAGCGCCCTCAATGAGAGTTCTGTTTTTCCTTTCAAAGAACCCCATTTTGTTCAGGGGTGTATGGAGATGAGAAGTTTTGAGAAATTCCTTTTTCATCACAGAAACTCTCAAGCTCTTGATTTAACTCGCACCATTGTCGCTTCGATTTGTTTAACTGTAATGTCATTCGGTTTTCAATCTTCCCGATGAATGACATTATTGTATCACCGCCGACTCTTTTGGAAAGAAAGTTTACCCAAGTGTATCTTGAGAACTCATCAACAATGACAAGTGTATACTTCTCATGATGGATTGATCTGGGACTGACAGGTCCAAAGAGATCCATGTGCAGGAGGTGAAGGCAGCTTTGATGGAGAAATTTTGTTTGGTTTTGAATGATGCTCTGTGGTGTTTACCCTTTCACAAAGTGCGAGCATGGTTTGTCTTTTGCTAAAACCAGTGATGGTAAGCCAAGGACCTTGTTTTGTTTTGCCAAGTTGTTGAGGTTTTTGAAGTTTATGTGTGAGAGTCTCTTATGCCACGCCCAATTGATAGTTTCAAAGGGTTTTGGCAAAGAGACATGTTCCATCTTGGGAGAGTGTTGACATGTCTAGCACATAAACATCATCTCTCTTAGGAGCTATCAACACAACTTCCTTGTTGGCATTGAAAATGGTACCTTGTTTATCATTGAATTGTACAATGTATTTAGCATCACATAGTTGACTGACACTGATGAGATTGTATTTGAGACCATTGACATAGGCTATTCTAGAGAATACTATTCCATTGCAGCCATCAACCATAACCTTCAGTGGGACAAGATGAGTTATCACCAAATACTACCTTGGGCCCTGGTTCCTTTACATACTTGTGCAGATATTCCTTCACACCCGTCATGCTTCTTGAGCATCCACTGCCCGTAGATGCCAAATAGGCTCCCCGGCATGTCTCTGCACAAGTAGTAAACTGAATTAGTTTTTCTTAGTGACCCACTTACTAGTGGGCTTGGGTCTCAAGGTCTCTTTGAAATTTGCAATCGACTCATGATCAGTGGTTGTGTGCATAGTGCTACCACAGGTTTTGCATTTAGGGGCTAAGGAGGATGACTCAACACTGGGTTGTTTGGAATTTCTCCTTGCATGAATGACACCGCCATGTTGGGATGTCTCATGAGCGGATTACCGCATATCACAACATGTGTTCATGAGACAATCATCCCGATGATGATCATTAAACCCACAAAGAGAGGCAAGAGGAAAAGGTTTTTCTCTATTCTTGGGAGCAGCTTTGGAGGATGAAGCATACTGATGACCAACTTTGGTATAGTTTGCTTGACCGACATATCGTAGATGGTCTCATAGCCTGTGATCATCCTTTTGCATCATGCAAAAAGGATTCTATAGCTTGTCGTGGTATGGTTGGTGTAATGACACGTACCACACTTTTGTTTGTTTTTGGAGGTTGACTTAGACTTTGAGGAACCGGAGGAAGTCGACTTTGTCTCCTTGATTGGTTCAGTGGACCTTTTCAATGGATTCCATTTTTTCAAGAAGCTTCCTCACAAGTTCACCGCTGTCAATTTGGTCACTTCAAGGGGACAGAGGATGTTGAAGTCTCAGAGGAGTAGACTCTTGTTGAGTTTGTTTTTGGTCTTTTCGTGATGGTTCTACCAAGTCCGCACCTTTCTTTGGTGAATGAGGATTGAATTGCAGGGAGTAAGCTCAGAGTTTGGAGCAAAGACCTCAAGAGGTTTCAGTGGTGGAAGCGGTGCTTGAGACTCGCTGCACTCGAGATGTGTTCAAGACTACCGGGCACATCGGAGTCCAAGCATGCTCTTTAGAGCTTGACTTTCGTGCTCTAGAATCCTTCCAAAATCGAAATTTGGAAGCTTACTCGTGATTAACCCGCTCAATCCAACCACGGAATTGGGATTAGTCAACATATTTTTAATCATGCCACCGGACACAAATGGCTTAGAGATCGGTCTTTGTTGAGAGAGTCGTGGAGATGATCTTCACCTATGACTCTCTTCTTGCTATGGGGACTCCCACAAAGATCAAAGACCTCCCGATTCTTAGTTGTCCAACTATTAAGAATATCATTTGCCTTTTAAGTTCATCTTGAAGATTCTTTCTTTTAACTAGTTCAGTTGTTTTGAATTTGCAAAGTGACGTTCTCAAGCTTAGCTTGTTTCAAAATAAGCAATTCATCCCTACACTTATTCAATTCAAAACTTAACTTGTTGTACTTAGAAAAAGATTCAGCTTTTGCTATTCTACAAACTTAAGGTCTACATTTAGATAATTCATATAAGATCACAATCGAGTCATCATCCATAGAAAGTAAAATGTTTACCTTCTTCATTGTGATGTTGACCCATTCCCGCTCCTAGCATGATTCTTCCCAACAGCTAGCTTGTCCTCTTTGAGAGAGCCATCACTGACCGACATGTACCATTTCATCATCGATGAGACGGCTCTTCATCCCACCAAAGGTTTCAAAGAACGAGGCCTTTGTTCTGCCCCGCATGCTTTTAACATTTGTTGTTGTCTCTCGAGGGATCGGCCTCAAGCAATGCAATCTTAGCTTTAGCTTTCTTATACTTGGCTTCATAATCAATGGTTTTGTTATTATCAGATTTATTTTGAAAATTTTGATGAAACCGATACATTTTGGTTGAAATTTTCTAAAGCCTAAGGACCGATTTGAACCTCGATGGTTTATAAGAGGGTTCTCAAATTGTTTTAGAAAAACAAATTTTGCAAATGACCCTTTTGTGACACTTAAAGCATTCAATGTCCTCATTTGCTTTAGCACTAGAAAAACCTTTGTTTCTTTTTATAAACCTTCGAGAGTTAGCAAGGAGTGCCCTTTCCCGAAATTCAAGTTCGTGTCGCTTAGGTACTCCTCACTAGATCTCTCATCAAGCTCATCATCTGAATTTTCTTGAAAATCTTGAACCACATTGTTAGAGAAGAAAGCCTTGATATGGGTGTCAAGTGGTGGTCGTGGACTTCTTTGACTTCCCGAGACTTCTTTAAGTCGGTATCGCCTCTGATGAGGTTTTCCTCATAGACAAATTTCCCATAAATCTCAAGAAGCTTAAGATTTTGGATATGATTAGCATTCCTGAGTCCCTAAGAGAAATTCAACCACTTCTCAGGGAGACTGCTGACAAAACCAACATTGATTTCATGTTTGGACAACTTAACACCATCATTTGACAGCTCATTTAATGTAGTTTTGTACCGGTGTAAGTTTGAGAGAGAGTTTTCGAGTCCTTAGCCCAAGGTGTTATACCAAGTTCCAGTCCATTATCCCTGCTTTCCTTGGTATTAGATGGTCCTTCATGACTATGAACTAGGTCATCCCAGTTTGCTTAGCAGACTACAACTTATAACGGGCTCTATAATATCGCCAGAAGACAAGATATTATGATACTTTTGAGTCTTTGGTCCCGTTGACCACTCTCCTTTCATCCCGGGTCCACCGAGCTCGTGTTTGGGCAACCCTTCAGCAGCCTTTGGGACAAATGGACCTTCATTTATACACTTGATATAATAAGGTTCCATCCCAATCAAATAGCAAAGCATTCGCTTTTTCCATTTGTTGAATTTGCCAACTTCAAGTCTAGGGGCAAATTAATAAGCTCCACCCTTTTTATCGACTAGTTGGGGTACATCAATTTCACCCATTTAGGATCCTAATTTTAAAACTTTTAGAGCGGCCTAAAACGAAGTTTTATAATTACCCTGGCTTTGATACCGCTTGTTGTTCCCCGTTCACTAAGGTTTGAAACAGTTTTAGAATCAAAATAAGTTAATAGTGAACAATGACTGAAATTAACATAAGTAAAACACACATATAAATTTTGAACATCATATTCTTATTAGAAATAAATCAACAAAGACACGCTACCCAAGTACTTATGAATAGTACTTGGGATTGAAATGACAAAGTTGGGTGACTCTCTCTAAGCTCAAAGCAAGTCCGAAAGCACAACTCTTAGAGCTCACCGAGCTATCTCAGGAACTAAGTTGTATTTGGAGGAGTGAAAAGATGGCTTGTGTGTGTGTGTGTTTTTACAATTCACAAGCTTAATCTTTTCACTCCATCTCTTATGCTATTTATACATGTATGAGTTTTAACTCTTTCCTAAGTGACAAACTGACATCATACGTAAGACAAAATACCTCGATGTATTTTGTCTCGCTTACAAAGACTATTCTAAGTAAAAGACAAGGCTTTTTCCATAACTCTGATGACACTGAGCTTGTAAGTTAGCCATTCAGGGAAAGTTGACTTATGTTGATAAGGATTTCTTCTTATCCGATTCAAACTTCTCCGCCTTGTCCCGCTTCTTCTTCACCTATTTATCCTTCGCCTTCAGCTTTGTCTTCGTAAGCAATTGGAGAGGAGTCTTGGGGATGCAGTGAGTTAATGTCATCACTCACTGAATCCATCATCTTCTTCTTGACTCCGCTTCACCCTTTAAGTTCCCTTACCGAAATGTGGAGAGACTTCATCTTCACGCTCGCATCGAAGTTTCATAAATATGACTCACCGAGAGACTATGCACCTCAAGGACTGACACGCTTAACGGTTTAAGTACTTGGTCTATTTTCTATTCAAATCCTAGATTAAGGGGTTTGGGTATTTACTGAACCCAACACTTGGCCAACTTCCTCTACGTCCTTCATCAAGTTATGCCTGATCCAAGCGACATTGGTAGCAGTGCGCAAGTATTCTTTGGTCCCCATCCTCCGAACCTTGCAGAATTTTTCGTCCGGCCCCAAATGATACCTAGTGAAATCATATCTTTTGGCAACAATCAGTGGTGGTTTTTTATATTGGATCCCAAGAAGCTTGCACCTCCTTTTCTTATACTCTTCATCTTCTAGGTTAGTCATCCTTGCTTTATATTATGGCTCCTGGTAATCTATGATTCCATTTATGTCATAATCATTTGAATTGGTTTCAACTGAATTATCCAAATGCCTATACTTGCAATCTTCTCTCTTGTCATCATTTGTTGAGTTACCCGTATCTTGAGGAGTCTCTTCATCAGGATTATCTTCATTCATGCAGTCCTTCCAAATTTTATTTTTAGTGGTCGTATCCACTTTTCCATATTTTATTTTGATCCAATCATTAAATCTTAATCTACCTGACCATTGTACTTCGGTTCGCCTATTGTCGGTTGTTGAATTCCATTGAAATTCGTCAACTCCTACTCTATCGACACTACTTCCTCCATTACAGTTGTCATCGTAAGGATCACACGAGGCCCAAGAATCCCCATCAATGGTCTTTATTATTTCACACCAATGCCTTCGATCAATGAGCCCCTGATCCGTGGCTGAATTAATAATTGCTTCATTATAATTTTCAGAGGGTTCACTGAGGCAAAGATCAGTCCATATTTTTCTTTTATCATCATTGCCAACTTCCCCATACCTGATTCGTACCCAAGCTTCGAATGTTATCTCTTTGTCATTGGTCGAGGACCATAGGTACTTGTTGTTTTTTACTCTTTCTTTGTCATGTCCACCATCACAGACGTCCATATAAGGGTTGCATGAAGCCCAGAGATCATATCCTTTATCGTTGTCAATAGGGATAGCCGAACACCAATGGTATTTTAATTTTGGAAAGTACTTGTAATCCATTTTCTGAACTTCGTGCCATATGTTTTCAGACTTGTTTTCCTTGGTTCTCGAGGTGTTATCGCGTTGTATTTTTCCTTTGTCATGTTCTTTGACTTTCCTTCCCGGCATAATACGATCATTAGTAGCGCAGTGCTTGTATGTGATGGTGGGAGGAATAGTTTTGTTTTTTCCTTTCTTGATAACACAAACAGTTTCGATAGGGTGACATTTTCCAACGTCATCCATATTCAAGGTAAGCTTCCTATCATTGATTTTTAATGTGATGATTTTTTTGAAAACATTAATTTTGCTCGAAAGTTAGCCGTTTAAGGGGTCTCTTCAAAATTAACGGATGTCGAGATCTTCTTCCATGTCTAAAATAACAAAGTCGATAAGAAGAGTAAAATTATTGATTTTTATGAGCACATTCTCAACTATCCCTCTGGGTATGCTAACCGTTCTATCAGCCATTTCAATAGTCATACAAAGGGGTTTGATAGGACCAAGGTTAAATCTTTTACACATGGAAAATGGCATGATACTAATACTAGCCCCTAGGTCAGCTAAGGCATTGATATTATGTAAATTATTAATAGAGCAAGGGAGAATGAAACTTCCTGGGTCTTTTTCCTTAAGAGGATCCGATTTAGGATGATTGCAGCATCCTGCTTAACTTTACTTCATTCTCTCAAATAGCTTCTATTTATGAATGTTGTGGTTCCTTTGGAAAGCCTCGCCTTGTCACATATGATTTTAGCTTGTTTTAAATCCGAGAGCTCTCTTATCGTTATCCGAAAGGGGTATAGAGGGTTTTCCGCTGTCGAAAATATGGCATTACGTAAACTATTATCACACCCAATTGTCTTGATTAGTTTCATTTTCCTTTATCCCGGTTCTTTCGCTTTCTTCCAAATCCTCATGCCGAGCAAGGAGAGTGGTTCTAGTTTCCTGGAATTTTTGGAACAATGCGTTCCTGTTGGCTTGTCGCTTATTATCTTCTTCCAGATACTTATTTATTGATTCCTCGAGTGAAGAACTTCTTGTTTTGAAAGAATCCTAATTATAATATTGATGGAAGGGTTTTCCTTCTCCATACATAACCTTTTCAATTCGGGGGCTTATATTTTTCATAGGGCAATTTCTGGTTGAGTTCCCTCCTTTACATTCATCGCATCCTACTCGAATAGCATGCACATTTTCCTAGAGCTTCTTCATATTTCTTCCAAGGTTTTCCAATTGGCTTGTAATGGTGGCAATGCGTATGGGACCTCTATCCAGGCTTTGGTTACTTCCTCCATCGTGCCATTTTTGAGAGTGATCGACAAGTTTCTGAATGGCTTCAATGGCTAGAGCAGGAGTCATACCCGGAATTGGCCCTTGGTAGTCCAGCATTTGTCTTGTAGTCACATTGATTCCTTTGTAAAAGATGTTGACTTTACGCTGGTTGTTCAGATCATGCGTAGGACATTTGTAGAGGAGATCGTTGTATCTATCACAGGCTTGATACAACGTTTCATCATCATCTTGTTTAAAATTGTGTATGTCTCATGAGTTGTCTTGATACTTTAGATGGTGGACAGATCGTTGAATGAAGTGTCTTTAAGGAGAGCCCACGTGATCAATGGTTCCAGCCGGTAATCTATTAACCCAACGCTTAGCTGTCCGTAAGAGTGATAGAGAAAATTCTCGAGCATAACCGCATCTTTTGAAACTCCCGTATATTGAACAGTGGTGATATATTCAATATTTTCGACGTTTTGTAAGCATCTTCCAGATATTTCCGAAAAAGGATTTGCTCTAAATTCCCTCATAAATTGAGGTTTTATCTCGAAATCAATATTAGCTCCAATTGCCGGTCTTATGAGCCCCGACCCTTGTTCTTTTCTTGTCAATGCTAAATATTCCTCAAGAAAGAGGTCATCAATGTTAACAACTTCCATGGTACCTGAAAACTTGAAAAGTGATCGTGAGAATTTGAGAAATTTAAAACAAAACAAAAATGAAAGACTTAATAGCAATCCTAATATAACTCACAAATGCGCCAAAACTTGATGCATGTTTTATCGACTGTGTTTTAATATTTATAATATCTCATATACCTATGGTCCACCCTAATGCACTAACGGATGTGTGTACACGGTCGTGTGTAGTGTAGTATTCAGTAAAACCGAGGTCGTCCCAAGAGCTATGTGTGTTGGATTAATACTAAGTCTAGGTGTCACAGATTTTAATATAATTTAATTAATTAACTACTAAATAAAATAAAGGCAAAGGATGTGAACAATAGAGGAGAGTGGTGCTAACCTAGTTATTCATCCTAGCTAGTAATGTTTACGTCTACTTACTTCCAATTACTTGTGTGGAGTCAAAGTCGAGAGGACAACATTTGGTCAATTCGCCCCTAACCTATCACAAAGATGCCACCACTGGAGAAGTCGTGTCCCCTCATAAGTCCGCTTATTCCCGGTCCCCTAAGCCAAGTCATTAAGTTCCGCTACATGCTAGATTTATAATAGTGAGTGCCTGTGCTAGCAACTTAAACACTCACACCCTAATTTTAAGTTCATCCAAAAAATAGGTGATCAGTTGGTCAAATCGCACAAGTAGAAAGGGTCGTCAGTTGGTTATATCTTACCCTTCCCGTCTCATTCTACTCACTTAGGGTCAGTTGGTCATATCTCCTAAGCAACTAGCCTCTACCGCCATTCAAAACTACCGAAACAAGGGTAGCTACCAATAAACTATGCATGCATACACTTAGAAATAATTATACGAAAGTAATGTAAATGCAAACAAAACAATTAAGGAATCATAACTAGGCCAAGACTGAGGTGCTTAGCAGCCATATTAAACATACAAATCAATTCAATAATTAATGTTACGAAATACATGAATCGAAAGTAAAGGAAAGATAAAATGCTAATGCTTATCATAGGGGAGTGATTTCTCCCTTGGAGATAGCCCTCAGATGCTCCTCTAGACATACCTTTGGCTTCTTCCCACGTTCTTTGGTTGTGGTGTGTGAAATGGGATGCTTTGAAATGCTGGAAATCGTGGGGTATTTATAGGCTAGATCTTGGTTACGGCATAACTAATAGAATAGTTACGCCGTAATCATCATATTCTTCAGAAATTGCACTAGATTCAAGTAGTTACGGCTTAACCTTAGAAGTGGTTACGCCTATATCTTCAATAATTTTGGTTACGCCATAGTTTATGCACGAAGTTACGGCGTAGTTATCACCGCACGAACCTCATTTGACCTAATATAGTTACGCGTAATCTTTAGAGAGAGTTACGCCATAATCTTCCGATAAGTTGGCTTTCTGAGTCACGCTTTAGTTACGGCGTAATGTGAGAGATGAGTTAAGCCGTAACTTCTTCAAAGTGAGCATACTATGATAAATCTTTAATAATTCTCCACCCGCCTCTTTAGCTCCAATGCTCGTAATTTACCTGAAAGTGGAATATAATGGAAAACAAGCGTAAATCAATATAAATGATATAAATTACAAGCATTATCGGGGGAAATTGACACTTAATATTCAGGATAATTTGATGTTATCAGTGTGTTTGTGTGTGTGTTCAACCGATCACTGTCTTTCCCATTTCTTACATATTGATTCTTGTGTTAACTTATGGTGACCTAACACGCCAACCATACGAGCCTAATATGGTTCGTACGTGGCTATTATTGACTCAAACAAGTTGTATTCAAGTCCCTTATATCTTTTCCCAACTCGATCTATGAAAATACGAGCAAACCCTAGAATCTCGTGTTGTTTTTGGAAGATTTGGAAGGCTATATGGGGGCTTAGGGGCGCGTGCCCTATATGGTTGGAAAGAGGGAGAAAAGATCTTCAAGATGGTGGTGGTGGTGAGTGGTGACTCGCGGCGGTGTGGCCGAATTGGCCAGAAAGTGGCCGGATTTTTAAGGGTGGCGGCTAGGGTTTTAATTTTAGGGTTAGGGTTTGTAGAGAGAGAAAGGAGTGAGAGAGAAAGGGTGTGTGTGTGTTTTAGAGAGAGAAGTAAAAGAGTAGTATGTGGTAGGAGTGGGGTATTTATAGTTGGAGAGTGAGGACTAAAATAAAAATGAGAGGGGAGGGGAGGGGTGGTCGGCTAGGTAGAAATGGGAGGGCCAAAGTCGTAATTTTTCATAAACTATCCCGTTTACCCATTCCCGAGCTCGTATATTGTCCTACGAGTATCCCACGACGTTCCTTCGACTTTCTATTGTGTTTATTTATGTTTTTCCACGAGTTTTGACTATTTATTTGTCAAGTTTCGAGTTACGGTTTAAAAGTTACGTTATTTCTTGTTTTAGGATTTTATTGTGCCGAATCGAATAGTGTCTAACAAAAAGAGTTAAAACTCACACGATAACTCATACAATAATAAAACAAATCATAAAAACTAATAAACGATATCAAATCAAGTCATGATCGATAAAAATAGTTCTAAAGGAAAATACTCGGTTTAGTTTAGCGTAATGCGGTTACCTAAAATAGACTCCCTAATTGCCAGTTGTCACAGCCTCCTAGCCTCAGAAGAATACCGCCCCGGTTTCACCCGGAGTTGCTTGGTGTCATGAATAGTTTAGGGTACTTCCTACGGAATACATCCTCACGTTCCCAAGTGAACTCCGGTCCATGTCGGGAGTTCCAACGAACCTTGATAATCGGAATACGGCTATGCTTCAACCGTTTAACCTCACGGTCCATGATCTCTAGTGGTTCCTCAACGAAATTCAATTTCTCATCAATATGGATATCTCTTAAAGGCACAACTATATTTTCCTCCGAAAGACATTTCTTAAGATTACTAACATGAAAGACATTGTATACATTGCTCAATTCTGATGGTAGCTCAAGACGGTAAGCTACTGGTCCGATTCTTTCCAGGATTGGAAAGGGACCAATATATCGGGGATTGAGTTTTCCATGCTTTCCAAAAGAATCACTCCTTCCAAGGAGAAACCTTTAACATAACACGATCTCCAACCCTAAACTCTAAGGGTTTACGTGATCCCATCGGCATGACTCTTTGTCTATCACGAGCGGTTTGCAATCGACATTTAACTGAACTATCTTCTCGCTGGTTTCTAGAACGAGTTCGAGACCGTAAGTCGACTCGCCAACTTCCGCCCAACAAACAAGAGAACGACATTTTTGGCCATACAACGCCTCAAATGGTGCGGCCTTAATGCTAGAATGATAACTATTGTTGTAGGAGAATTCGGCCAAAGGGAGATGTCTCTCTCAGCCTTTGCCAAATCGATGACACAGTGCTCTAAGCATATCCTCTAAGGTCCAATGGTTCTTTCGCCGACCGTCGGTTTGAGGATGATAAGCGTGCTCATATCCGTGTTTGCTCCTAACCGACGTAAGGATCTCCAAAAGTGGGATGTAAACGGCTATCTCGATCGGAAATGATAGATACCGCATTCGCGGACGCGATACTATCTCCCGATGTACAGTCGGCGAGCTTGTCGAGACTATCGACCTTGCTAATGGCCAAGAAGTGCAGCACTTAGTCAAACGATCTACGATTACCTAGATAGCGCCATTGCCGCTAGTCGTTCTTGTAATTTAGTGATGAAGTCCATGGTGATTTGCTCCCATTTCTATTCGGGAGTTCGGGTTGAACTAAGAGTCCCGAGGGTTTCGTGTTCGCCTTTACCTTAGAACAAGTCAAGCACCAACCGACATACCGAAGCTATGTTGGATATCATGTTAGGCCACCAATAGAGTTTCTTCAAGTCCTGATACATCTTATCGGCTCCGGGATGAATAGATTATTTTGACTTATGCGACTCGTGCATAATCAACTCACCGATTCCCCATGAAATGGTATCCGACCTTCCGTCTCAAGCATAAGGTTCCGTCGGAACGCTTCAAGAAGCCGCTTTCACTTTCTACCATTCCATGCGATTCTCATAAGCACGTTCTCTTCCTCACAATGCCGCACTTGGGCTAGGCTAGATTTGAGATGGTAGAGGCGAACTAATGGTCATTCCTAGAGATCGAACGAGTAAAGGTGGAATGTTCTCCTTACGGCTGAGGGTATCTGCCACTACATTGGCTTTACCGGGATGATAACGAATCTCACAGTCATAATCACTAAGCAACTCTAACCAACAACGCTGTCTCATATTCAACTCTTTCTGATCTAAGATATGCTTCAGGCTCTTATGGTCGGTAAACACTACACACTTAGTTCCATACAAATAATGTCTCTAGATTCTAAGGGCAAACACTACAAAGACCTAAGCCTTTATGGCATAGCAAGACACGAGAAAATCTTCGCTTCTTCAGTGCAAAGCTACGATGGGCGCACTACACAACTTCTCCTTCAGAAGTTGGAATGCTTCTTCTTCCTTTTCTCCCCATTCATACTTAACATCCTTCTGCGTCAGTTTGGTCAGCGACTTATCTATTTTGGAAAATCCCTCAATGAACCTCCAGTAATAGCCTATTAAACCTAAAAACAAGCGGACTTCTGATGGGTTCCTAGGGGCTGCCCATTCCTTAATGGCCTCAATCTTGGTTGGGTCAACATGAACTCCTCGACTATCAATCACGTGACCTAAGAATTGCACGGTCATAATCCAAAATTCACACTTAGAGAATTTGGCATACAGCTTCTCTTCTCTCAACAACTCTAAAATGAGCCTCAAATGCTCTTCGTGCTCCTCTCTACTCTTGGAGTATATCAAGATGTCGTCTATGAATACTATCACAAACTTATCCAGGTATGGCTTACACACTCGGTTCATGAGATCCATGAAAACCGCTGGCGCGCTGGTCAAACCAAACGGCATCACTTGGAATTCATAGTGCCCATAACGAGTCCTAAACACCGTCTTAGGATATCCTCCTCTCGAACTCTAAGCTGGTGATAACCAGACCGTAAGTCGATCTTGGAAAAGACACTAGCTCCTTAGAGTTGGTCAAATAGGTCGTCTATTCTAGGTAGCGGGTATCGATTCTTCACTGTCAACTTATTCAACTCCCTATAGTCAATGCAAATCCGAAACGATCCATCCTTCTTCTTTACAAACAACACCGGTGCTCCCCACGGTGACGAACCTGGTTGAATGAATCCCTTCTCTGACAGCTCTGCCAACTGTTTGGACAGTTGCATCAATTCTCTTGGAGCAAGTTGATAGGGTACCCGGGCTACGGGTGCAACACCAGGTATCAACTCAATTTGGAATTCCACTTGTCGGACGGTGGAATCCCCGCGATCGCCGGAAACACATCCGAAACTCTCTAACAACGGTACATCCTTAAGGTGTCTTTCACTCTTTCCTCGCTCGTCAAATTCGAGCCAAGAAAAGACAACCTTCTATCGATGTACTTACTGGCCTTAATACAAGAGATGATGCTCAACCGAGGGACCTTCACAGTCGCCTGATCTCCTTGTATGCTCGTAACGCTTCCGCCACACTCCATACACGACTATCTTCTCATTGCGATGATGTGTGCACCGTTCTTCTACAACCAATCCATTCCGATGATGACATCAAAACTTCCTAAGGTAACTGGCAATAGGTCTATGCTAAACGGGTGGTCTAGGAAACTCAAGGTACAACCTCGGACTACAATGTCAATCATTTCCCTATTTCCATTTGCTAACTCCACATCATAACTTAACCCTAAAGGTGTTGGGGAAATTCCTAGTAATGGCATAAAGGTGGTGGATAATGAAACTCATATCAGACACCAAGTATCAAACAAGATGGAAGCATAGCGATTATTGAGAAGGAACGTACACGTAACTACGTTAGGGTCCTCACCAGCTTCCTTCCCAATAGCATACACACGCGCTGTTCCCATTTCTCTCTGCTAATTCCTAGCACTCGCTTCACAAGGTTTAGGCCATTACTTCCCACACCTCGGTTAACAAATCCTCCTCCATTGTCAGGGTTTCCCTTCATCCACGGCTCTCAGCACTCATTCTTGTAGTGCCCTTTCTTTTCACATCCAAAACAAGTGACAGTGGCCTTCCAGTCCGCTCCTTGTGCAGTTTGAGCCACAGCAAGGGGACGGGTGTAACACCCCAATTGTAACACCCCAACCTTTGCTCTGATACCATAATTGTAACACCCCAACCCGACGAGGGTAGAAGTGTCACATTCTGGTGTCATATCAAAACATACCAACAAAATTTTGTAACTGGAAGCCTTATAAAATAAATTACCAAGTCATATAAACGAATGACTTACAACGAAAATTACAAAGTCCAACATATCAAAATGAAATGAAAATCAAAACAATAGCTCTTCAAATTAGGTCCAAAATAATAAGGTAACTAGGGTCGGTCCACTCAAACATTCTAACTCTCAGCCCGTCAAAGCCCATCTTCCAACCTAAAACCTGCCGCAGGAAAAGAAATGCGACTGAGCTTAAAAAGCCCAGTGAACAGATATAAACAAACGAAAGCTAAACAAAATCAGAAATGCAAAATGAAACAAGGAAGCTGATAACAAGGTTGCAACGAAATGAGAACAATGACTCAATGAGAAACCTGCAGAACATAATCATAACAGATATCCAGAGGAACAGATAACAAAGGAGAACAAAGCAAAGCAACGCATCGATGACATATATAAACACATATAAATAACCAAACATACAAGTAACAAAACCTAATCAAACATAGCAGACGGCGTATCAACTAAACATAAGTATGGCATAATATTAAATCAGGAGATCAGAATACATATAAGCCAAACGGAAATCTAAAAGCTAGCGGAAGCAAGTAATTAGAAAGTGAGCATATAAATCACACAAGTCAGGTAACCCATAGTTAATAACATAACCAGTACCATATACAGCGAAAGTACTAACAGTAGTAATAACATGGTAGCCACATGTGTCAGGTAGGAATGCAAAAAACCATTATAACTGAATGAATTATCTAAACAAGGACATAGCATGGCAACTAAACAAGTTAACTAGACAGACAACATAAGTTGAACCATTACATCGTCAAACAGTAGCATAAGAATGAGTGTAAATATGGCAGGTCAACAATTAGCAGATAAGGATACTAGCGGATAATCATAGCCCATGAGCATAAATGAACGAAGGTATACATGATAACAGATAAATCAACCAATTACACACAAACATGGTCACTAGATAACTGAAAGGGTCACATAACAGCATGATAACGGATGGTCAGATATTAGCATGACGACAGGTGAATCATATAATCGCATATTAATCATATAGTAGCAGAGTAAAAGGTAGTCACATAAATCATGTAATAGCATAATCCACACAAGAATTCAATAATCATATAATAACTCGGTACGTGAATGGAATGATAGTCTGAAGTATGAGCTTGATAGTCAACCAAAATGGAATAAGAGTATGACAGATCAATGAAATGGAATATAGTATGGTAGTAGAGTGAGTCCCATAAGGGTACTGAGTAATGGACAAATAATACAGAGTATGGTGCGTTGGGAAATAAAAAAGGTATAATATAGGTATATCAAAAGTGTAAATGTTGTCAGAAATCCACCACGAGCCAACAAAACAAACCAATATCAATAGTGTCAATAGCAGCCAAGTATCCAATAGTAACCATTGTATTCGGAGGGGTGACCTCGGAATACCAAACTAATAGGAGGGGAGACCTCGAGTAACCAGTGGAGTGATCAGCTCCCAAAATGTGAGGGGGTGTATTGCACACACGCACCACATCACCAAAACAATATATCAATATCAATACAATACAAATCTAGGATGCATCCATATGCCCCCTGCAAAACAATAGTGGCCATACAATATATCTGAAGCGCACATAATCAATACAAAATGGGGACGGTGTGGAACATCACTCATCCACACTAGAGTCATGCCATTGGTGCATCAATGACACGACATGGAACCCCCATGCCTAGTTAATGGCTCGTATCAAACCCAGTGTCAATACAAAAGGTCCAAAGTGTAGCAATATATAAGTCTTCATAATCAAAGGTTCAATATCAATGGTTCCCAATTCAGAGGTTCATAGCAATAGTTCAATATCAAGGTCCAATATCAAAGGTTCAATATCAAAGGTTCAATATCAAAGGTTCAATATAAAAGGTTCAATAGCAAAGGGTCAATAGCAAAGGTCCAATAGCAAAGGTTCAGATCAATAGTTCAAAACGAGGCAAAGTTCAATATCAAAATGGCAAGAGATCAAAGATGCAAAGATATCATGAGAAACCTTATAAGAAAGGTTAGAATATCTGTACCTGATTCGAAGCAAGCAAAATAGAAAAGTAAAGTCACAAGATGAATCAATCTCGCCGCCCAAAACCTATATAAATTAGATAACGCTTATTAAGATCGGATTACTCATTTTAGACGGCTTTCCATTTTTAGCAGGTTTCCACTTTTAGTAACTTTCCAATTTAGGTAACTTTCTATTTTAGGCTGGTTTCTATTTTAGGCAGGTTTTCATATTTAGCAACTTTCCAAAAATAGTAGGTTTCCATATTTAGCATGTTTCTATATTTAGCAGGTTTCCATATTTAGCAGGTTTAGTCATTGATGATATAATTAAAGTCAATTTTGGTCAAAATGATGAAAATAAGTATTATCATGTTTTAAGGGTCAATTATGACAAGTTTCACAAGTTTAGGGTTTAAAGTGTAAAAAATGCAAAGTATAAGGTCAAAAGTGTAAATATAGCAAGTTTACTCATTTTACTCATTTAATCCATTTAGTTAACATATTAACAAGTTAATCCATCAAGTTTCATAATTTACAAAACAACCCTTGTATTTTATCAAATCGACATATAATCATTACAAACCCTAGGTTTTTAGATTAAGGTTATCGTACACGTTTTAGACCGTTTTAGCTCGACTATCACAAGATTACATGATTTCTAATGTGACAACATTTTGTGTCGTGACTCCCTCCCCCAAAATAATTATGTACGCCCCTAATTAAACCAAACAAAACCCTTAATCATTCGTTATCGATTCAATTTATCACACGCGTATACGTAATAGGTTCAAAGCTCATCAAACCCGTAATTTATATCATATATGAGTCAACATAATAAGGTCCCAAAATCAGATTTATATACCAATTACCAAGCTACAAATCATTCGTGAATGTAAAATTATATATAGAAATCAAATTTTCAGAATTTGAAGAGGTAGACTTGTGGAGTAAAAACCTAAAACGATTATAGTCATGTTTGGACAGTATCTTAGGGTTCTCATACCCTATTTTACATCAAGATAAGTGTTTTACTTCATTGATTTCATTATGTCTTCGATTGTATGTGTGTATGCTTGCGTGTTTAACATGTCCGGCTAAATTTCTTGTGTGTTTGCTTAGATCTATGAAACCTAGTTATTAATTATTGATTAGTTATCTCTTATCTTAATTGTAATTGGCTTAGGAGTGCATTAGGCCATCGTTGTGTTTAATTGCTTGAGTAATCTTTGCGAACCTTAGCTTATAAATCACGTAGCGGAATTGTAGGCTAAACATCCAAATATAACTTTAGAGTTAGTTTATGAAACCTAGAGATTTCGTAGGCAATAACCTTAAGGTAGTCTCAAAGAGTTACGGAGAAAAGCATACCCTACGACCTTAGAAAACACAACGCGTTAAGAATAAGGACATGATAATTCAACAACCAATAAAAGATAACTAGGGAGTAATAGTATATGGGTAGACACATTTTTAATCATCATACGAGCACACATCAATAGACATAAGACTACCCATAGTTTAGATAATTAGATAGTAGAGTAATCGGTAGAAGTACCAAACCCCCCAAATCCAAACCCCAAGATTTTACCCTTCGCTTTATAAAAAATATAAAAAGATAAAAAATAATCTTCCTCAACCTCAACCTTAGCGTAGTACACTTCTCACTAGCATTCCTATTCCCCTAGAGAACGATATCAATACCCGAGGCTTACCCAATACTACACTACAACGATTAGGTTCACTGCCTAGGGTGTTGAAAAACTTGCTCGACGAAAAGGAAGTTCCTTTTACCCCGAACGCGTTATACGCGCATCAGGGGTAAACCTTTGACGTCAGGTAGGAGCCTTTGTTGATAGGTTAGGAAGAATTGACCAAATGATGTCCTAGCGAATTAAACCCCCACTTGAATCAATTGGAAGTAATAAAACATAGACATTACATGATAGGATGAGTAATTAGGTTAGCATACTTTCTCTCCATTGATTACAACCTCTATTTATTTTTCGTATTTATTTCATCTTTTGTCTTTAGTTAATTAATCATTTCAACCTCAAAACTAGTTAAAACTAGTGAAACTTAGACTTAATAGAATCCATCCACATAGCTCTTGGGACGACCTCGGTTTTACCGAATACTACACTACACACGACCGGGTACACTGCCGGTGAGTGCATAAGGTAGACCATAGGTAAACGAGACACTATAAATATTAAAACCTGGTCAGAAATCTTGCATCATACGCGATTGTTTATCAAATCAATTTTTAATCAATCAGTGAATGTCAATTCACTGGTTCACTCACTCTGTGTTGTCTACTTTGAGATGCTCCGGTTTGAGAACGGCTAGTACAGCTACAAAACCCTGTCAAGGAGATTCTTCGAAATTCTACCTGATCACAAAAGATTTATACTGATCACCGGGAACCGTGGTTCTTACAACCCTATTCAATGAAAGTGAACAAAGACACTTTCGTGTGCTTTATTGCTAACTGTTGTATGCAGGAACTCCTGACGGTTGCAGCTGATAGCAGATGAAACATCAATTCATAACCACATGCTTACACCTCACTCCTACATCTAAAGAAATCATGATGACCTAAGTCACATTACATCGCTTCCGCAACTCTGATGAAGAATATCATGATCCATAAAAGTGTGAGCATGTTGGTCCAAAAGTCAATACTTCACATGTTGGCAATACTTCAATGAATGAGCTAAAGATTCACTGTGGCTGATGATCTCAAAGAAAGCTCGTGATCACATAACAAAGAAACATTCCTTTCAAGAAACACTACTGAAGATGCAAAGTTATCTACATTGAAGAATAAAAGTCTACGATCTCGGATATGAATCTACTGATAGAATGATAGGATTAAAAATATAATTTATGGGGTGACCTCCATTAGGGGGAGATTTTTAGGATATAGTAAATCCATATAGAAGATTCGGTCACCCCAACTATAGTCTAGCATTTGTTAGCTCGTAGACTTAATGTTATTTAGTAGTCATAGATTAGCGTAAGTAACACCATGGAAGAAGGACGGTCTTTACCCAATCGTATGCCCGATCCACGTACCGAAGGAGGCGTAAGTAACTTGTATAAATAGCCCTCTCTCCACAAGGGAGAGGGTTAGATGTTCATTTGGAATCTAACCTTCATATTTTTGTTTCTCTCTCTAACATCCTATTCTCTCATCTCCTTCTCTCTCTACACTCACGAATCATACATCTAAACCATTTTGTGTTATGATATCAATAATCTTACACTAAAAAACTATCCAATTCGGACCTTAAATGAACTAAGGTTTGCTCTCCAAAATAATGCACACAAAATACAGAAAATTCGAAGTCTATATATAGATTTTACACTCGCGGCGGCGTCGCCTTTTGATGGTAATGTCGTCTGATCACCATCATTAGGGTTTCGTCTTGACCAAGTCATCAGTAGGACGGCAGCATGTAGGAAGTCGTGACGCCATCTGGTTGCTTCTGCACGTTGTCTCGGGGTAATCTTCGTCGTCTGGTTTAAAAGTAAAGAGTGACGGCCTTACAAATTAAGGCGTGACGTCGTCACTTGTTAAGAACACAATAAGTTCTCGAGCAACGCTTGAGAGTTTTGGATCACCCTCAGGAGTGACAAATACGCCTTGGAGTTGGGACCGCCGCTTCAAAAATAGCCTTGTTTACTTGAATTTGTCGTTTTCGTTTTGTTTTCTCTCCTTTTCATCCAAAAATGATTCATTCCAACAATTTGCTTCCAAAAGACCTAAAATATGAAAAAGAACAATTTTAAGCATTCGCTTTTTCCATTTGTTGAATTTGCCAACTTCAAGTCTAGGGGCAACAGCTGAATAAGCTCCACCCTTTTTATCGACTAGTTGGGGTACATCAATTTCACCCATTTAGGATCCTAATTTTAAAACTTTTAGAGCGGCCTAAAAACGAGTTTTATAATTACCCTGGCTTTGATACCGCTTGTTGTTCCCCGTTCACTAAGGTTTGAAACAGTTTTAGAATCAAAATAAGTTAATAGTGAACAATGACTGAAATTAACATAAGTAAAACACACATATAAATTTTGAACATCATATTCTTATTAGAAATAAATCAACAAAGAATACGTTACCCAAGTACTTATGGAATAGTACTTGGGATTGAAATGACAAAGTTGAGTGACTCCTCTCTAAGCTCAAAGCTAAGTCCTGAGCACAACTCTTAGACCTCAATGAGCTATCTCAGGAACTAAGTTGTATTTGGAGGAGTGAAAAGATGGCTTTTGTGTGTGTGTGTTTTTACAATTCACAAGCTTAATCTTTTCACTCCATCTCTTATGCTATTTATACATGTATGAGTTTTAACTCTTTCCTAAGTGACAAATCGACATCATACGTAAGACAAAATATCGATGTATTTTGTCTCGCTACAAAGACTATTCTAAGTAAAAGACAAGGCTTTTTCCATAACCTCGATGACACTGAGCTTGTAAGTTAGCCATTCAGGGAAAGTTGAATTATGTTGATAAGGATTTCTTCTTATCCGATTCAAACTTCTCCCGCTTGTCCCGCTTTCTTCTCAGCCTATTTATCCCGCCTTCTACTTCAGTTTGTCTTCAGTAAGCAATTGGAGAGGAGTCTTAGATGCAAATGAGTTATTGTCATCACTCACCTAATCCATCATCTTCTTCTTGACTCGCCTTCACCCTTTAAGTTCCGCTTTTTGAGTGGAGAGACTTCATCTTCGCCAGGAGTTTCATAAATATGACTCACTGAGAGACTATGCACTCAGTGACCTGATTACGTTTAACGGTTTAAGTACTTGGGCTATTTTCTATTCAAATCCTAGATTAAGGGGTTTGGGTATTTACTGAACCCAACACTTGGCCAACTTCCTCTACGTCCTTCATCAAGTTATGCCCTGATCCAAGTTTACATTGGTAGCAGTGCGCAAGTATTCTTTGGTCCCCATCCTCCGAACCTTGCAGAATTTTTCGTCCGGCCCCAAATGATACCTAGTGAAATCATATCTTTTGGCAACAATCAGTGGTGGTTTTTTATATTGGATCCCAAGAAGCTTGCACCTCCTTTGCTTATACTCTTCATCTTCTAGGTCAGTCATCCTTGCTTTATATTATGGCTCCTGGTAATCTATGATTCCATTTATGTCATAATCATTTGAATTAGTTTCAACTGAATTATCCAAATGCCTATACTTGCAATCTTCTCTCTTGTCATCATTTGTTGAGTTACCCGTATCTTGAGGAGTCTCTTCATCAGGATTATCTTCATTCATGCAGTCCTTCCAAATTTTATTTTTAGTGGTCGTATCCACTTTTCCATATTTTATTTTGATCCAATCATTAAATCTTAATCTACCTGACCATTGTACTTCGGTTCGCCTATTGTCGGTTGTTGAATTCCATTGAAATTCGTCAACTCCTACTCTATCGACACTACTTCCTCCATTACAGTTGTCATCGTAAGGATCACACGAGGCCCAAGAATCCCCATCAATGGTCTTTATTATTTCACACCAATGCCTTCGATCAATGAGCCCCTGATCCGTGGCTGAATTAATAATTGCTTCATTATAATTTTCGAGGGTTCACCGAGGCAAAAGATCACCCATATTTTTCTTTTATCTTCATTGCCAACTTCCCCATACCTGATTCGTACCCAAGCTTCGAATGTTATCTCTTTGTCATTGGTCGAGGACCATAGGTACTTGTTGTTTTTTACTCTTTCTTTGTCATGTCCACCATCACAGACGTCCATATAAGGGTTGCATGAAGCCCAGAGATCATATCCTTTATCGTTGTCAATAGGGATAGCCATACACCAATGGTATTTTAATTTTGGAAAGTACTTGTAATCCATTTTCAACTCGTGCCATATGTTTTCAGACTTGTTTTCCTTGGTTCTCGAGGTGTTATCGCGTTGTATTTTTCCTTTGTCGTGTTCTTTGACTTTCCTTCCCTGCATAATACGATCATTAGTAGCGCAGTGCTTGTATGTGATGGTGGGAGGAATAGTTTTGTTTTTTCCTTTCTTGATAACACAAACAGTTTCGATAGGGTGACATTTTCCAACGTCATCCATATTCAAGGTAAGCTTCCTATCATTGATTTTTAATGTGATGATTTTTTTGAAAACATTAATTTTTGCTCGAGCAAGTGCCGTAAGGGTCCTTCCAAAATTAACGGATGTCGAGATCTTCTTCCATGTCTAAAATAACAAAGTCGATAAGAAGAGTAAAATTATTGATTTTTATGAGCACATTCTCAACTATCCCTCTGGGTATGCTAACCGTTCTATCAGCCATTTCAATAGTCATACAAAGGGGTTTGATAGGACCAAGGTTAAATCTTTTACACATGGAAAATGGCATGATACTAATACTAGCCCCTAGGTCAGCTAAGGCATTGATATTATGTAAATTATTAATAGAGCAAGGGAGAATGAAACTTCCTGGGTCTTTTTCCATAAGAGGGATCTGATTTAGGATGACTGCAGAGCATCTGGCGTTTAACTTTACTTCATTCTCTGAAATAGCTTCTATTTATGAATGTTGTGGTTCCTTTGGAAAGCTCGTCTTGTCACATATGATTTTAGCTTGTTTTTTAAATCCGGAGAGCTCCTCTTTATCGTATCTGAAAGGGGTATAGAGGGGTTTTCCGCTGTCGAAAATATGGCATTACGTAAACTATTATCACACTAATTGTCTTGATTAGTTTCATTTTCCTTTATCCCCGGTTCTTTTCGCTTTCTTCCAAATCCTCATGCCGAGCAAGGAGAGTGGTTCTAGTTTCCTGGAATTTTTGGAACAATGCGCTCCTCGTTGGCTTGTCGCTATTATCTTCTTCCGGATACTTATTTATTGATTCCTCGAGTGAAGAACTTCTTGTTTTGAAAGAATCCTAATTATAATATTGATGGAAGGGTTTTCCTTCTCCATACATAACCTTTTCAATTCGGGGCTTATATTTTCATAGGGCAATTTCGGTTGAGTTCCTCCTTACATTCATCGCATCCTACTCAAATAGCATGCACATTTTCCTAGAGCTTCTTCATATTTCTTCCAAGGTTTTCCAATTGGCTTGTAATGGTGGCAATGCTTATGGGACCTCTATCCGTGCTTTGGTTACTTCCTCCATCGTGCTATTTTGAGAGTGATCGACAAGTTTCAATGGCTTCAATGGCTAGAGCAGAGTCATACCCGAATTGGCCCTTGGTAGTCCAAAGATTTGTCTTGTAGTCACATTGATTCCTTTGTAAAAGATGTTGACTTTACACCGGTTGTTCGGGATCATGCGTAGGACATTTGTAGAGGAGATCGTTGTATCTATCACAGCTTGATACAACGCTTCATCATCATCTTGTTTAAAATTGTGTATGTCTCATGAAGTTGTCTTGATACTTTAGATGGTGGACAGATCGTTGAATGAAGTGTCTTTAAGGAGAGCCCACGTATCAATGGTTCCACGGTAATCTATTAACCCAACGCTTAGCGTGCTCCGTAAGAGTGATAGAGAAAATTCTGAGCATAACCGCATCTTTTGAAACTCCTGGTATATTGAACAGGCTGGTGATATATTCAATATTTTCGACGTGTTTGTAAGCATCTTCCGAGATATTTCCAGAAAAAGGATTTGCTCTTAATTCCCTCATAAATTGAGGTTTTATCTCGAAATCAATATTAGCTCCAATTGCTGGTCTTACGAGCCCCGACCCTTGTTCTTTTCTTGTCAATGCTAAATATTCCTCAAGAAAGAGGTCATCAATGTTAACAACTTCCATGGTACCTGAAAACTTGAAAAGTGATCGTGAGAATTTGAGAAATTTAAAACAAAACAAAAATGAAAGACTTAATAGCAATCCTAATATAACTCCCCGCAAGGGCCAAAACTTGATGCATGTTTTACTCACTGTGTTTTAATATTTAAAATGTCTCGTTATACCTATGGTCTACCCTAATGCACTAACGGACAAGGTAAAACCCTGGTCGGTGTAGTGTAGTATTTCGGTAAAACCGAGGTCGTCCCAAGAGCTATGTGTGTTGGATTAATACTAAGTCTAGGTGTCACAGATTTTAATATAATTTAATTAATTAACTACTAAATAAAATAAAGGCAAAGGATGTGATCAATAGAGGAGAGTGGTGCTAACCTAGTTATTCATCCTAGCTAGTAATGTTTACTTCTACTTACTTCCAATTACTTCAGGTGGAGTCAAAGTCGAGAGGACAACATTTGGTCAATTCGCCCTAACCTATCAGCAAAGATGCCACCACTGGAGAAGTCAGTGTCCCCTTATAAGTCCAGTTGTTCCTGGTCCCCTAAGCCAAGTCATTAAGTTCCGCTACATGCTAGACTTATAATAGTGAGTGCCTGTAGCGCTAGCAACTTAAACACTCACACCCTAATTCTTAAGTTCATCCAAACCGTAGGTGATCGGCTGGTCAAATCGCACAAGTAGAAAGGGTCGTCAGTTGGTTATATCTTACCCTTCCCGTCTCATTCTACTCACTTAGGGTCAGTTGGTCATATCTCCTAAGCAACTAGCCTCTACCTCCATTCAAAACTACCAAAACAAGGGTAGCTACCAATAAACTATGCATGCATACACTTAGAAATAATTATATAAAGTAATGTAAATGCAAACAAAACAATTAAGGAATCATAACTAGGCCAAGACTGTGAGGTGCTTAGCCACTCATATTAAACATACAAATCAATTCAATAATTAATGTTACGAAATACATGAATCGAAAGTAAAGGAAAGATAAAATGCTAATGCTTATCATAGGGGAGTGATTTCTCCCTTGGAGATAGCCCGTGATGCTCCTCTAGACTCGCTTTGGCTTCTTCCCACGTTCTTTGGTTGTCGTGTGTGAAATGGGATGCTTTGAAATGCCGGAAATCGTGGGTATTTATAGGCTAGATCTTGGTTACGCATAACTAATAGAATAGTTACGCGAATCATCATATTCTTCGTAGAATTGCACTAGATCTCTAGTTACGCTTAACCTTAGAAGTGGTTACGCCGTATCTTTAATAATTCTTGGTTACGCCATAGTTTATGCACGAAGTTACTTGCAGTAGTTATCGCACGCACGAACCTCATTTGACCTAATATAGTTACGCTGTAATCTTTAGAGAGAGTTACACCGTAATCTTCTGATAAGTTGGCTTTCTGAGTCACGCTTTAGTTACGGCGTAATGTGAGAGATGAGTTAAGCCGTAACTTCTTCAAAGTGAGCATACTATGATAAATCTTTAATAATTCTCCAATTCTGCGTCTCTTTAGCTCCAATGCTCGTAATTTACCTGAAAGTGGAATATAATGGAAAACAAGCGTAAATCCATATAAATGATATAAATTACAAGCATTATCGGGAGAAATTGACACTTAATATTCAGGATAATTTGATGTTATCAGTGTGTTTGTGTGTGTGTTCAACCGATCACTGTCTTTCCCATTTCTTACATATTGATTCTTGTGTTAACTTATGGTGACCTAACACGCCAACCATACGAGCCTAATATGGTTCGTACGTGGCTATTATTGACTCAAACAAGTCATATTCAAGTCCCTTTTATCTTTTCCTAACTCGATCTATAAAAATACGAGCAAACCCTAGAATCTCGTGTTGTTTTTGGAAGATTTGGAAGGCTATATGGGGGCTTAGGGGCGCGTGCCCTATATGGTTGGAAAGAGGGAGAAAAGATCTTCAAGATGGTGGTGGTGGTGAGTGGTGACTCATGGGCGGTGTGGCCAATTGGCCGGAAAGTGGCCGGATTTTTAACGGCATGCGCTAGGGTTTTAATTTTAGGGTTAGGGTTTGTAGAGAGAGAAAAGGGGGAGAGAGAAAGGGTGTGTGTGTGTTTTAGAGAGAGAAGTAAAAGAGTAGTATGTGGTAGGAGTGGGGTATTTATAGTTGGAGAGTGAGGACTAAAATAAAAATGAGAGGGGAGGGGAGGGGTGGTCGGCTAGGTAGAAATGGGAGGGCCAAAGTCGTAATTTTTCATAAACTATCCCGTTTACCCATTCCCGAGCTCGTATATTGTCCTACGAGTATCCCACGACGTTCCTTCAACTTTCTATTGTGTTTATTTATGTTTTTCCACGAGTTTTGACTATTTATTTGTCAAGTTTCGAAGTTACGGTTTAAAAGTTACGCTATTTCTTGTTTTAGGATTTTATTGTGCCAATCAATAGTGCCTAACAAAAAGAGTTAAAACTCACACGATAACTCATACAATAATAAAACAAATCATAAAAACTAATAAACGATATCAAATCAAGTCATGATCGATAAAAATAGTTCTAAAGGCAAATACTCGGTTTAGTTTAGCGTAATGCGGTTACCTAAAATAGACTCCCTAATTGCCGCTGTCACGCCTCTCCAGCCTGAAGAATACCGGCCCGGTTTCACTCTCGAGTTGCTTGGTGTCATGAAGAGTTTAGGTACTTCCTACGAATACATCCTCACGCTCCCAAGTGAACTCCGTCCATGTCGGAGTTCCAACGAACCTTGATAATCGGAATACGGCTATGCTTCAACCGTTTAACCTCACGGTCCATGATCTCTAGTGGTTCCTCAACGAAATTCAATTTCTCATCAATATGGATATCTCTTAAAGGCACAACTATATTTTCCTCCGAAAGACATTTCTTAAGATTACTAACATGAAAGACATTGTATACATTGCTCAATTCTGATGGTAGCTCAAGACGGTAAGCTACTGGTCCGATTCTTTCCAGGATTGGAAAGGGACCAATATATCGGGGATTGAGTTTTCCATGCTTTCCAAAAAGAATCACTCCTTTCCAAGGAGAAACCTTTAACATAACACGATCTCCAACCTGAAACTCTAAGGGTTTACGTATCCTATCGGCATGACTCTTTTGTCTATCACGAGCGGTTTGCAATCGATTTAATCAACTATCTTCTCGGTTTCTAGAACGAGTTCGAGACCGTAAGCTGACTCTCGCCAACTTCCTAACAAACAAGAGAACGACATTTTTGGCCATACAACGCCTCAAATGGTGCAGCCTTAATGCTAGAATGATAACTATTGTTGTAGGAGAATTCGGCCAAAGGGAGATGTCTCTCTCATTTTGCCGAAATCGATGACACGTGCTCTAAGCATATCCTCTAAGGTCCAATGGTTCTTTCGCTCGATCACGGTTTGAGGATGATAAGCAGCGCTCATATCCGTGTTTGCTCCTAACGCCGACCGTAAGGATCTCAAAAGTGGGATGTAAAACGGCTATCTCGACGGAAATGATAGATACCGGTATTCGACGCGATACTATCTCCTTGATGTACAAAATGAAAGCGAGCTTGTCGAGATTATCGACCTTGCTAATGGCCAAGAAGTGAGCAGACTTAGTCAAACGATCTACGATTACCTAGATAGCGCCATTGCCGCTAGTCGCTTCTCGGTAATTTGGTGATGAAGTCCATGGTGATTCGCCCCCATTTCTATTCGGGAGTTCGGGTTGAACTAAGAGTCCGAGGGTTTCTCGTGTTCGCCTTTACCTTAGAACAAGTCAAGCACCAACCGACATATCGAGCTATGTTGGATATCATGTTAGGCCACCAGAGAGTTTCTTCAAGTCCCGATACATCTTATCGGCCCCGATGAATAGATTATTTTGACTTATGCGACTCGTGCATAATCAACTCACTGATTCCCCATGAAATGGTATCCAAATTCGCCTCTCAAGCATAAGGTTCCGTCGAAACGCTTCAAGAAGCCGCCACTTTCTACCATTCCATGCATTCTCATAAGCACCGGTTCTTCTTCCTCACAATGCCGCAGCTTGGGCGGCTAAGATTTGAGATGGTAGAGGCGAACTAATGGTCATTCCTAGAGATCGAATGAGTAAAGGTGGAATGTTCTCCTTACGGCTGAGGGTATCTGCCACTACATTGGCTTTACCGGGATGATAACGAATCTCACAGTCATAATCACTAAGCAACTCTAACCAACAACGCTGTCTCATATTCAACTCTTTTCTCGATCTAAGATATGCTTCAAGCTCTTATGGTCGGTAAACACTACACACTTAGTTCCATACAAATAATGTCTCTAGATTCTAAGGGCAAACACTACAGCACCTAAGCCTTTATGCGAAGCATAGCAGTACACGAGAAAATCTTCGCTTCCTTCAGGCAAAGCTACGATGGGTGCACTACACAACTTCTCCTTCTAAGTTGGAATGCTTCTTCTTCCTTTTCTCCCATTCATACTTAACATCCTTCTCAAGGCAGCTTTGGTCAGCGACTTATCTATTTTGGAAAATCCCTCAATGAACCTCCAGTAATAGCCTATTAAACCTAAAAACAAGCGGACTTCTGATGGGTTCCTAGGGGCTGCCCATTCCTTAATGGCCTCAATCTTGGTTGGGTCAACATGAACTCCTCGACTATCAATCACGTGACCTAAGAATTGCACGGTCATAATCCAAAATTCACACTTAGAGAATTTGGCATACAGCTTCTCTTCTCTCAACAACTCTAAAATGAGCCTCAAATGCTCTTCGTGCTCCTCTCTACTCTTGGAGTATATCAAGATGTATTCTATGAATACTATCACAAACTTATCCAGGTATGGCTTACACACTCGGTTCATGAGATTCATGAAAACCGCTGGCGCGTTGGTCAAACCAAACGGCATCACTTGGAATTCATAGTGCCCATAACGAGTCCTAAACACCGTCTTAGGGATATCCTCCTCTCGAACTCTAAGCTGGTGATAACCAGACCGTAAGTCGATCTTGGAAAAGACACTAGCTCCTTAGAGTTGGTCAAATAGGTCGTCTATTCTAGGTAGCGGGTATCGATTCTTCACCGTCAACTTATTCAACTCCCTATAGTCAATGCAAATCCGAAACGATCCATCCTTCTTCTTACAAACAACACCGTGCTCCCCACGTGACGAACTTGGTTGAATGAATCCCTTCGACAACCGCCAACCGCTTGGACAGCTTGCACCAATTCTCTTGGAGCAAGTTGATAGGGTACCCGCTACGGGTGCAACACCGTGTATCAACTCAATTTGGAATTCCACTTGTCCGACAGTGGAATCCCCGCGCATCGCCGGAAACACATCCGAAACTCTCTAACAACGGGTACATCCTTAAGGTGTCTTTCACTCTTCTCCTCGCTTTTCGTGAAATTCGAGCCAAGAAAAGACAACCTCATCTATCGATGTACTTCTGGGCCTTAATACAAGAGATGATGCTCAACCGGGAGGGACCTTCACAGCCGCTCATCTCCTTTGTATGCTCGAACGCTTCCGCCACATGATACACGCACTATCTTCTCATTGCAGATGATGTGTGCACCGTTCTTCGACAACCAATCCATTCCGATGATGACATCAAAACTTCCTAAGGTAACTGGCAATAGGTCTATGCTAAACGGGTGGTCTAGGAAACTCAAGGTACAACCTCGGACTACAATGTCAATCATTTCCCTATTTCCATTTGCTAACTCCACATCATAACTTAACCCTAAAGGTGTTGGGGAAATTCCTAGTAATGGCATAAAGGTGGTGGATACGAAACTCATATCAGCACCAGTATCAAACAGTATGGAAGCATAGCGATTATTGAGAAGGAACGCACTGCAACTACGCTAGGGTCCTCACCGCTTCCTTCCCAATAGCATACACACGCCGTTCCATTTCTCTCTGCTAATTCCTAGCACTCTCGCCACAGGTTTAGGCCATTACTTCCCACACCTCGGTTAACAAATCCTCCTCCATTGTCGGTTTCCTTCATCCACGGCTCAAGACTCATTCTTGTAGTGCCCTTTCTTTTCACATCCAAAACAAGTGACAAGTGGCCTTCCAATCCGCTTCTTGCAGTTTGAGCCACAGCAAGGGGACGGGTGTAACACCCCAATTGTAACACCCCAACCTTTGCTCTGATACCATAATTGTAACACCCCAACCCGACGAGGGTAGAAGTGTCACATTCTGGTGTCATATCAAAACATACCAACAAAATTTTGTAACCGAAGCCTTATAAAATAAATTACCAAGTCATATAAACGAATGACTTACAAACTAAAATTACAAAGTCCAACATATCAAAATGAAATGAAAATCAAAACAATAGCTCTTCAAATTAGGTCCAAAATAATAAGGTAACTAGGGTCGGTCCACTCAAACATTCTAACTCTCGCCACAAAGCCCATCTTCCAACCTAAAACCCGCCAGAAAAGAAATGCGATCGAGCTTAAAAGCCCAAAGGAACGTGATATAAACAAACTAAAGCTAAACAAAATCAAATGCAAAATGAAACAAGGAAGTGATAACAAGGTTGCAAACGAAATGAGAACAATGAGTCAATGAGAAACCCAGTAACATAATCATAACAGATATCCGAGAGAACGTGATAACAAAGGAGAACAAAGCAAAGCAACGCATCGATGACATATATAAACACATGTAAATAACCAAACATACAAGTAACGAAACCTAATCAAACATAGCGACGCGATCAACTAAACATAAGTATGGCATAATATTAAATCGAGATCGTAATACATATAAGCCAAACGGAAATCTAAAAGCTAGCGAAAGCAAGTAATTAGAAAGTGAGCATATAAATCACACAAGTCAGGTAACCCATAGTTAATAATAACATAAATCCAGTACATATACAAATGAAGTACTAACAAGAGTAATAACATGGTAGCCACATGTGTCGTAGGAATGCAAAACCATTATAACCGAATGAATTATCTAAACAAGGACATAGCATGGCAACTAAACAAGTTAACTAGATGACAAACATAAGTTGAACCATTACATCACAAACAAGAGCATAAGCATGAGTGTAAATATGGCGTCAACAATTAGCGATAAGGATACTAGCGGATAATCATAGCCCGTGAGCATAAATGAACGAAGGTATACATGATAAATGTATAAATCAACCAATTACACACAAACATGGTCACTAGATAACCGAAAGGGTCACATAACAAAGATGATAACGGATGGTCGATATTAGCATGACGCATGTGAATCATATAATCGCATATTAATCATATAGTAGCAGAGTAAACTGAGTCACATAAATCATGTAATAGCATAATCCACACAAGAATTCAATAATCATATAATAACCCCAGTAATGCGTGAATGGAATGATAGTCTGAAGTATGAGCTTGATAGTCAACCAAAATGGAATAAGAGTATGACAGATCAATGAAATGGAATATAGTATGGTAGTAGAGTGAGTCACATAAGGGTACTGAGTAATGGACAAATAATACAGAGTATGGTGCGTTGGGAAATACAGAAGGTATAATATAGGTATATCAAAAGTGTAAATGTTGTCAGAAATCCACCACGAGCCAACAAAACAAACCAATATCAATAGTGTCAATAGCAGCCAAGTATCCAATAGTAACCATTGTAATCGGAGGGGTGACCTCGGAATACCAAACTAATAGGAGGGGAGACCTCGAGTAACCAGTGGAGTGATCAGCTCCCAAAATGTGAGGGGGTGTATTGCACACACGCACCACATCACCAAAACAATATATCAATATCAATACAATACAAATCTAGGATGCATCCATATGCCCCCCATGAAAACAATAGTGGTCATACAATATATCTGAAGCGCACATAATCAATACAAAATGGGGACGGTGTGGAACATCACTCATCCACACTAGAGTCATGCCATTGGTGCATCAATGACCCGGACATGGAACCCCCATGCCTAGTTAATGGCTCGGGTATCAAACCCAGTGTCAATACAAAAGGTCCAAAGTGTAGCAATATATAAGTCTTCATAATCAAAGGTTCAATATCAATGGTTCCCAATTCAGAGGTTCATAGCAATAGTTCAATATCAAGGTCCAATATCAAAGGTTCAATATCAAAGGTTCAATATCAAAGGTTCAATATAAAAGGTTCAATAGCAAAGGGTCAATAGCAAAGGTCCAATAGCAAAGGTTCAGATCAATAGTTCAAAACGAGGCAAAGTTCAATATCAAAATGGCAAGAGATCAAAGATGCAAAGATATCATGAGAAACCTTATAAGAAAGGTTAGAATATCTGTACCTGATTCGAAGCAAGCAAAATAGAAAAGTAAAGTCACAAGATGAATCAATCTCGCCGCCCAAAACCTATATAAATTAGATAACGCTTATTAAGATCGGATTACTCATTTTAGACGGCTTTCCATTTTTAGCAGGTTTCCACTTTTAGTAACTTTTCAATTTAGGTAACTTTCTATTTTAGGCTGGTTTCTATTTTAGGCAGGTTTTCATATTTAGCAACTTTCCAAAAATAGTAGGTTTCCATATTTAGCATGTTTCTATATTTAGCAGGTTTCCATATTTAGCAGGTTTAGTCATTGATGATATAATTAAAGTCAATTTTGGTCAAAATGATGAAAATAAGTATTATCATGTTTTAAGGGTCAATTATGACAAGTTTCACAAGTTTAGGGTTTAAAGTGTAAAAAATGCAAAGTATAAGGTCAAAAGTGTAAATATAGCAAGTTTACTCATTTTACTCATTTAGTCCATTTAGTTAACATATTAAAATTTACAAAACAACCCTTGTATTTTATCAAATCGACATATAATCATTACAAACCCTAGGTTTTAGATTATGGTTATCGTATAACGCTTAGACCGTTTTAGCTCGACTATCACAAGATTACATGATTTCTAATGTGACAACATTTTGTGTCGTGACTCCCTCCCCCAAAATAATTATGTACGCCCCTAATTAAACCAAACAAAACCCTTAATCATTCGTTATCGATTCAATTTATCACACGCGTATACGTAATAGGTTCAAAGCTCATCAAACCCGTAATTTATATCATATATGAGTCAACATAATAAGGTCCCAAAATCAGATTTATATACCAATTACCAAGCTACAAATCATTCGTGAATGTAAAATTATATATAGAAATCAAATTTTCAGAATTTGAAGAGGTAGACTTGTGGAGTAAAAACCTAAAACGATTATAGTCATGTTTGGACAGTATCTTAGGGTTCTCATACCCTATTTTACATCAAGATAAGTGTTTTACTTCATTGATTTCATTATGTCTTCGATTGTATGTGTGTATGCTTGCGTGTTTAACATGTCCGGCTAAATTTCTTGTGTGTTTGCTTAGATCTATGAAACCTAGTTATTAATTATTGATTAGTTATCTCTTATCTTAATTGTAATTGGCTTAGGAGTGCATTAGGCCATCGTTGTGTTTAATTGCTTGAGTAATCTTTGCGAACCTTAGCTTATAAATCACGTAGCGGAATTGTAGGCTAAACATCCAAATATAACTTTAGAGTTAGTTTATGAAACCTAGAGATTTCGTAGGCAATAACCTTAAGGTAGTCTCAAAGAGTTACGGAGAAAAGCATACCCTACTAACCTTAGAAAACACAACGCGTTAAGAATAAGGACATGATAATTCAACAACCAATAAAAGATAACTAGGGAGTAATAGTATATGGGTAGACACATTTTTAATCATCATACGAGCACACATCAATAGACATAAGACTACCCATAGTTTAGATAATTAGATAGTAGAGTAATCGGTAGAAGTACCAAACCCCCCAAATCCAAACCCCAAGATTTTACCCTTAGCTTTATAAAAAATATAAAAGGATAAAAAATAATCTTCCTCAACCTCAACCTTAGCGTAGTACACTTCTCACTAGCATTCCTATTCCCCTAGAGAACGATATCAATACCCGAGGCTTACCCAATACTACACTACAACGATTAGGTTCACGGCCTAGGGTGTTGAAAACTTGCTCGACTAAAAGGAAGTTCCTTTCTCAACGCCGCTATACGCCAAGATCGTGGTAAACCTTGACGCCGTAGGAGCCTTTGTTGATAGGTTAGGAAGAATTGACCAAATGATGTCCTAGCGAATTAAACCCCCACTTGAATCAATTGGAAGTAATAAAACATAGACATTACATGATAGGATGAGTAATTAGGTTAGAATACTTTCTCTCCATTGATCACAACCTCTATTTATTTTTCGTATTTATTTCATCTTTTGTCTTTAGTTAATTAATCATTTCAACCTCAAAACTAGTTAAAACTAGTGAAACTTAGACTTAATAGAATCCATCCACATAGCTCTTGGGACGACCTCGGTTTTACCGAATACTACACTACACACGACCGGGTACACTGCCGGTGAGTGCATAAGGTAGACCATAGGTAAACGAGACACTATAAATATTAAAACCTGGTCAGAAATCTTGCATCATACGCGATTGTTTATCAAATCAATTTTAATCAATCGCTGAATGTCAATTCACCGTCTACTCACTCGTGTTGTCTACTTTGAGATGCTCCGGTTTGAGAACGGCTAGTACGTACCTACTTAAACCCTCGTCAAGGAGATTCGAAATTCTACCTGATCACAGGCAGTATTTATACTGATCAACCGGGAACCGTGGTTCTTACAACCCTATTCAACGAAAGTGAACAAAGACACTTTCGTGTGCTTTATTGCTAACTGTTGTATGCGTGAACTCCCGACGGTTACATGTACCGATAGCGATGAAACATCAATTCATAACCACATGCTTACACCTCACTCCTACATCTAAAGAAATCATGATGACCTAAGTCACATTACATCGCTTCCGCAACTCTGATGAAGAATATCATGATCCATAAAAGTGTGAGCATGTTGGTCCAAAAGTCACTACTTCACATGTTGGCAATACTTCAATGAATGAGCTAAAGATTCACTGTGGCTGATGATCTCAAAGAAAGCTCGTGATCACATAACAAAGAAACATTCCTTTCAAGAAACACTACTGAAGATGCAAAGTTATCTACATTGAAGAATAAAAGTCTACGATCTCGGATATGAATCTACTGATATAATGATAGGATTAAAAATATAATTTATGGGGTGACCTCCATTAGGGGGAGATTTTTAGGATATAGTAAATCCATATAGAAGATTCGGTCACCCCAACTATAGTCTAGCATTTGTTAGCTCGTAGACTTAATGTTATTTAGTAGTCATAGATTAGCGTAAGTAACACCATGGAAGAAGGACGGGTCTTTACCCACTGTATGCCTGATCCACAGCCCGAAGGAGGGCGTAAGTAACTTGTATAAATAGCCCTCTCTCCACAAGGGAGAGGGTTAGATGTTCATTTGGAATCTAACCTTCATATTTTTGTTTCTCTCTCTAACATCCTATTCTCTCATCTCCTTCTCTCTCTACACTCACGAATCATACATCTAAACCATTTTGTGTTATGATATCAATAATCTTACACTAAAAAACTATCCAATTCGGACCTTAAATGAACTAAGGTTTGCTCTCCAAAATAATGCACACAAAATACAGAAAATTCGAAGTCTATATATAGATTTTACACTCGCGGCGGCGTCGCCTTTTGATTGTGATGTCGTCTGATCTCCATCATTAGGGTTTCGTCTTGACCAAGTCATCAGTATGACGGCAGCAGGTAGGAAGTCGTGACGCCATCTGGTTGCTTCTGCACGTTGTCTCCGGGTAATCTTCGTCGTCTGGTTTAAAAGTAAAGAGTGACGGCCTTAAAAATTAAGGCGTGACGTCGTCACTTGTTAAGACCACAATAAGTTCTTAGCTGTTTCTTGAGAGTTTTTGGATCACCCTGTGAGTGACAGCGTCGCCCTTGGAGTTGGGACGCCGTCAGGCTTCAAAAACAGCCTTGTTTACTTGAATTTGTCGTTTTCGTTTTGTTTTCTCTCCTTTTCATCCAAAAATGATTCATTCCAACAATTTGCTTCCAAAAGACCTAAAATAAGAAAAAGAAAAATTTTAAGCAGTAACGGATAAAGAATGTAACGATTTAGGGCTTAAATGACCCCCTAAAAATGTATGCTTTAAATCCTTATCAAATATCTCTACACTTGGAATTTGCTCGTCCTCAAGCAAATGTGCTTTTGGCTAATCAATTTATGAGTTAGGGGTCATTTATCATTTGTTTAAAATGATCTACAATAAGTACAAGTGCCACAATAGTTAAAACAAGCACGGAAATTCTACACTAGCACATCACAATTGGTGTTTGGAATCTATCATCTCTCAGGTGTATATGAAATATAACATGAATGGAAATGGAAGATAAACACTCACTATCTTTCATAGTACATAGATTACCATAGGCAAGAGAATAGATCAAACCTCCACCGCTTTGGCGTAAGCACCTAGGAATAATTATCTAAGAGGTCATTACAAAGGGTTATAATGTTAGGCTTCGAGTAGGAAATAAAAGGGTTTTGTTGGATATAGGGAATTTTTATTGGTGGCAAGTCAAAAATCTAAGTCACATGCATGTAAAACACGGCGTTGCTAAGCCAAGACTCGACTCACTAACACTAAATAACAACTTTAAATAAACATCACGAGAACTGCAAAAAGGATAGGCTCTGAGGGGTTAACTAGGGGTATCGTGTACTAAAGATGAGTACATCGCAAGGGTGTGGGGTAATTACTCGACCGATGTGGAAGAATTAATTATAATACGGGTATCAAACAAGGGTTATCCTAATGCCTCTTATCATTTAGTTATTCCTAACTACACAAGTGAAGTCTCACTAGCGATCTCGGAATGCATCACAAAACAAGTTCTAGAATCTATTATACTACCGGTACACTCATTTAGCATTAAAGATGAATGCTTTTATTCCTAAATATCTAGGGGCGAACCTTACATTTTTTGGGTGGAATTTGAGTGGTATACAGGTTTTGTGCTAGTCATATAATTCCTATCCTTGAGACGCTTTATTAAGATTAAAGTTTTACTCGTAAATTCCATAAAAAATTTTAAATTTGGTGCTAAAATTACCATAACAAATATTTCTCATAATTTATTACACAATTTACTAAGGACAAGGAAAAAATCAAGTGAGTGAATAGTTTCTAAGTTCTTGTTTTATTGTTCCTCCCTACACTTAAACTGAACATTATCCCTAATGTTCCTCGAAAGTATCAAAGTTATGATAGAGAAAGGTAAAATAAAACAGAGAAACTAATACTCCCCTGATTAGCTCGGTAGGATATGTATAAAATTGCGGTTAAATCCTCCTCCAAGAAGAATGAGCAAGTAATAATTATTGCTTCCATCATGTACTTCATCTTCTTGTCTAATATAACCTGCACACTTATAAGAAAACGAAAATGAAACCTCGTGTAAAATCGGCGGTAAAAACTAGATAAAAACAAAACTACACTAGAAACCAAGTAAAGATATAATGCTTGTGAAATGGATGTTTGCAGATTTTTGGAAAATTAAGAGTTCTAGAAATTTCCAAAAATTAAAAATTAGACAGAAAACGAAAAATCTCGAAACTGTTTATACATTGCCCGACGCCGTCGGGTGTTAATCTCGACGATGTCAGGTTGTCATGACAGAATGAGTCTACTGCGTTTTTCGGAAAAATTCTGGAAAAATTACTTCTTTAAAGACCTAGAAAAATTACTACAAAACATCCATTGTGACTCGATACAAGCATTCGACTCTAACAAACACACATATATATATACAATTTCAATTATTGTTAATCTCATGTTCATAATAGTTCTAAAAAACACATGTGATCTTCCCTACACTTATCTTTTTTTAAAATACATTTATATGCAATTAAGACGAAGTTAAAAACAAAATAAAGCATTTTCACAAAATAATATAAATATGAGAATTAACTAATAATGAAAAAGATATATATAAACTGTAGGACCTTACAAATATCAACCTTATCACACAAATACCCACATTTTGCTTAGAACTCGTTAACACACAAACAAACTATGCGTGAAGATGAAAGAAATAAAGATAAGAAAGATGTTGGTGACTTGATGTTATGCGTATAAACAAGATAGAGAGATGAGAATAATAAGATGTATATTGCTTCAAGGAAAAACACACACACACACTCAAGCACACCCCTCAAATGAGACTTTGAGGGGTTTATATAGTTGGAATACATGATGCCCTAAAAGGCTTTCTATGGGCCTTGGATATGGACTTGGATTGGATTGGGTTACTTGGACTTATACAAGGCAAGCTTATCATAACGCCTAGCCATTTAGCTTAGCCCAATCCACGAACCCGTTGACTATTCTATCACGATATCTAACACACGTTACAAAGTTCCTAAATGTGAATGACCATCACTTCTAATAAAAACTATTAAGGCTAACAATCTCCCCCTAAGGGGTGGTTATTCAAATGATGCTCCACTTGATTAGGTCTTTACTTTTCTTGAGCTTGAACTTTGTGTGTAGATATAGAATAGTCCTGAATCATTGTTCCTTCATGCTTTGTGATCAGTTAATGTGGTTGTCTGTCGTTGTCAACTTCGTTGGATAGGTGTCTCCACGTCTTTCTCCACCATGCTCACACTTCTATTTGACTTTGATGTTTCATTGTTGTGAAGTTCTCTAGTCTGTAAACTTTGTAGATTCTTTGACATTGACGAAGAATCATCTTTAACTTTGTGTTGCCTTTGATTTTGATGAGGACTTTCATGTGATGTTGGTATGAGCATGTGGAGAATCTGCACGATCAATCCGCTCCGTAGCTTCCATAAGAAGAAAACATAAAACAAGTTAGTAATAAGCGGATTCCGGCACTTACAAGTTTGAATTTCGAGGGTGTTAACAGTATAGTGTGAAAACACGTCTCTAATTCTCACAAGGGCCGCCTCGAACTGGAGTCCCACAAGTAAGATAACGCGATATACCGAAGTACATCTACAATTCAGATGAGTCGCTGAGGTACACCGAAGCATCACCCCACGACTGTAGACCGTTTGAGACACACTAAGCGTAATCCACGGGGAGTTACCGAAGTGACCTGCTGTTAGGGCTGCTTGATGTTGACCCTGGCAGGAGTTTCCATTCAATCACTGAAGATCACTGATTTGCTCATTTTCGTATAGATATTTTCCAAAGAAATACAAAGGTATGTATTTCCCGGGTCGTTTTCCCAACGAGGGATGAATGGAGTTTCCAACTCACGTCGCGATTATCGGGATTTGAATGGGAAAAGGAGATAATTTGATGTTTTCTAAACTACGGGGCAAGGGAAGCATAAAAGGGAAACTACGGGGAATCCTAAATACGCGAATAAAACTAAAATGCATTAAATGAAACACAAATAAAATGCAAATAATACCAAAATAAGTCCTAAAAATGATCTAAAAATATTTTTAAACTAAAAATGCAATTTAAAAACTATTTATGAATTAAAACTAATTTTTATAATTTTTATGGAATTTATTTGAATTAAAAACTAGTTTTAAACTTTAAAAACTAATTAAAAATACTAAAAATTATAAAAATAAAAGGGAAAATTATGAAACTATTTTTCAAAAATCTAAAATAACTAAAAAGATTTTTCAAAACTGACTTTGTATTTTTCTGATGATTATTTGAATTTCTATGAATTAAAAACTATTTAAAACTAATTTAAATGCTAAAAATTAAAAATTAAACTAGGAAAAATCTGGAAAATTATTTTTTTTTTCTTTTTATATTTATATTAATCTATGAAAAATGAAAATTTATTTTTTTTGAAGCTTTTCAGATTAATTTGTATAAAAGCTATTTAAAAAGGATTAAAAAACTGATTTAAAATAAGAAAAATAGTAAACAGTGGCAGAAAATTATGAAAAATTCAGGAAAATTCTAAAATAATATTCTAAATCTATTAAAAATATTAAAACTAAAGCTAGGGTGCAAGATTATGAAGCTGATGTGAAAAGTGCTTATAATTAAGCACTCAAAATAAGCTAATGATCACAAAAAGGTACCAAATGAACTCAGCAGCTAAAGTATGCTAGAACAACTTGAAATCAACTTATTACAACTATTCTTAACCTATAAAGTGCAATCTAAACTGATTTGATTTGATTCACTAATGAACAACAAACAGTTTTAACCTATTAACTTTAAGCAAATGCAACTCGCTATCCAATAAGCTTAACTAAAACCAAAAGTTGAGATCTCAAGACCACCAAGCTAAGAACGCTAAACCAAATTTCGACTCTAAGTATCTAGAATGAACCCTCGTGTTAAGTTCGGAAGTTGCCTCGGTTCACACTCAGATTAGCCGAAGTGTGAACAGGCAAATGAGCTCGCTTAAGAGCTTATTAACTGCTTCAAATGATTTCCAAAAATTTGACAAAAATCAGATTTCAAAACTTGACCAATTGAACTTGTTTATCCCAAAATATCACTAGAGTTGAACCAAACATGAAGCTATTAAAAATCCACAAAGTTTGATGAAAACTGGTTTTGACACTTTTGACTAATTATGACAGAAATGGATATTTGACTAAAGTGAGATTTGAATCCAAATGATGAACTCATTATGATGTTTATATCTAAACTAACACCTAATTAAGCTGTCTTAAGTAAATCTAAACCTATATGCAAAATTCACTTCAATGTACCTAGCCAATTGTTGCTCTAAGTTGCATGTGTTATTCATGATGGTTTCTTCTAGATAGAAAGGTCATTGAGGGCCTACAAAATCTTTATCGGTCCAAGGTCCACATCGAGATGGTTTCCTATCTAAGATGATCTCATGAGGAATTTGTTCACCCTCATTATCATAGGAATGCTTTTTAACATCATAGACTGACCTAGCACTTCCTTCTCCTACCACTATTTTGGACATCTTACAATCGATTATGGCACTAGCGGTAGCTAAGAATCCTCTTCCAACCAATAATGGACACGTGGTATCACTAGTCATGTCTAGTGCGTGGAAATCTGCTAAAAGAGTCAATTGTCCTATGTGTACTACCATGTCCTTCATTATCCCTACCGGATACGCAAAACTACCATCCACTAAACCTATGATGGTTTCCATTGGTTCTAACTTACCTAGGTTAAGGCTTTTATGGAGGGAAAACGGAAGAAGGTTGATGCTTGATCCTAGATCAGCTAATGTGTCGAAAGCTTTGGAATTTACAATGCTACACGGAAGAATGAATAGGCCGGGATCATTTAACTTCTTAGGTAACTTGTTTTGAACAAACGCGGACCCACGTTCTCCTAATTTTAGTCTTTGCTCATATTTATCTTTCAAAGCATTATAGTAAGGCGCATGAGTCAAGACTTCAAGAACCGGTTTTTCTTGGTAAAGCTCCATAAATTCCTCTTCTAAAGTAGAATTGGGTTCTTGATTAGTTGGTGTTTCAAGATTTGGATAGACCATTAACTTAGGTTTTTGGTCTTTTGGGATAGTTTGCTTGAAACATATTTTGATGGTGTTGACCGAGTGGACTTGCGGGTGTGAAGGGCATGGATATGCACTTTCCCTTGGTGAAAAAGAACATGGATTTGATGAAATCGAATTCACTTTCAAGTTCTTTATGGTGTCACTTGGGAGTGCTCCCACAACTCGGTCATTGAAGGCTTTCAAGAGGGTGTCGAGCTTATTTGTCATCTCGCTTTGACGTTTCTTGAAATCGGCTTCAAGTTTAGACAACCGAGCTTCTTGATATGACATAAAGTTGGATACCATTACCTCAAGATTATTGGAATTACCGGTGTTGGAAGGGTGTTGTAGGTGGTACGGTTTGAAGATGAACCGTTTGGTTGGAACCTATTAGGTGGAGTTTTGGAACCACCTAAAGTTAGGGTGATTTTTCCACGAGGGGTTATAGGAATTTCCTAGGTTGTTTTGCTCGGGCTTGAAAGCGACCACTTCTCTCCCGCTCCATCGGTACGCGTGGAAGCGTAGTCCGCGAAAGCTTATTCGGGGAGTTTTGTGCAATCACGAGTGCCATGGGGACCACTACATAACTTACAAGGTAAAGTGATTTTGTTCACTTGGCATGAAGGTTTAGGAGCTTCGTAGGAACTCATGAGGAATTTGACTTGATCTTCAAGTTCGAGCATCCTACGATTGGAAGGTTGTAAGTCGATTGGAGGCAAGGATATTGCCTTTACGATTTTGGGCAACTCACGGGGGTCATTCCAACATTCGTTGTGATAGAGGGTAAGGTCCTCTATTGTACCCATGATTCTTCCGCGGTTAATTTACTAAGCTTACCACCGGTCGCTTGGTCAATGGTTTGCCTTGTGGAGAGATTGACATGATCATAGAAAATTTGGACTTGGAACCAAAGATCAATGCCATGGTGAGGGAATTTGTGGAGTAAGTCCTTGAATCGAGTCCACACCTCATAAAGGGTTTCGCCTTGACGTTGTTAGAACATCAAGATGTCATTCCTAAGCTTGGTGGTTCTCCCCGGTGGGAAAAATTGGGCGAGGAAACGGGTGGTGAGATCATCCCAACTTGAGATGGATCCTGCGGGAAGTCGCTCAAGCCAATTACTAGCTTGGTCCCGTGGAGAAAATTGGAAGAGACGCAATCGCGTGGTCTCCCGAGTGGTAGCATCAAGGTCAATGGAGTCAACAATTTTAAGGAAATCCTTTAGATGCTGATTAGGATCTTCGGAAAGAAATCCATGGAATGCTCATCCGTTTTGCACCAACCGGATGGTGTCGGATCGCAGGGCCATAGTTTGAGCTTGAATAGGAAGCTCAATAGTGTTCCTATAGCCTTGATGGCTCGGTCTAGAGTATTCACCAAGAGTGCGGCCTCTTGCCGGGTTGAGTGATGGTTGATTGGGTGGTGGTAGTGGATGATGGGGTGGATCGTTGTTGGGTGGATTGTCGCCTTCCATGATGAAAAGTGACAAGCTTACGAACAAAAACACAAAGAAGCGGGATAGACTACAAGAAAGCTAAGAAAAAAAACTCTCTTGATAGGAATCAAGCGAGTAGACCTAATCGAGATAGAGAACTAACTAACTATTTTATTCCCAGGAAACGGAGCCAAAAACTTAATTCTTGGGTTCGGGGTCGAAAGACTTCCTTTTCTACGAGCAAGCTTTACAAACCACTAATCGTTGCAGTGTAGTATGGGCAAGCTCAGGGGGTTGATCGTTCTCTAGGGGAATTGAGATGCTAGTCGAGATGTATGACGAGAAGGAAAAGGTGAGGGTGATTCTTTTTAGCTTTTAATATTTTTTTGAAAACAAGTAAATATCTCAGGTTATAGGAGTGGGGGGTGGTACTTCTACTAATTTGAACTACTAATTAATTAAACTAATAACTAATGAAAAGAAAAAGGATAAGCTATGTACTGTAAGGTGTGTTCTTATGATGATTAAAAGTGTTTTACTTAGATGTTCTTACTCCCTAGTTATCTTTTATTGGTCGGTTGAATTGTCACATCCTCATCTTAATTGGTGCGTTGTATTTCGTGTGGTCATAGGGGGTGCCTAATTCCCTAGTTTTATGAATTGTAACTCTCCTATAGACTATCCAGGATCGCCAAGTACCGTAGTATCTCCCCTGAATACCCTATTATCCTAAAGCTACAACTCACGCAATAAACACAACGATGGCACAAGAGCACTCTCAAGCGTTATGCTATTTAGGACGTTCAAGCTCGCAACAATTAAAGAAGAAGCCAGTTTTCCTTACTTTAGCGTCTACCAATTAAAACAAGAGACAACCTAACAATAATTAACAACTAGGTTTCATAGATCTAAGCAAACACAATTGTAATTTAGTTACTTATAATGGATAAGAATGCACACACAAAAACAATTGAAACATAGGATAAACATGGTGATAATATGGATTAACAATCTTATCTTTTGATGTAAAGAAGGGTTTGGAACCCTAAAATACTGTCCAAGTCGGACTACACACGAACTAGGGTTTGCTCTCCAAAATTATACCACACTAAATGCAGAAAAATAAAATTCTATATATAGATTTACAAGTGCGACGGCATCGCCTTTTGCTGGTGACGCCGTCTGGTCACTGTCTTTAGGGTTTTGTTTGGGCCAAGCCATCGTTGGGATGGTGTTAGTTGAGATGTGTGACGCCGTCTGTCTTCATGAGGGACGTCGTCTTGAGTTGAGTCTTGAACGTCTGGTGTAAAACAAAGAGAGATGCCTTCCAAAAAATAGGTGTGACACCGTCATGCTTTAGAACCAATTTTTCACCTGAGCCATCACTTGCAATCTAATTAGAAATCCTCCTTAGGGACGGCGTCGCCCTTTGGGTTGGGACGCCGTCAGGCTTGCAAAACAACCTTGGATCTTGACTTTGCCATTTTCTTCATGTTTTCGCTCCTTTTCGTCCAAATATGCTTGATTCCGGCATTTTGCTTCCAAAAGACCTAAAATGTAAAAAAGGAGCGATTTTAAGTAGTAACGGATATAAAATGTATCGATTTGGGGGTTAAATGACCCCCTAAAAACGTATGCTTTAAATCCTTATCACTAATGTTCTCTTATCCTTCTTATAATCATCTCCTAACTCTAGGCATTTTTTTATAATATCTCTTATTTTTCTCATAAGGATACCTAAGTCCTCTAAGACCATGAACTCTACCAAATTCACAAAACTTCCAACAAACACGTATAAATGAGTAACCGCATTAACAACATTGTTCCCTTGATATGCTAACTCGTTTACCTTAATTTTATTGTATAAATTCCTTGAGATTAAGTTTAAAGGTAAGACCGAATTCAAGTAAGCATCAAAACTTTCAAATCCTATTTTACAAGGGAATTGCATGTTGAAGGGACTATCTTTCTCAATTCTGCACCTAGGGTTAAAACCTTGAGAGGGATCTTCCTCTATCTCAACCCTAACTTCATCAATGACTTCCTTGTCATCAAATTCCTCGTCGGAATCCGAATCATAAAAAGGACTATTATGGTGCCAATTTATTTCATTATACCCTAGGTGATTACCAAAGTTGTAAACGGGCGAGAGATTGGGTGGATTCGCATTCTCCATAGCGAGGATTAGAGCAGGTAGAGTAAATTTCTTACAGCAAAAGATGCGAATCATGGAAGGTGATGGGATCTACGAACAAAAGCATAAAGAAGAAGGATAGACTACAAGAAAGCTAATAAAAAAGAAAAAAAAGCTCACTTGATAGGAATCAAGCGAGTGAACATAATCGAGATAGAAACCTAACTAGCTATTCTATCCCCCGGCAGCGGCGCCAAAAACTTGATGCGTGGTTCGAGGTCAAAAGACTTCCTTTTTCGCGAGCAAGATTTACAACCCACTAGGCAGTGTACCTAATCGTTGCAGTGTAGTATGGGCAAGCCTAGGGGGTTGATCGTTCTCTAGGGGAATAGAGATTCTAGTAGAGATGTATGACGAAAAGGTGAGGTGAGGAAGATTATTTTTAGTCTTTTTATATTTTTATGAAAGCAAGTAAAATATCAGGGTTTGAAGAGTGGGGGTTGGTAATTCTACCAATTAAACTACTTAAAAATTTAAATTAAAAAATAATTAAACTAATTAAAAGTAAAAGCTATGGATCGAGTGAGTGTGTTTCTTATGATAATTAAAACCGTGTTCACTTAGATTTTCTTACTCCCTATATATCTTTTATTGGTCGTTTGAATTGTCACATCCTCATTCTAATTGATGCGTTGTATTCCGTGTTAGTCATAGGGTGGTGCCTAATTCTCCAATTCTATGAATCGTAACTCTCCTCTAGAACATCTAGGGTCGCCAAGTATTGAGGTATCTCCCCTGAATATCCTATTATCCTTAATCTACAACTTACGCAATAAACACAATGATGGCCTATGTGCACTCTCAAGATTTTTGCTATTTAGGATGTTCAAGCTCGCAACAATTAAAGAAGAAGCCAGTTTTCCTTACTTTAGCGTCTACCAATTAAAACAAGAGACAACCTAACAATAACCAATAACTAGGTTTTATTAGATCTAAGCAAACACTAATTAATTTAGTTACGCATGATAGATAAGCAAGAACACAAACAAACAATCAAACATAGATGAAACATGGTGAATGATTGGATAAACAAACTTATCTTTAAGTGTAAAAGAGGGGTTGGAACCCTAAAATACTGTCCAAGTTGGACCTTAAATGACCTAGGGCTTGCTCTCCAAAATAATGCACACAAAATACAGAAAATTCGAAGTCTATATATATAGATTTTACACTAGCGACGGTGTCGCCTTTTGATGGTGACGCCGTCAGATCGCCGTCATTAGGGTTTCGTCTTGACCAAGTCATCAGTGGGACGGTGTCAGGTAGGAAGTCGTGAAGCCGTCGGGGTTGCTTCTAGATGTCGTTTGGGTAAATCTTGGTCGTCTAGTGTAGAAGTAAAGAGTGACGGCCTTCGAAATTAAGGCTGTTGGAATCACTCCTAAACCTTAATTCAAGTGTTAGTAATTAATATGTAATAGTTAGCTTAATATGGCCTTTATGTTAGTTATTAGCCTTAGGCTTATGTAGAAGGCCCATAAGCCTAGGCCTAGCCTAATAAGGAAAAGGATGGGAACTAGGAGTGTTGCCCTAGCTTCCCTCCTATAAATACTTCATGTAAACCCTCACTTGAGGGTTGGTTGTTCAATTTATTTCTTTCACACATACTCTACGCATAACCATCCAAGTCTAAATGTGTGTGTGTGTTTGGATATTGTTCATCCGCCTCTCATCTCTTCTCTATTTCTTCTATTGTTACTTGTGTTGCATATTTGGGAACCTAACATTGGTATCAAGAGCAAGGTCCGTTTTATATCATTGGCTGATTTTTGGTGATATTTTCTTGTCAAAATCGTGTCTTGTAAAATCTGTTTAACAAAGTTGTTAACTTTTAGTTATTTCTTGTGTTCATCAAATTTTTTGTTACAAGTTTATTGGTCAAAAAGTCTCATCCTTTCACAGTCATTAACCTTTTTTAAGACTGTTTTGCATACCAATACTCGTGAATCTGTTTTGGGTCAAATGGTCAAACTGGTCATGTCCGTGGTTAAAGTGGGTCAAAAGTGCATCCTTTATGCCAACTTTCTGGGGTACTATGAATCTGGACAGATTCTTGGTCGGAATACATCGCCGGAAAAAGTCAACACGGGTCAAAACCCTATTCTTACGCCTATGGATCTTCAGTTTGGATACGAGTAGCTTGGAAAGTTACTCGTAAGGATTTTTTACGCCTAACATGGCTTACGTGTAAGCTTACGCATAAGGTTTAACCTTACGTATAACTTAATGGTTTACGCGTAAGTACATGTTACGCATAAGCAAGAAGCTTACGGTTAAGATGTTATGCGTTAAAATGTTTACGCATAAGGTTTTCAACCTTACGCGTAAGAACAGAAATAAAGATGAAGAAGTGATTTTTTGACCAAACCAAAAACCAAATACCATCTAAACCACTGCCAAAATCTAATCTCAACCAAATCCATAACTAACCTATCTCCCATCTCCAACTCCTCACGACTACAACAACACTCAAGACTCGGACTATAAAATTAAACAAATTCAAACGATCTCAGAGTTACTTCTTTCGATCTACTAAAAGTATTATCAAACCTTTTGAAGGTCAATACTTTCGAAAGAAATATACATCATCACCGATCACGTTTACCAAAACTGAAACTAAAAGAATAAAGCAATGATCTCAGTTGGTTGTATTCAAACATCTTTTCTTACAAAGATTAACCATTCGAAATCTTTAACCCATCACTGATCTATAAACAAGCCTTTCTTGTTTTTTTTATGTACGAAAATCAAAAGTGAGATTAAAACAAAATTGTTTTATCTCCTTTTTCTTTCGGTCAAGATAAACGAACAAACAACAATCATCTTTACCTACCCGAGACCTCATAAGATCTTGAAGTCCTTTTGATGATTTCTTGAAGCTGTTTGAATTAAAATGAAGATACGACTCAGGGTTTAGGTTAGATTCGTGCCTAGATGATGTTGGTTAACTGAGATTAATTTTGTGATAGATTGATTCGTTGTGAAGTGAGTGGTGAAAACAAACACAATATCAATATATCAAATTAACCGTAAAATTCGACAAATTAACCCTTTAGGAAAAAGGTCAACGTGCCAAACCTCACGGGTGTGATAAAAGTGATACCGGGAAGTGATTTCCCCGGGTCGTGTCCCAACGAGGTGTGAATGGAAGGATTCGTTGAGTTTCGTGATTTGAACTTGAATTGGTTTTTAATGATTTTTGGATTTGATTACTTATTCTACAAATTAATGAACGGGAAAGTAATTAAGGCAAGGGAACCCTAATAAACTAAAAATTAACTATCACTAAGCCTAAGGAATGATAAAACTAAGTTACACTAAGTCCTAGGGTGCTAAAACGCAAAAACGTAAAAACGGGAAAACAACCCGAGCCATAAACGTAAAAATTTTGCAATTTAAGGGCTACGGGTGTGAAACCAATTTTCCTACGATCTATTCGACTAAAAATAATTTTAGGAAAAAGCGGAATATTTTTTTGACTTTTAAATTAATTACTATGAATTAAAATCTATTTAACACTAATTAATTTATTAAAAATACTAAACTAGTTAAGAAAAATCTGAAAATTTCCCAAAAAGTACTTTAAGTTACACAGATTCTGAGAAAATTGAGAAAACAGTAGGTTGCTATTGGAAATAAGCAACAAATAAGCCAATAAGAGCTTATAGCTTAAACTGTCTAAGGTACCTTAAGAATTTGATTGTGTAAGATTCAACAAGAAAGTCCCAAGGGCGCTTATGGTTCCAGGTACACAAGCTATCACCCTTATCCAAGGGAGAGGTCTCAGGTTCGACCCCTGCCTCTCCCTTTTTGCAAAATATTTTTTTTTTCAAATTTTCTTTTTGCACTTTGTTTATAGGACTAAGATAAGACTTTTTTTGTGAAAACACTTTGTGAAAAACCTTTGAATAAGCAGTTTTACAACTGCTTATTTCCAGCAGTGGGCAAATTTCAAACAAGCACCCCTTTTTTCCTTCTTCTGTTTGACAGATTTCTAACCAAACACACCTTTTTTTGTTAACTTTCTTTTTGAAACTTGTTAACAAGACCAAGTTAAACACTGTTTGTAAAGATGAAACTTTTGAAAAGATGGCAATACAGCTTTGGACTGCTTTTTGCTCACTGTTTTGGACAGTATACAAACAAACACCCTTTTTGCAACTTTTGTGAGCACAAATAAGCTAGGATAAGCAAATGTTCAACCAGATAAGCTACTAGGGACATGCAATAACTAAAGTAAGCTAAGTTTAACAGTAAATAAGCTACACCTAAGGGAAAATAAGCAGTTCACTAGGGGGATCCTAAGGCTAAAATATGAACTCTAAAACTGTCCTAATAAGTGGTAAAGAAAACTAATAACCTCCATCCTAAAGCTACTAACTATACTATATCTAAGCTACCATGAAATTTCCTAAATAAGCTAGGTCTTGTACTGATAAGCTAAAGAGTAACAAAAAAAGTAAGTGACCTGTGCCTGGTTTGCAGGTTTTGCTGATACAGCCAAGGGTGCCTGTTTAGAGCTTATTTCTGAGCTGGACAGTGGACCTCCAAACCAAAGACAAGCTGCAAAAACATAGTTAGCCAAGTGGAGATGCAAAGTAAACCAAGTGGGGTACAAAAAGAAGCTTTTAACAGCTTCAAAATAAGCCAAGTTCAGCTATCTGTTGCTGTTTTGACTGCTGGTACACTAAATGGGACAGATTTGGAGTGCAAATTCAACCAAGTTATAGATATCTTTGGTGCATAAAACTGAGCATGAACTAAGTTTGGAACATGATAACTTAAGAAAAACAAAGTTTGCTGATTTTGATTAACAATTGTACTAAAAAATAAGACCAAGAACAGCAGCCTAGGCTGCTGTTCTGTCCAGGTACAGAGATAAAAAAAAAATGAATTTGAACTTCAACATGATTTCCACAAAGCTGTTTCAAAATGAACTTAACTTGCACAAATTGACTAATGACACTAAAAGGATTTTGACTTCATTGGTCAAAGTGGGTAACAAATAGTTTTGACCCGTTTTCAAGCAATAACCAAACACCCCTGATGCAAGAAGCTTAAGCTTCTATTTTTCTAGATTGGTTTACAAAGCTTTTGACTACTTTTCATTAAGCTAAAACAAACTTTAAACAGAACATGAAACTTAAAAACAGAAATTCCATTGATTTAAAAGGAGATTACAATAAAGCTTAAAAATACAAGAAAACTAAAAACTATTTTTTGAAAACTAGGGGTGCCTTTGAATGGCTACAAAGTTTCCTATTTATACTAAAACTACTGAGGTCTTCATTCTCAGGTCTTGTGTTTCTTCAGTGAGTGAAATCAGCCAAAGCTTCAAATTTGTGTTTTCTTGAGCTTAATCTTGACCCTTGAATAGTTAGGTACCATTTAGAATGAATCTTGGCCATCCACTGAAACCTTTTGTAGCTGGGATTGCCATGGTGGCAAGTCTTGGGGAAGGTGGAATAAGATAGTGGGTTGGGGAGTTGTGATGTTTCTGGGTAAAAGCTAGGGCTTCTGGGTATTGTGAAGTGGAGGGAACAAGGGCACAGGAAAAACGTTTTTTATTATTTTTTTCTCTTCTTGTGCTCTGTGTGTGTTTGGGCGGGAAGACAGGGAAGAAGAAGGGGGTGGATTGTTATTTCGTTGACTGGGTGGGTTGAGGGTTTGACCGGGTCTAGGTTTGGGTCGTGGGTTGGGTTTAGTTGGGCCAAGGGGTTTAATTATGGACTTAGGATATATTAGTGAAACCCATTTATCATTTAGGGACCAAATGTGTAACATCCGAAAATCCAAGGACCATTTATGTAATTTCTGCAAAGTATTCCAAGGGCCAATCTTGTGAATCTCAAATAAACCAAGGGTCATTTTTGCAAATTGTGAAATTCCAAGGACTAAACTTGTCAATTTAAAAACCCAGGGATCAAAACTGTAATTTCTCAAACTTTTGAAATTTTCACCAAAGGACTAATTATGACAACTTATGATTTCAAAAGGACCTTTGGTGACTTTTCTTTTTAAAATAAGTGCTCAGGGACTATTTCTGTCAATTTTTGAAAGACGGGGGACTGAAACTGCCAATTATGCAAACTTTGTTCGTTTTTCATTTGTTTTGCATCTGAAACATATAAAACATAATTTTGAGATATTTTTAGTATTTTGATGCATTTCGGAGTGTTTTTAGATGTTTTGCAGTTCAGTTTTGACCTAAAATGATGAGTGAATACGCACTCATCAAATCCCCCACACTAAAACATTGCTAGTCCCTAGAAATCTTTTGAGAAAACTTAATGGATTTGAGTCTCTTTACCAAAAGGCATTACTTCTGGAGTAGCCAAATGTTTTAGTTCAAGTACGAACCATGGTACACCGATAACCATGTGATTTTGAGCAAACCACCAGCTTTCAACGGTTTTGATTTGTCTTTACCAGAAGCCGTTTGCTTCTGGACTAGCCAACTCTTAGATAAATTATCAATATTATCTTTGGTGAGTTGATTACCAATTATGGATTTCCAACTGCCTTTACCACAAGCCATAAACTTGCGGGCTAGCCAACTCTTCACTAATTAAAGATATGGTGAGCTGAACACCATACAATTTTGGGCAAATTGCAAGCCGTCAACGGATTTGATAAATCTTTACCAAGAGCCGTTTGCTCCTGGATTAGCCAATCCTTTAGTTTATTAGACAAGGCGGACTGATAACCAATTGAGTAAGTGCAAAACACTTACTCCAAAAAAAAATTTTGGCCAAAAATGGGGGAATTGGGTGGTAAAACATATGATAAAATTCGCGAGAATTCCCCCCACACTAGAAATGAATATTGCCCTCAATATTCAAAGTATCGGCGGTTATGCCGAAACAAAGAACGTAAAAGGGAAATACTACGGCCATTATTCGAAGATTTTTTTTTTTTTTTTTTTTTTTTTTTTTTTTTTTTTTTTTTTTTTTTAGAAAACCTTTATACAACAGCGGGGGCAACTCCCCCACACTAGGGTGGTAGAAAGTAGAAAGAAGTCAGAAATACGGGTGAAAACCCATATAGTGTGCTACTGTTTTTGTTAACCGAGTCGCTAGCTTGACTCGATCCCCGCATTCATTGGTTCATGGGGAAAGTTTGTAGATCCGGGACAACCAAGGATGGTATGTCCCCTCCAAAATAATGTTTCAATCTATGTCCATTCACCTTGAAGTTTGGTCCGTCGGTTTGAGATAACTCGACGGTGCCATATGGAAAAACTTTGGCAATGGTGAATGGACCGGTCCAACGGGTCTTAAGTTTCCCCGAGAAGATTTTCAATCTAGAATTGAAAAGAAGGACTCGGTCACCAACGTTGAAAACGCGGTTCTTAATCTTTGAGTCATGGATCTTCTTTGTCTTTTCCTTGTAAATCAACGAGTTCTCGTAGGCTTGATCACGGAGTTCATTTAATTCATTGAGTTGAACTTTCCGGTGATCACCCGCGGACTTAAGGTCAAAATTTACATGCTTCAAGGCCCAATAGGCTTTGTGCTCGAGCTCGATCGGGAGATGACACGCCTTTCCATACACAAGCTTGTAAGGAGTACACCCGATGGGTGTTTTGAAAGCGGTACGGAAGGCCCAAAGTGCATCTTCAAGTTTGTCCGACCAAGAGGCACGGTTTTCACCTACGGTCCTCTCCAAGATTCTTTTCAAACCACGATTCGAAACTTCCACTTGCCCACTAGTTTGGGGTGATACGCGGTAGAAAGACGGTGAGTGACACCGTACTTAAGCATGACTTTTGCGAATTGGTCGTTGCAAAAGTGTGTACCGCGATCACTAATGATGGCACGGGGAGTTCCGAAACGGGTAAAGAGAGACTTTAGAAACTTCACAACTACTCGGGCGTCGTTAGTGGGGAGCGCTTTCGCTTCCACCCATTTGGACAAATAATCGACCGCCACGAGTATATACTTGTTCCCTCGAGAAGACGGGAACGGACCCATAAAGTCAATGCCCCATACGTCAAAGATCTCGCACACTTGAATGGCATTTTGAGGCATTTCATCTCTTTTAGAGATGTTGCTATGACGTTGGCAAGAGTCGCAAGATTTGACGAGGTCATGGGCATCTTTGTAAATCGTGGGCCAATAGAAACCGGAGTCAAACACCTTTTTAGCGGTGTAGTTCGGGCCATGATGTCCCCCCGTGGGTCCATGATGACAAGCCTTGAGAATTTCATCGGCGTCTTGGCCGTGAACACACCGTCGGATGACTTGATCCGCACAAACCTTAAACAAGTAGGGTCGTCCAGAAATAATGCTTACCATCTTTGAAAAATTTGTTCTTTTGTTGGGACGACATCCCTTTCACAACAAAGTTACCCGCATGATAGTTTGCAAAGTCGGCAAACCAAGGTGTACTCGAATTTTCATGATGAGATACCACATTAAGAGTCTCGAGAGGAAACGTTTCATTTATTTCCTTTTTCTCGAACACACCTTGATGTGGATTTTCAAGACGAGAGAGATGATCAGCCGCTAGGTTCTCCGCTCCTTTTTTATCACGGATAATGATATCAAATTCTTGTAGGAGGAGAACCCATCGGAGCAACCTCGGCTTTGCATCTTGCTTAGCAAAGAGATATTTGAGAGCCGAGTGATCCGTATACACTATGCTTTTGGACAAGATCAAGTATGGCCGAAATTTCTCGAAAGCATACACCACGGCTAGTAATTCTTTCTCCGTCGTAGTGTAATGTGCTTGAGCTTCGGTCAAAGTTTTGCTAGCATAATGTATAGGCTGGAAATGTTTTGACTTTCGTTGCCCCAAAACGGCACCTATGGCGAAATCACTTGCATCGCACATAAGCTCAAATGGTAATTCCCAATCGGGGGCAACTAGAATTGGTGCTTCCGTGAGCTTCTTCTTAAGAGTTTGAAAAGCTTCAACGCACTCATTAGAGAAGATGAAAGGAGTATCCTTTTCAAGAAGTCGGGTCATAGGCCGGGATATCTTCGAAAAATCTTGAATGAAACGACGATAGAAACCGGCATGACCAAGGAAACTTCTAACTCCTTTGACGGTTGTGGGAGGAGGTAATTTTGAAATGACATCGACTTTAGCTTTGTCAACCTCAATCCCGCTCTTAGAAATCTTATGGCCAAGGACAATGCCCTCTTTGATCATAAAGTGATATTTCTCCCAATTTAGACTAAGATTCGTGTTTTCACAACGTTCAAGCATTTTGTCCAAATGGGAGAGACATGTTTGAAAAGAATCCCCAAAGACCGAAAAATCATCCATAAAGACTTCCATAGTCTTTTCGATCATGTCATGGAAAATAGCCATCATACACCTTTGGAACGTACCGGGAGCATTACACAAACCAAAAGGCATGCGTCGGTAAGCAAATGTTCCATAAGGACATGTGAATGTGGTCTTTTCTTGATCTTGTGGGTCAATGGGAATTTGGAAGTAACCCGAGAAACCATCGAGAAAACAATAGTATTCGTTTCCCGCTAATCTCTCAAGCATTTGATCCATAAAGGGTAATGGAAAGTGGTCTTTACGGGTGGCTTCATTTAACTTTCGATAGTCAATGCAAACACGCCACCCCGTAACCAATCGAGTAGGAATCAACTTGTTTTCATCATTTTCAACAACGGTAATGCCACCTTTTTTGGGCACACAATGAACGGGGCTAACCCAAGGACTATCCGAGATAGGGTAAATCAATCCGGCATCGAGAAGTTTTATGACTTCCGCCTTGATAACCTCATGAATTTTAGGATTCACCCTTCTTTGGTGTTGAACCGCCGGTTTGAAGTCATCTTCCATGAGAATTTTGTGCGTGCAAAATCTCGGGTCAATACCCTTGATGTCGGAAAGGTTCCAAGCGATGGCTCGCTTGTGTGACTTCAAAACCTTTATGAGAGCGGCTTTTTCATCCTCACTCAAGTCCTTAGCAATGATGACGGGTGATTTATTGTCACCCTCCAAAAATGCATACTCGAGATGAGGTGGTAAGTCCTTAAGTTCGACCTCGGGAGGATCATTCGATTTTTCAATTGTTTTGATTTCCTCTTTATGAAGTTCTTGAGGAGGGAGTGATGAAGGATCTTCATTGAGCAACTTCTCAATGAGAAGTATATCTCCCTCAATGTCGATGGGAGCGTGATCAATTTCCCATGGAACAGAATCACTAGCCAAGTATGCTTCAATCTCTTCCAAAATAAAGTCACTTCCCTCAAACGGAGTGAGGGGAGGGGAAGAGAGAGCAACAATAGGATCAACCGAAGTGGGATTGCCACTCGAGAATCCAAGAATTTCTTGAGAATACTCCTCCGACACAATGTCAAGGACATCAATTTTGTTGACGGAATTGTCTTCATAATTGGGGAGTATTTCGTAACTTGATTGAGATTGAAAGTAACGGCTTCCTTGTTTACCCGCAAAGTGATTTCCCCTTCATCAACATCGATCAATGCACGACCCGTTTTCAAGAAACACCTCCCAAGGATGAGGGGTACTCGGGGATCGGCATCAAATTCGACAACAACAAAGTCGGCGGGGAAATGAAACTTGCCTACTTTCACAAATACATCCTCGGCTATTCCTAGCGGACGAGAACTTGTACGGTCCGCAAGCTCGAGGATCATACATGTTGGTGTAAGCGGAGGTAATGAAAGCTTTTTCCACATGGAGTGTGGCATCAAGTTAATGCTAGCGCCAAGATCGGCCAAAGCGGAGCATTGAACTATGCCTTGAAAATCACATGGGATGAGAAATTTTCCGGGGTCTCCTAACTTTTCGGGAAGTTTTTTAAGGATAACCGCCGAACAATTTTCGTTCAAAGAAGTTTTAGCCATTTCGGAAATCTTTTCTTTGTTATTCAACAAATTTTTGATTGTCGGACCGAACTTTGGCATTAGAAGAAGAGCGTCCGCGAAACTAATCTGGAAGTGCAAATCTTGAAAGATTTGGACAAGTTTCTCCATTTGTTGACTAGTTTTATCACGGAGCTTTTGGTCATTAAGCCTTGAAGGATAAGGAAGTGAAGGCTTAGGAGTGGTCATCGGAACAACGGGTTCTGGAATTGGAGGTAAGACCACCGGAGGTTGGACTTGTGCGGTACTTCGTGGGCTTGAGTTTTGCACCTTGTCCTTTGATACCTCGGTTACTTGACTCATTGCTCCTGGTGGAGGAGGCATTGGAGTCGAAGGTCCATCATAAGATTTACCACTTCGGGTAGCAATAGCATTCAATTCACCTTTTGGGTTGGGAATGGTATTACTTGGAAGGGCACCCGAAGTTGAAGGTTGATCCTTTTGACTCATGAGACTAGCAATCATACTTTCAATCTTGCTGTGAGATTGATCAATCTTGTTACTAGTAGCTCTAAGCTCAGAAGTGAAGTCATTCTTCAAAGTGGTAATTTGATTTTGCATGGACACCATCTTAGCTTCATTGCTTTTGATGTAATTAGCAATGTCAATGGAAGCTTGAGGAGGCTGGGCATGCACATTTTGTTGAGGAGCTTGGAATCGGTTTTGATTGAAATTTCCTTGATTTTGAAAACCTTGATTTTGATTTTGAAAATTCCGATTCTGACTCTGATTTTGATTGAACTGATTATTTCTATTTTGCACATTTTGATTGTTCTGATTTTGATTAAACCCGGGTGGTCCAAGGAAATTGTTAGAACGATGGCTGAGAAGGTTTCGGTCCCCTTGCGGTTGGTAGGAATTACCTCCCGTATTGTAGGAACCAGAAGCGGCATAAATGCTCTCTTGAGTGAAGCCACCGGAGGCTGGACACTCAAAATAAGGGTGTGGACCACCACAAGTTTCACAACTCTTGTTTACGACATTCACTTGTTGATTGTTGTTATTTTGACTCATTTTAATTACGGCAGTGGATATTTCTTCAATCTTTTTGGTTAGAGTCGTGTATTCCGAAGATGGAAGGGTGGTAGATCTCCTTGACTCACTCCTCTCGACTGAGGAATCCCAATAATTGTGGTGGGCAGTCATGTTTTCAATGAGATCGTAGCACTCTTCGGGTCGCCTTTTCATAAAGGTACCACCGGCAGCAGCATTTATCGTGTCACGATGTCTCAATCTTAACACGTTATAGAATGTATCTATTTGGGTGACAAGCAACATGTTGTGATTTGGACATCGATCAATCGAAAGCTTATAGCGTTCCCATGCCTCAAACAAGGACTCATCGGGATGCTGCCGAAAATTACTGATTTCATTCCGTAGTTTCGTCACCATCGACGGTGGAAAATATTTCGCCAAGAATTTGGAGATCATTTCGTCGAAACTATGGATTGACTTTTTGGGAAGACGATCAAACCATGCGGTGGCATGAAGCGTCAAGGAATATGGAAAGAGATATAAGCGAAGGGCGTCATCGGTGACCCCATTTTGCTTCATACTTTGGGTGACGGTGAGAAATTTGTCGAGATGCTTGTTGGCATCGTCACCCGGTGATCCGTGAAATTGGCAAAACCTTTGGACTTGTTGAATCATGTGATGCTTAAGTCCAAAATCCGTGGCCTCGATGTTGACCGGGGCAATTGGACCGCCCCATCCATCCATCGTGGGTTGGCAAAGCTCCTCCATCGTTCGGAGATCGGGAGCTGGATCTTGTGGATCAGGTACTGGGACTCGAGGTCCGTTCCCTTGGTTATGTGTCATTGTGATTTGTTCGACGGTACGTATCTCGGGTACGTTTGCTTGGTTACGGTTACGTCTACGAGCTTGCGAGCGAGTGCGCATGCACTTCCAAAAACAACACTTTCAATTTAAACAAGACCGAGGCAAAACAACAGTGAACTTAAACCAATAATCCCACGTGAAATGATCACTTCTACAAGTAAAACGCACAAAGGAGCGGAGAGACTCTGTAGGTCAGCGCGAAGCTTATTAAAAACCCGTCTCTTTACAGCCGCAATTTAATGTCAGGCCGTCCTTATACCCCTCACACAGTTTGTTAAACCGATAAAAGTAAACCAAAACACGAGCGACACAAAGGCAAGTTTTAAATCTTTTGTTCGGGAACTTATAATGATAACACCTCAGTTAAGAATGTTATATTGATTGTGTCTTCTATTTATTTAAAACAACAAGCAAAAATCTTTTTGTACTTTTAATCTTTTACATATATATACAAAGAAAAGAAAAATATTTTTGTATTTTTGTATTTTTATAAAAACAATAACTTCACGAGGAAGGTTCTTCAAGTCACTAATCGCAAAAACTTCACGATATTGTCGCAACACACCTCCCCGGCAGCGGCGCCAAAATTTGATTCGTTGTGAAGTGAGTGGTGAAAACAAACACAATATCAATATATCAAATTAACCGTAAAATTCGACAAATTAACCCTTTAGGAAAAAGGTCAACGTGCCAAACCTCACGGGTGTGATAAAAGTGATACCGGGAAGTGATTTCCCCGGGTCGTGTCCCAACGAGGTGTGAATGGAAGGATTCGTTGAGTTTCGTGATTTGAACTTGAATTGGTTTTTAATGATTTTTGGATTTGATTACTTATTCTACAAATTAATGAACGGGAAAGTAATTAAGGCAAGGGAACCCTAATAAACTAAAAATTAACTATCACTAAGCCTAAGGAATGATAAAACTAAGTTACACTAAGTCCTAGGGTGCTAAAACGCAAAAACGTAAAAACGGGAAAACAATCCGAGCCAATAACGTAAAAATTTTGCAATTTAAGGGCTACGGGTGTGAAACCAATTTTCCTACGATCTATTCGACTAAAAATAATTTTAGGAAAAAGCGAAATATTTTTTTGACTTTTAAATTAATTACTATTAATTAAAATCTATTTAACACTAATTAATTTATTAAAAATACTAAACTAATTAAGAAAAATCTGAAAATTTCCCAAAAAGTACTTTAAGTTACACAGATTCTGAGAAAATTGAGAAAACAGTAGGTTGCTATTGGAAATAAGCAACAAATAAGCCAATAAGAGCTTATGGCTTAAACTGTCTAAGGTACCTTAAGAATTTGATTGTGTAAGATTCAACAAGAAAGTCCCAAGGGCGCTTATGGTTCCAGGTACACAAGCTATCACCCTTATCCAAGGGAGAGGTCTCAGGTTCGACCCCTGCCTCTCCCTTTTTGCAAAATATTTTTTTTTTCAAATTTTCTTTTTGCACTTTGTTTATAGGACTAAGATAAGACTTTTTTGTGAAAACACTTTGTGAAAAACCTTTGAATAAGCAGTTTTACAACTGCTTATTTCCAGCAGTGGGCAAATTTCAAACAAGCACCCCTTTTTTCCTTCTTCTGTTTGATAGATTTCTAACCAAACACACCTTTTTTTGTTAACTTTCTTTTTGAAACTTGTTAACAAGACCAAGTTAAACACTGTTTGTAAAGATGAAACTTTTGAAAAGATGGCAATAAGCAGTTTGGACTGCTTTTTGCTCACTGTTTTGGACAGTATACAAACAAACACCCTTTTTGCAACTTTTGTGAGCACAAATAAGCTAGGATAAGCAAATGTTCAACCAGATAAGCTACTAGGGACATGCAATAACTAAAATAAGCTAAGTTTAACAGTAAATAAGCTACACCTAAGGGAAAATAAGCAGTTCACTAGGGGGATCCTAAGGCTAAAATATGAACTCTAAAACTGTCCTAATAAGTGGTAAAGAAAACTAATAACCTCCATCCTAAAGCTACTAACTATACTATATCTAAGCTACCATGAAATTTCCTAAATAAGCTAGGTCTTGTACTGATAAGCTAAAGAGTAACAAAAAAAAGTAAGTGACCTGTGCACTGGTTTGCAGGTTTGCTGATACAGCCAAGGGCCTGTTTAGAGCTTATTTCTGAGCTGGACAGTGGACCTCCAAACCAAAGACAAGCTGCAAAAACATAGTTAGCCAAGTGGAGATGCAAAGTAAACCAAGTGTGGTACAAAAAAAAGCTTTTAACAGCTTCAAAATAAGCCAAGTTCAGCTATCTGTTGCTGTTTTGACTGCTGGTACACTAAATGGGACAGATTTGGAGTGCAAATTCAACCAAGTTATAGATATCTTTGGTGCATAAAACTGAGCATGAACTAAGTTTGGAACATGATAACTTAAGAAAAACAAAGTTTGCTGATTTTGATTAACAATTGTACTAAAAAAATAAGACCAAGAACAGCAGCCTAGGCTGCTGTTCTGTCCAGGTACAGAGATAAAAAAAAATGAATTTGAACTTCAACATGATTTCCACAAAGCTGTTTCAAAATGAACTTAACTTGCACAAATTGACTAATGACACTAAAAGGATTTTGACTTCATTGGTCAAAGTGGGTAACAAATAGTTTTGACCCGTTTTCAAGCAATAACCAAACACCCCTGATGCAAGAAGCTTAAGCTTCTATTTTTCTAGATTGGTTTACAAAGCTTTTGACTACTTTTCATTAAGCTAAAACAAACTTTAAACAGAACATGAAACTTAAAAACAGAAATTCCATTGATTTAAAAGGAGATTACAATAAAGCTTAAAAATACAAGAAAACTAAAAACTATTTTTTGAAAACTAGGGGTGCCTTTGAATGGCTACAAAGTTTCCTATTTATACTAAAACTACTGAGGTCTTCATTCTCAGGTCTTGTGTTTCTTCAGTGAGTGAAATCAGCCAAAGCTTCAAATTTGTGTTTTCTTGAGCTTAATCTTGACCCTTGAATAGTTAGGTACCATTTAGAATGAATCTTGGCCATCCACTGAAACCTTTTGTAGCTGGGATTGCCATGGTGGCAAGTCTTGGGGAAGGTGGAATAAGATAGTGGGTTGGGGAGTTGTGATGTTTCTGGGTAAAAGCTAGGGCTTCTGGGTATTGTGAAGTGGAGGGAACAAGGGCACAGGAAAAACGTTTTTTATTATTTTTTTCTCTTCTTGTGCTCTGTGTGTGTTTGGGCGGGAAGACAGGGAAGAAGAAGGGGGTGGATTGTTATTTCGTTGACTGGGTGGGTTGAGGGTTTGACCGGGTCTAGGTTTGGGTCGTGGGTTGGGTTTAGTTGGGCCAAGGGGTTTAATTATGGACTTAGGATATATTAGTGAAACCCATTTATCATTTAGGGACCAAATGTGTAACATCCGAAAATCCAAGGACCATTTATGTAATTTCTGCAAAGTATTCCAAGGGCCAATCTTGTGAATCTCAAATAAACCAAGGGTCATTTTTGCAAATTGTGAAATTCCAAGGACTAAACTTGTCAATTTTAAAAACCCAGGGACCAAAACTGTAATTTCTCAAACTTTTGACATTTTTCACCAAAGGACTAATTATGATAACTTATGATTTCAAAAGGACCTTTGGTGACTTTTCTTTTTTTAAATATGTGCTCAGGGACTATTTTTGTCAATTTTTGAAAGACGGGGGACTGAAACTGCCAATTATGCAAACTTTGTTCGTTTTTCATTTGTTTTGCATCTGAAACATATAAAACACAATTTTGAGATATTTTTAGTATTTTGATGCATTTCGGAGTGTTTTTAGATGTTTTGCAGTTCAGTTTTGACCTAAAATGATGAGTGAATACGCACTCATCATAGATTAGTGATTGAAATGAGATGAGTTTGATGATTTTTTTGGTTCGGTTGTCATGATGAGGTAGGAACTGTTGTTCAGATCTAATTTCTGGAGAGAGTGTTGGTGAGAGGCATGTGGTAGGCGGATTTATTTTTAGTGAGACTAGGGTTGTTAGTAGTGATAAGTGGTATTTTATACGGGGCTTGGTTAATTGGATCATGCACTGATGGACAGGGCCTTCACGCTATTTGGATTGGGTTTGGACGAACCACTACATGTATCAAAAAATTAATTAGGCTAGAATATAAACAAATTTACCAATACAATTTGAAAGCTTTGCATTAATTTTTTGATACATTAGTTGGCTAAATGAGGTGGTATTTTGGTATGAAAAATATTTCACGAGGATACATTTTTTGACAAGATCGGGAAACCATTATCAAATTCATTCAAACCGTTAAAAAGGCTAGTTTTGAGCATTTAACAGCAAGATGTGACTACGGCGCGAATTCACTATTATTTATTTGAGGTTGAAGTGGGATATCACGGATGCGTGTACTTAGTATCTGAAGATATCGGGGTTGGTTGGATGCATGATTCTTCGAGATCCTTGTTTGAGTTTTAACTGGTACGAATGACAAAGACTTAAGTTATCTAGTTGAACCTGATGTAAGGAGTTACGTTGTTGTGCTCACAGATTATAACTATCACTTTTAAGGAGTTACGTTGTTGTGCTCAAGTGTCACACTAAGGTGTGGATAATTTGAGAAACTTTAAGTTTACCTTTTTCGATGGAGTTAAGAAAAGGGTTCTTCGTCTGACAATAGTGCAAGTTTAAGTCACAAGTTCGGGTTATACTACTTCATTCTCAAGTTCGTCATATTGGGTTTTCTCCATCAGTAGTCACTACAAAAAGCCGTCAGAATGATAATGGGATCGGTAAAGAGTTAGCCGAGAAGAGTATACACGAGTAGAGAAGTTTTATCAACAGCTGATTCTCACAAGATATTTATGGTACTTCACACTTGTTCGATTTATTGAACATACATGGTTTCGATGTCTCCAATTTCATCATCAACATACGTGGTGTATGATTCTGATTCATTGAAAACATCGGGGGGAAGAGAGTATAGGTGTTCCTTGCTTCTTTGATGTTTTTGGATTTTTTTTCGAAAACCCGTTTCCCTTCATGAATTTCTTCAATCAGGGGGAAGAAATGAGACGATCTATGGTGAAAATTTCTCAAGTTGGTGTAATCGTCTCACTTTCACAGAGTTATCGTGTGTGAAGTTACCTAAATATGATGTTGTGATGCCTCACACACGGTCATTTTATCGAGTAATTGCAGATTCACTGGTAACTATTATTCCGATAGACCGCAACATTCAGGGGGAAGTCGTTTCATTTCGTCTTTCGTGGTTTGTTTGGTGTGAAGCATCTATATATGTGAGAAGATCTTGTTGATTTCTTGCATGTTACCCCTGAACGGATTTTCCGCAACAAGTCAGATTTACCTTGTGTGGTTTACTGCTCATCTACAAATTCCGCTGCGTACTGAAAATTTCAAAAGTTAGAGGAAATGTTTACTACATCAAAGTTTCGAATCTGCTGAATACGGTTGTCAGTTTGGGGGGAAGCTGATTCAGAAACTTCGCCAAAAAGGAGTGTATGGAGAAGCTTCTAAAGACATGCGGCATGAATTGGGGGGAAGTTAATCCATTTCTTGCATATTACATCATTTGCCTACAAGTGAAGAAAACGGTTCCCAAGTCAAGGTACAAGAAGAAGACAAAGAGCGTAAACTTTCATCATCCTCAGCACTTGAAGAGCTTATGAAGACCTTTCTTTATTTGTTTCCTGTATTTGTAGTAAATGTTGTAAGCAATCCCTTATGTCGTCCCATTGGGGGAAGATTGTTGGAATCGCTCCTAACTCGTAAATGGAACGACATTGACGGGATTACAGTTTCTATCTTTTTTACCTTAAACACATGGGCTTGTTTTGTCAATCACCCATTGTTGTATGTGTTTGGGTATATAAACCCCTCCATACTTCCATGGAGGGGTGAGACTCATTTGTGTAATTCACCTTTCCTTATCAATAAACACATACTAGTTTCCCTTCTCTCTCTACTTTCTCTCTCTAACTTGAAGATGGCTTTCTTCCATCTTCCAAGACCTCCCGAATCACCATATCATCCATACATACGATCCTAACAAAGGCGTTACTCTATCACTTGTTAAGACAACAAAAAGTTCTGAGCCGTCGCTTGAGAGTTTTTGGAACACCCTGTGAGTGAAGGTGTCGCCCTTAGAGTTGGGACACCGTCAGGCTTCAGAAACAGCCTTGTTTTCTTGACTTTGTCGTTTTCTTCATGTTTTCGCTCCTTTTCGTCCAAAAATGCTTCATTCCAGCAAATTTGCTTCCAAAAGACCTAAAATGTGAAAAGGAACGATTTTAAGCAGTAACGGATATAAAATGTAATGATTTAGGGCTTAAATGACCCCCTAAAAACGTATGTTTTAAATCCTTATTAGTAGTGCTTCTGCATACATGGGCTTTTATGGTGCTTCTAGTTGATCTAGTTTTGGGATGTACACAGATTTATAATGATTCTGAAATATCGAAACATCATGGGGGGAGAAATGTGTACATCGGGGTTTACAAATCATGTGATCGAGTTGAATGATTTATGCCGGAGGGACACGTGTCTACCGAGGAGAAAGATTCCGTGAATTGTTACGTTGTTGTTATCGTTTCGACTCTTATATTTTTGGTAAGTGTCAAGTATTCATCATAGTGAGAAGATTTGGTTGATATTATGCTCTCCGAACGAACAACCATCGTCGTCAAGAAAACGGACTGTGAGGCTTGAAGAAGTATAGTTTAAAGTATCCTCTACATTATCCGTTGTGCATGAGAAGATAAAGACTGGAGACATTTGAACAAAACAGAAGATACTTCTTCAGCATAAAGTTTCGAATCATAAGGGTTGTCGGTTTGGGGGGATCAATACATTCTACCTTATTTTGTTTATACGTTATTTTGCAACACTTTTGTCACACCCCCAAATTACATGTTTTGCAGCGGAATGGAATTCCTGTGGGATGACTGTCATAGCATCACAATCACAGTTATATTGAACGACCTAAAGTGTCGTTTGTAAAATACATCGTTTGATTTAATAAAACAATCAGAGTTACAAGATAGGTCCCAATTGAAAGTTACTATGTACGGAAATAGATTTGATACAATCCAAACAATGTTTTTAAAGTGCATAAAATCCATGTAAGACGCGTCGTCACCGCGACTCTATGATATGTCCACATGCATGCCATGAAGTATATGCCTTAGATACCTGAGATAAAACATGCTTAAAACTGTCAACACAAAGGTTGAGTGAAATCCATAGGTTTAATTAATTCGTTTGAACACAATATTCGTAGTGTGAGTTACGTTGTTTCACACTCATCGTTGAAAACAAAACAGCATTTATTTCACTAAGTTCATGACAACCAAAGCGTAAACCTCGTACCAATAGAAATTGGTAAAATCGTTTCATCGCAGCCCTAATAGGTAAACTTGCCAATTTACCTTAATGATTCAAATATAGTGCGTTCGATTTCCCCTAACTGGGTCAATAAGAACGGGAGTGTTAATTCCAATAGGCCTATTCACAATATTCGCGCTCACTCGCAAGTGACTAATGGTGCATGATGTAGGGACTTCAAACATGGCAATTGATTACTTAGTGACAATAAAACATTTGGATATAGCATACAGTTCAAAGCATTTGTGTTCGATTAAAAATAGTTGAGCATGTATCTCCCCCAAGAGTTTGTAAAACAATTAAGTAATAGAAAGTGGGGCTATGAACTCACCTGTTGCAATGATAATGATGATATAATGGCAATACTGAAATGAGGCGCAACCTCTGACCGTGACCTATTATGAATGATATGTTCTAATGTAAATCATGAAACAATGTCGTGCATGCAAATTCACATGTAATCTATACGACTTGTACGCTTTTGAAAATAGAATTTATCGTCAAAATATATGTTTATGACATCTCGTCATGTTATAAAATACTTTACAAGTATTTACGTTGAAATGATATCTTACGATAATCATTTAATGATTTATTATGAAATAATAACTTTTCGTCGTAAAATAATGTCATTGAAAATTTCATGAAAGTGACAAAACGGCCTTGAAAAGCTAGTCGTAAAATGGTGCACGTCGAGTGTTAGGAAACGAACTCAACGATTTTGGGAAGCTTGTATCATTATCTCAAAGTTTTAGCATTTAAGTTTTTATCGTAGAGGTCTCGATCATGGAGAAAAACATAGGTAGAGTATGGTGCTTGTGTCCAAAATATCGTTTAAGGGTGGTTTTTGGCAAAGTTTAAGTAACCGTATTTTATTCATTACAACTCCGCTTGACGAACGGTCGGACATTTTGGAAAATAGGCTAGGCGAACTTACTTTTACTAGAAGACATCACGTTATAAAAAGTACTACATCCATGTTAAAAACGACCCTCAACATGGTCCTTCGTGGCCGTAATGTTTGTCTAATAGAAATATATTAATTTTGCTTATATAATATAGTTACGGCAACTTTGTTTAACGCGTGTAATTTAATCGTTACAAGTCCGTTTTCTACGTATTCTATATCCTTAACTTCGTATTAAAGTATACTAATATATTTTTGATAAGTCGACACATTTCATAACGCCTAAGCCTCATTTTTGACTCGTAAAAAGTGGAAGTAACATGCTGAATTTTCTGGTTTTTATAGTTTTCGTCGTCAAACTTGAAAAATTCATATCTTCTTCGTTATAACTCCGTTTTAACCCGTTCAAGCGGCCACGTTTTCGTTTTAAAGTTTATTTTCCAAATATCTAGTCCAAAAATTTTTACCAACTGCCGAAAATTCCAGATTTCACAGAAAAGGTCAGACCCTTATATATAGTTGTCGAAATGAGTTTTTCTCGCGCAAAACCTATTCTAACCAATTCAAAAAAACTCCGAAGCTATTCTAATCCTACCATACACCTTCTTAGGGTGTCATGGGTTCCTAGACATCATCAAAAATTATATGTTTCAAGGGATAATTATAGGATGATATATATGTCATAATAAGTAATAAAAACACTAAAAGTGGTATAAATTCACATGTAACTTGCATGTTTTCTTGCAAAAATGATGAAATGACCAAAGTATGAATATGGAAAAATGAAAATGATCATGAAATGCTTACTAGTTACGTGATGAGGTTTTAGAACAAGGTTTTTCCTAATTACTATAGGTTTTTATTTCAAAACCCAAAATAGAAGTAATACTAGAGTTGTTAGTCACTTGGTCTTGAAAATTTTTATGAATTCTTGCTTGATCCTCTTCTTGGCCGAATATCAAAGGGAAAAAGGAGAGAAAAATATTTGTTTTACACCTTGAATGTTTAAAGTATGTATGTGTAAGATAAGATAGTTTATAATTAAATAAAGACAAGTGTAGGTCTAGTTAAGATATTTTTATGTCCAACTTGTTTAGTCATTTATTTTGTCGACAATGGATAGGAAGAAAGAAAAGTAGTGAAGTTTTATTAATTAAATGTGTTAAAGTATATGTATAGTTGGCAACTTGTATGCTAAAATAGATATTAGAGGTAGCGTTAGCTAAAAATAAATTTTAACGGATCAAAATAGAATATATTGAAGTCATAAAAATTATAAAAATACATTCCTTACAAAAATTGAGTGAAATAATAATTATCGTGTAGTTTTTACGAAAATCGTCGTAATTATTTATACATAACAATTTATATACAAAATAAATTGAAAACATCGGGTAAACCAATAATATAATTTTTATAATCTTAAAAGGAGTATAAAAATATATTAGAATAATTTTTTGAAGTGTCGGATCAAATGTTCAAAATAAATGATTACGCGATAGCGTTTATTTAATAGGAAAATAAACGTTTAATGAAAAATGCAAATCCATGCATGAATCGATATGAAATTATGTTATTGATGGTATGTAGACTAAATCTAGTCTATATGAAATGTCCTTGATGATATTCCATGAATACGCAGCTTAACCCTCCAGGTTACGCGTATTTGATACTCGTAAACCTAGTTTACGAAAAATGATGAATAGTGACTCATGAATAGTGTTTTTCTCCGGGAATGAATAGTGTTTCGTGAATAGTAAAATTTTGAAATATCCTTTCAAAATATCAAATCGACTTCGAAAACGATGAATAGTAAAATGATGAATAGTAAATTCCCGAGATGAATAGTGAAATTTCCAAAGTTTGTAAAATGACCTGAAATTACGAGTTGTCACAACTTTTGAGAACATAGAAAATAACAAAAAGAATAAAGTGTACTGATTGGGGGGGGGGGGAGTAATAACCCGATTATATCATTACAGTGTTTGTCTTTAAGGATGTTGTATAAGACGTTCAAAGTAAAAGATCAAAGCTGATGTATCTTCGAAAGGGAGAACTTCAGAGTCATCCTCAGAGACAACAATGCTCAAGTAGAAAAGAAGAAAGTTGTGGTATTCATGAAGAAAAAAGCTTTGAAGACATCCTAGAGTCTATTGCACTTACGAAGATTTTATTATTGCTACTTTTAGGGATCATTGTAAGCAATTCCCGTATATCATCACTTTGTGGGGGAGGGGAGATTGTCAGCTTTTTAAGTGACGACATTTACAGGAATTCTAGTAAACACTAGTATCGGGACTGCTATTGACATTATTGTAAACTATACTTTTCCTACGCCTATATAAACCCTCCTAGACTTCACTAGGAGGGTGTGCATGAGTTAGGTGTTTAGTATTTCACTTGAACAAAACCTTTTCTCTCAACCCTATCTCTACTTTCTCTCTCTAGAATACTATGTCGATATATCGCGTATTTCACCAATCTCGACCTCCCGATCTATGTAGAATCTTGATATCTTTGGGCCAACATATTCAACGCGCACCAAATGTGTCAACAACTCTTCCGATATTTGATTCTCGAAGGACCGTTGTAATAATAATAAGTTTATACAACGTTGCAAAACGTCGATTTCCAAAACAAACATTAGACAAACAAACATGAGCCTAATAAGTAAGAAGATTTAAACAACCAAAATCCCATAATAGAGTATAAAACCAACTCTTGAAACAACCACGCAACATTCGCATTAGAAAACATCCAAAACTAAACATTCAATAACTACATGGACAATATCTGACAACAACCGACTATGGTTAAAATAAAGCACATTCACACCAATAACAACTTCATACACCACAAATTTAGCGAAATGGTTCAACAATAAGTTCCACTTTCTCTAACCTCTAATTACATGAACGTGGCCTACCTAATACACAAACAAACTAAAAGTTGCAACAAACAAAACATAAAACACTTGAAGTAAAAACTTACTCAAATTCCCTTTTTGGTAAACCCTAATTACATGAACATAACACACCTAATACACTAACAAACTAAAAAGTTGCAACAAACAAAACCTCAAACACTTGAAGTAAATTACATAGTTACGACTTCCAAACCACATTCTAAATTTCACCTTCTCTAACTCCTAAATACAAACAAAACATCAAACAGTCGAAGTACATTACATAGTTACACCTTCCAAACTACACCCACATTGAAAAAGCATAAAAAAAAAGTTGTTTAAACATACCTGTAACCTAAAACTACTCCAAAAGAAGCTTCGAAATTCTTTTTGTCAACGGCAAGATGGAGATTGCATAGCAAGACGGATAACACACTATTTTTGAAAATCCCCACCGAACCTTCTATGTGTAATATATACTGTAAAAGCATATTGATAATAGAAAACAGATGTTAAACATGCAACTAACCTCAATAATTAAGTGGCAACTTAGTAGAAAACCCACCGAGAAAAACAACGGGACAGTGAACTCTTTTATATTTAATCCTCTTAACCGACGGCTCGGCGTATGAAAAGTGTCGGCTCGAGCCACGGCTCCACAATACACCTGAGCCATCCTCCTCCATGCAGCCACCCTCCTAACCCGCGGCTTCGTAACAATACCAGGTCAACTGCTCCACTTCAACAAATGTTATACATTATAATTGGTAAAAAAAATAAAAATAAATTAAACTAGAAAAAATAAAAAAGTAAAAATTTGCTACAAGAAACCATTTTTGCAACATAATCTACAGATTTGGAACTTACAAAAAAAAAGTTGACGTTTTTTCACCTTTAACATTAATCATGACAATAATTTCATAAAAACAGTTTAAAACTTGTAACAGAAAAACCTGTCACATTTCCCTTTCCTACGACTTCCACCGTACCTACACCGTCCTCCGCCACCACGTTCCTTAGCCCCTTTCTGCCTTTAAGGAACCCCGAAAATATCCATTTTTATCAATGACCCATATTTCCTCTGCACAAAGATTTTGGAAAACCATAGAAACTATACATGCATTTAAAATCTTAACCGATATTTTGTATTTTTTTCGCATTGTTTAATGTGGAGATAATCCGGGCCTTCTCAGATTTAAGCGGGTAACACTTATTGCTTTTTGATGTGTTTGTTTTATAAGATCTTTCGTGTTGGTAAAAAAAATGGCATTGATATGCTTATATGATACTGATTGTTTAAATACATTAAATAGGAAATGGGTTGAAGGATGAATAATAGTATGGATATTTTCGCTACTCATTTGTCGTACGTAGCATAGGTTATAATAGTTATTAAATGGGAAATGTATGTATAAAAGGTTTCCAATCAGTATACAAAGCCTTGTGCGGTCCTGAATCACAACCTCCAAATAAGAACCAAGCGGACGATACAAAGAAGCATCCTAAAGACCCTCAACCTACTCAAAACACACCTCCACAATCGCCTAAGTTAGCAAAAGACGAGACTAAAAATGATGTCAAGGTGGAGGTTAAGCAGCAAGTCAAGGTAGAGATTAAGCCATCTAGAAAGGTTTCATTAGTGAAGCAACAAAGCAAACATGTAAAGTCTGTTAAAAAACCGCATGAAATGAAGAGATTGTTAAGTGCAGGACTACAAGCCAATTGTGTGTTAAAAACCAAAACTGGGAATTTAAAAGATTTCTATACGTTGGGTAAGAAACTAGGAAATGGTCAGTTTGGTACGACGTTTCTTTGTATAGAAAAACAAACACGTAAAGAATATGCGTGTAAAACTATTGCAAAGAGGAAGTTGGTTACAGATGATGATGTAGTGGATGTAAGGAGAGAAGTTGAAATCATGCATCATTTATCAGGACACCCTAATGTAGTGTCGATTAAGGAAGCTTATGAAGATGCTGTGTCGGTTTATTTGGTTATGGAACTTTGTGCGGGTGGTGAGCTGTTTGATAGAATTATCGATAAAGGTCATTATTCAGAACGTGAAGCAGCTGATCTTGCTAAGACTATTGTTGGCGTGATTGAGGCGTGTCATTCACTTGGTGTGATTCATCGAGACCTTAAACCGGAGAATTTTTTATTTGTTGATGAGGAGGAAGACGCACTTATGAAAGCCATAGATTTTGGGCTATCGATTTTCTTTAAGCCAGGTACGTTTTCAAATCATAACAATAAGGGGTTGTTTGGCGTTGGGTTTTAAAACTGATTTTATGATTTAAAATAGCAAAACAGACTACAAAAGATAGTGTTGGATGTCTTCTAATGTTTGTAATTGTCTGTGTGTTTGGAAAAATCTGCTTATATAAGTATTTACATTAAATGATCTCCAAATAATCAGTATCAGTTTTGTTCTAACTACTCCTAAACTTGTTATCTAAAAGCTGGATTAGACTCGTAAATAATTTGATGATCAATACCAGTTTCACAATACCCGAACATTATTTTCCACCTGGAAACTCAATGCCAAACAAACGTATTCATTGGATTTATTTTTCTATCTTATGTACAGTTAGATTTTGCTATTTTACTGCTTTATTTGTAATTCATTTTGCAGGACAAGTTCTTACAGATGTGGTTGGAAGCCCCTATTATGTTGCACCAGAAGTGTTGCTTAAAAGTTATGGTCCAGAAGCCGATATCTGGAGTGCTGGTGTGATCCTTTACGTGCTTCTTTGTGGGGTACCTCCATTTTATGCAGGCAAGACTACATAATACAACTTAGGATATTGTCTCCCCTCTGATCGATTTCAAATAGTAATTTTTCTTATTTCTTTTGCTTACAGAATCTGAGGAGGATATATTCGAAGAGGTATTGCATGGTAAACTTGACTTCAGTATCGATCCATGGCCTAATATCTCTGAAAGTGCTAAAGAACTGGTCAAGAAAATGCTGGTTAGAGACCCGAAAAAGCGGATAACTGCTCATGAAGTCCTTTGTAAGTTTCTTATTTGTTCCATTTTTCTCATTAACAACATCATCCAATTTAAGTGACTTAGTATATATACTCAAACCTTTTACCGCTTTATGATTGAAGGCCACCCTTGGATCAGTATAGATGGTGTTGCTCCAGACAAGCCTCTTGATCCTGCATTCTTGATTCACTTAACTCGATTTTCAGCCATGAACAAACTTAAGAAAATGGCTCTTCGGGTATGTGCTTTTGACATTCTTGATGTAGGCTGCATGAATTTCTTTGGCTTACCAACTAAGCCAAAACTGCATTCTTCAACCTTGACATTTTTTTGGCTGCAGGTCATTGCAACAAAACTTTCGGAAGAAGAGATTGCGGGCTTAAAACAAATGTTTAAAATGATAGATACCGACAACAGTGGATACATTACTTTTGAAGAACTCAAGGATGGACTGAAATGTTTTGGTGCTAGTCTAGACGAGTCTGAAATTCATGATTTAATGCAGGCTGTAAGTATCATTTTAGAATATGTTGTATGAAAGACTTTTTAAACTAAATAAGGCAATCTTGCAGACAAAAATTAAGTAGATTTAAAAAGAACTTGTTCACTGATGTATCTTATTACTACCATAATTCATAGGCGGATATCGACAACAATGGTATCATCGATTATGAAGAATTTGTAGCTGCAACTTTGCATTTCAACAAAGCCGATAAAGAAGATAGTCTATATGCTGCTTTTTCGTATTTTGACAAAGATGGCAGTGGTTATATAACCGTGAATGAAATCCAACAATCCTGTAAAGAATTGGGCATGGATGATGCACAAGTAGAAGATATTATCAAAGAAGTTGATTTAAACAATGTAAGTTTTTATATCATGTATCAATATGTAATTTATGAATGTGGACTTAGCTACAACTTAATGGTATCTGTGACATTCATGAAAATGTGTGAGTATATGACATTTTGACAAATAACATATTAAACATTTGGTAATACATAATGTCGAAATTAGTGTTTTCCAAAGCTAGATAATTTGAGAGGTAGCAAGACGGGAAGTTCAAACGAGTTGTGTAATAGGTCAAAACGGGATGGGACTAAAACAAGTCATTATTAGTATGGTCCGAAACTGGTTGGGCAAGGCTTGGCTGTCTTGCAAGCACTTTTTTCGTTAATTTGGTTTTTCTATACAAATAATTATTGCGTTATTAAAAACATAATCTTCTATAGTAATCCAAATCTTTGAATAAAATGACGTTGGAGATAGTATGCATTACAAAGAGAATTTGGGCAAATTTTAAAGAATATGATCCATTTAACCCATTCCCATTTTAGATAGAAGATAAACCAATAGACCTATTCAATAAGTAAATAGGTCAAAATTGTCACCTCTACGATATATTAGTTATGAGCAATATGCTACTAATACATAATGGTTGTCCGGAAATGCTCACATAGTCACAAGCCTTCATTCAAGGGGCTTTTTTTTTTCTTTTCAAAACTACACAAATATCTTGGACTGTGACAAGGAAATGGCATGTTTGATTATGTGCTATTCGATTTAGCCATTTTATATTTGTGTCCCATTTATGTAATAAACTAATAATAGTATGTTATTGTAGGTCTCATTTACTCAATACAAAGTCGGTAATATGAATATATGATATAAACAAATAATGACCTTGAGCTATCTTATGATTGCAGGATGGGCGTATCGATTACAATGAATTTGTTGCAATGATGCAAAAAGGAAGTGGCGTTGTTGGAAGAAGACAACTAAAGAATACTTTTACAATTGGACGCAAGGAGTCGCTGCTAGTTTGTTGATATGAAAGTTCAATTCATTCAAGGTTTTAGTTTTAACATTTTAAGTAATCGTTGGTTTTTTACACAAATTATACAACTGGGCCGGATTAATTCCCAACAGATTTTTATAACTAATTAGATCCTAGCAAGACGTTTAGAGCTCAAAGAGAGCAATAGTTGCCACAATTTGAAGTCAAGAATGTATAATGTTACATATAAAGGAGTTTTGAAAAGATTATATTTGTGCATCTATGCTTCCCTTGAGTACGTTCTTTCACCATTTCATGCCTTATGCCTATACTTACAGTTAATTATTTTGTTGTTAATTCAATGTTTCTTTGTACATTGATGTGTTGCAAGGTACCAAAAGTTGGTCCAAACTTTGACACATTCATTTATCAAAGGGTTGATTCGGGTTATGTTTAAGTAAAAAATAGATAAAAATGGGTCAAATGGGCTGAAAGTCATCCAGAGTGTATTTCTGATGCATAAAACCTCTGATATGGTTTTACTGATTTTTTTTTTTTTTTTTTTCAGAACAATGATTCTTTATGTGAGAAACAAAAAAATTGTACTTAGAGTCTAAAAGTCTCTCGAGTCAATCCAATCAAACCTGGCCCATTCACCCCGTATAGAATTGACATGTTTTGACCCAGACTGTTTTGATCCGTTAGTTACTCAACGCACATTCTGACACCTCTAGTACAAAGATGTTATGAACTAACAACTATGTTCCAGCTCTTTAATTATACTTCTTGAAGTTAGTAAATCCTGCATCAGACAAATATAAAGACTACAACTTGCTGATTCTAAAACATCAGAAGATCAGCAACTGGGGTATGCTCAAGTAGGTAAAACTTGAACCAAGAATCCAGCTATCTAAGTTTGCTCCTAATATTTTTACAGGTGTAACGTGAAAACACGATTCCACGTGCAATTATGCAAGCATAAAATGTACTCTAGCAGGATACAAGTGTCATAATATAATGGCAGTTCGGTTTTACACTTACATTTTTCAGTGTCGGTTTTTGGTTTTTTAACCAATACTAGATGCTTCAAATAACTTCAAATTTTCACGAGCCTTTTATACAGTAATGACTATCGCCCAACCTTTCATTAACAGTTTAACACGCCATAAAAATAAAATAAGCTCATGGAAAACTAGTGATGAGCTCATGGTTTTATTTTCACTGGCACTAAGAAAACAAATTATAAATTTCACATAGATGTGAGATCTCATAAGTGAAATTGACATGCATGATGGAAAACTATCTGCAATGAACATTCAATCCTCCTCAAGTACAGATTGTGACTTGTCACATAGATTCGTTTGGTCTTGCATTCATTTCACATCATATTTGCCTACATCTCAACATATAATCATTTGTAGCTCATGTGCAGTATCAGTATATTAGAAGACTTAGCATTAACATATGTACGATCGCGCAGATGAACATAAGAATATTTATATTCATATTGCATTTATTTCTGTTTAGAAAATCAGGCATGGAATTAAAATCATTTAGCCACAGGCTTACTTAACAATGTAGAAGTCAAACCTCAAAGCCTCAAAACAGTGACAAGAAATGCTAAGGGTAATTTTATATGCATGCAGTGAAACTTTTAACCTTTTACAATATTATACGATTTGTCATCTATTATCAGACTTTGTTAGTAGAACCTTATGTAACTTCAGTTTTTTCGCATATACAAGTGTAATGCAATGTAGCGTGTTAGTACTAAGTACTGTACTGATGCGACACTATAACAAAGTCAGATAAAGCATCGTCTCAGCTCATTAAATATAGATGCTCAACTAGGATGAGTTTTCTAAGTTAAGACAACAAAGTTAATATCAAACAGTAGTGAATAAGACTAATATGACCTTTTTATAAGTACATATTAATGTTGTGACACACTGACACCACACCATCAGGTGTATATCCTAAGAATAATTGCTGGAAAATGAAATGATTGATGGGAAAAGTGGCTCATTTGATTTTAGTGGTGCATTTCTGGTTCATGATTTAAATTAGTACGAATGTTAGGTGCAGTGTAGTTATGGAAATTATATACTAAGGCCCAACTTCGTTTTTATACCGACTAACAACTAGCTTTTACCGTTTGAAATATATAACTTAATTATTTGATAAGTAACGTGTAGCGTTTTAGGTTTTGTATAAACGAAACTAGCAAACACAAGTTTTATAAATGCTATTCAAAGAAGCTTTGCAATATAAATGCTAATTCTTCTGCAACTGATTTCTTCTACCAATAATTTTGCCAAATGTCAAACACATTTGTTTCATTAAAACTTGTATTTAATAAATGGATTTTTCTAAAAGGACACAGGAATCCACAGAAAAGTACAATTTTTGTGGATCCATGTGTCCTTTTCTGTGAGACCCGGTGTCCTTTTAGTGTGCTTAACATGTGCCTTAGGGCACATGTTAGACAAACCCTTAATAAATAACTAATTTTTTCTTAGGAAAGCAAAAAACATTCACTAAAAGAAACTTGCAATACAAACCAAAAGGGAGCAAGACTCAAAGCTTGAGGCAATATGCAGCCTCAAACATGTACAAGCTAATCGTAGCAAGCAAAAGATCTCAACAAACTTTAAGCGCAACAAAGACCGAAACTAAACAACACTAAGGCATAAAACACGACGACGAAGAAGAAGAAGAAGAAAAAAAAAAAAAAAAAAAAAAAAAAACCTTGTATCAGGTCAAAACTCAGAGAAAATAATTGCATTCTCATGAATGTAAACGGTTTGATTTTTGCTAATGAATGGTTGGTAATAGTCCCATCGTTTGTGACAATGATGTAAAATGTGAAAATTTGCAAGATGTGTTTTGCTTACTTTTTTTAATATCTACTTTATATCAATTTTACTATTTGTCTGTTGATACAAAAGTAGGGCGTTCCTGGTTTGGAGCTCCGGTTCTCGTACCAATTGAGAATTGCTGCTTGAGACCTGCGCACTAAGAGACAAGAAACACCGTTAGGCTTATCGTGGGATTGTCTCCCACGATTATCCTCCGGCGTGAGAGTGAGTAATCGGTTTTAGGGTTTAAGGAGTTTTAGGGTTATGAGATCGTACCTTAAATGAGGGATATAATTCCCTTTATATACACACGGAATCCTTGTTGGTTCCGTGTTCCCCAACCTTCGGCGTATCCCGCCTAAGTCGGTTGGAATGATTATCTTCTTATTTTTAGAAATAGCGGATATCTATTCCGTAAATAGATATGGGCTTGGGCTTTCGTGAACCCAAACGCGTATTGATATTGGCCCAGTTCATACCGGGCTTGCAAGTAGTGACGTAGTCGGGTTTATGACGACTCCAGACTATACGTCATCATGTCCCCCCAGTCTATATGCGCGTGCGTAACTGCGGATGCTAGACTAATGCCGTAGTCCAAATAAAGAAACTTAGGAACGTATTAAAGAAGCCATACACATACCCGTAGGTGCGTTGTATCTAGACATAAAAGGGATTTGTAAATGCCTCGTTATTCGGGGGAAAGTAACTGTCCCGCGTCCCATCAGAGTAATCTCAACCACACAAGTGAAGTTAGTGGAGTCCACGTGGCACATATCGTGTGGA